>JAJPUD010000135.1:730066-796067 GCA_023553655.1 Myrmecobius fasciatus
TTCCTTCCTTCCTTCCTTCCTTCCTTCCTTCCTTCCTTCCTTCCTTCTTTCCTTCCTTCCTTCTTTCCTTCCTTCCTTTCTTCTTTCCTTCCTTCCTTCCTTCTTTCCTTCCTTCCTCCCTCCCTCCCTCCTTTCCTTCCTTCAATTCTATTCTATTTAACTTAACTTCCACTTTCCTCAAACTGCTTCCCTACTTACTAGTGGTACAGCAGTGATGATTCTTCAGCTTCAGAGCATTGTGATGCACCAGAAAGATGGAGTGGGAACTTCCCTACTACTAGCTGGACTTCTTTTTAGTTGATATGTATAATTTCTCTCAGGTCTGGAATTTGTAGACCCACATTGATTTATAAAAGAACTCTGTGCAGCCTCCTGATTTAATAGAACCTGACCATTCTCTTTAGCAGTGTCAGTTGTTCCCCACACTGCTTGTGGAAGCATGTCCTTAGCATGCTAATCTAGTGTGCAAAGAGAACAGAAATCTGCCCAAGAGGACATCTTAGCAATATGGTGTAATGCTCTAAAGAGATTGAAAAAACACTCCCGTTTCAACACTTTTGATGGCAGGTTTCAGGCCACCACTTAAAAGGAAGAGTGTGCTGGGGCCTGAAGCCCACCACATCTGGATGAAATCCTCATGCCAGACCCCAAACCATCAGTCTAATGATAGGCAAGACATTTAAGAAAGAAAGCAGCTGGGTGAGGATTTCCCTTAAGTTTCCAAAAAGTCTTTAGATTTCCTTTTGCTTATGGGAAAGCAATTGGAAACCTGATAAGCAAAAAGATCTTCATTGGATGTCACTTTGTCTAGAAACAAACTATGATGGAATCAATTCCCTCTGCAGGTGTGTGACTTGTTAGGATTCCATCCCTGAGACCACTTGGCCTGCCTGTCAGAGACAGAGCTCCATTTGGGTATCTGCAGCAGGTAGCAGCTGTATGCTGTAACATCATCAGGTATCACATTAACTTCCATGCTCTCATACAAATTGCCAGCAACTAACTATAAAGGGAGAGAATGTAAAGCTTGACAAGAAACTCAGTTCATTTAAACTTGTACGTGTGACTGGAACAGCCTTTAATTAAGATGGGAGAAGAGATGAAGAAGCACTAAATAGAGTGCAGAAGGCCATGAAGGTATATTGTCATTGGCTATGGAACAATAGCAGGTACAAGAGAAATAAATCTGGAATTCTAGAGGCAAGCTTCCAGTTCATTCAAGGGGTTGGCTATCCAATAAGGAAGGGGAAGCTGGCCATGGTAACAAAGCAAGAAATTAAAATAAAGACAGTTTAAAAAAGCTGGCATCAATCAGTAAAGAAAGAGAAGCTGGCCCATGGTAAAGAAGCAAGAAATTTAAATACAGACAGTTTCTAAAAAGCTGGCAGTGTTCAGGAAGGGGAAATAAGAGGAGAGTTAAACTGAAGATGATTAAAGGGAGATCCAAGAGCTGTGGTCTTCTGTAGAAAAGTAAAATAATAATGCCTTATCACTGCCAGATTTCAGCAAGACATTTGACAAACTCTACCACAGTGTCTTCAGAGATAATATGGAGAGGTGAATTGGATGACAGTACAAGTAGGGGACTTCAGAACTGAATAAGTGAAATTTAACCTGGAGTTGGTACAGTAGACAGCATTCTGGGCCTAGAGTCAGGAAGACCTGAATTCAAATATGGCCTTAGATGCTTAGTAGCTGTGTGATCCTGGGCAAGTCATCTAATCCCATTTGCCTCTGATTCCTCATGTGTAAAAATGAAATGAAGAAAGAAATGACAAGTATCCTTTGCCAAGAAAACCCCAAATGAGATCACAAAAAGTTCACCATGACTGAAAAATGACTGAAGAACAACCTTGAGGGAAATCTAGAGCAGAATCATTTAGATCTCTAGACTCTAGATATAGCAGATATGTGGATTTGTTTCCCTTAACTATATTTATTTTTTAAACCTCTCTCTCTTTCTCTGACTCTCTCTCTGTGTCTCTCTCTCCCTCCCTCGTTCCTTAGCATAAGAATCCATTATTTAAATTGCATTGTTGAGAAAGGAGGGGTAAGCTTATTGTTTCTATTTAATAGATGATTTACTTTTATTTAGCACAATACATACATAGATAGTTTTCAATATTCACCCTTGCAAAACCTTTTGTTTCAAATGTTTTTCTCCTTCCTTTCTCCCACTGCCTCCCTTAGACAGCAAGTAATTCAATATATGTTAAACATTTGCAATTCTTCTATACATATTTCCATAATTATAATGCCATACAAGAAAAATCAGATCAAAAAGGGAAAAAAATGAGAAAGAAAACAAAAAGCAAACAAACAACAACAAAAAGGTAAAAATACTATGTTGTGGTCCACACTCAGTCCCCACAGTCCTCCCTCTGGATGCAGATGGCTCTCTCCATCACAAGACCATTGGAACTGGCCTAAATCTCATCACTGTTGAAAAGAGCCATGTCCAGAATTGATCATCGTATAATCTTGTTGTTGCTGTGTACAATGCTCTCTTGGTTCTACTCACTAACCTTAGCATCAGTTCATGTAAGTCTCTCCAGGCCTTTCCAAAATCATCCTGCTGATCATTATAGAACAATAATATTCAATAACATTCATATACCATAACTTATTCAGCCATTCTCCAACTGACAGGCAACCACTCAGCTTCCAGTTCCTTGACACTATAGAAAGGACTGCACATGTGGCTTCTCTTCCCTTTTTTATGATCTCTTTAGGATATAGGCCCAGTAGAAACACTGCTGGATTAAAGGGTATGCACAATTTGATAGACCTTTGGGCATAGTTCCATATTGCTCTCCAGGATGGTTGAATCAGTTCACAACTCTACCAGAAGGTATCAGTGTCCCAGTTTTCCCACATCCCCTCCAACATTTATCGTCTTTTCTTGTCATCTTAGCCAATCTGACATGTGTGTAGCAGTACCTCAGAATTGTCTTAATTGGCATTTCTCTAATCAATAGTGATTTAGAGCATTTCTCATGGGACTAGAAATGGCTTTAATTTCTTCATCTAAAAATTATCTGTTCATATCCTTTGACCATTTATAATAGATGATTTATTAATAATAATAGTTAATAGAATCATAGATACAGAACTGGGAGATGCCTCTGAGGCCATATAACTAAACCCCCTTCATTTTAAAAATGAAAAAGCTGAGGTCTAGAGATGTCAATTGACCTGTTCAAGGTCCCAGAGATAATATGTAGCAAGGCTAAGAATTTCCTAGTCCTCTGCATCTGAATCCTGGATATTTTACATTGTGCCACACTCCTTCCCTTAGAGAATATTTTAAGGTTTACACAGCTTTTTTTTTCTTTCGAAAGTCCTTTGAGGTGGGTAGCACATATATCATGATTGTTAGGTAAAAAATAAGTCTCAGAGACTTTAAATATCTATTCCAATGTTATACAGCCAATGCAAAGTAAAGTGGTGTTTAGAACTTAAGGAGAGCTAGATGGTTCAATGGATAAAATTCTGGAAATGAAGTCAGAAAGATCTGAGTTAAAATTCAGCCTCAGGAACTCACTAGCCGGGCAAGTCACTTAACTTCTTGCTGCCTCAGTTTCCTCAGATATAAAATGAGAATGATGATAGCACCTGCTTTCCATGATTGTTGTGAAGATCAAATGATATAATTTTTAAAGCACATATCACAGCACTTGGCACATAATATATGCTTAATAAATGGTTATTTCTTTTCTTCTTCCCTCCCTTCCTCCTTTCTTCCCTTCCTTTTTGCTTTCCTTTCTCCCTCCCTCTCTTCCCTCCTTCCTTCTATCCTTCTGACATTTAATCCAGAAAAATTTACATTACACCACATTTTTTCTCTGCTACTAAAGGAAAAATTAGGACAAAAAAGTTAATGTGATGGAGAGAAAAGTGAAATAATTTGAACTAGTGGCTAAGAATAGTAAAAATATGTGCTGAGCTGAGAGAAGGATGGCCATAATGAAAGACTAGGTAAAAGAGAGGGAAGAGTGGTAGAGAACTGAAAACAATTTACATCTCTTTTTTCCTTGCCTCCACTTTTTACTCACTTCTTATTCTAGAATGCACAGTAGTGTTTTTCAGTTTTTGGATAGTTCCTGGTGCCATTGTGCCAGAGTCGCATCAGGATCCTAGAGGCTATGAGGGAAGGAATACAGTAGGTGTGTGTATATGAGGGCTCTTTTTCTGGGGCTGAAACAGAGGAAAAAGGAACAGGGATAGTTGTCCTCCCTTTTATTTTCCCCATACTTGTTCTACCTACGTAATAGTGCCATCTCTTTTCTACCTCAGTCGATTAATCAGTAAATGAAACAATCAGATTTCCATAAAGGCATAAGTCTGTTTGCCTGGAGCTGAAGGTTAGTCCGCTAAGGGGGAGTAATTAGAAGAATAAATTTAGCACAAACCATAAAAGGCTTCAAATATGAGGTTAAGGATTTTGGCAAATGGGAGCCATTTATAGGAAGGTTGTGAGTATGGGATCTCTAGGCTGCCACATCATTTAGGGGACTGAAGAGAAACATTTCACTTTTGAGACATCCTATGATAAGAAAACGCCTGGTTTTAGCTGAAAATATATCACCTAAGAGCCCCCAAACAAGCAGTTCCTGATGAAAAGACTATGATATAGTGTTTCCTATTTGGTGCCCTGTTCAGTAGTTTCTCTTGTATTCCAAATCATGACCAGAAGTCACCATGCCAGAGTTTTCTTCACTTTTAGGATGACCTGAGACAGTGGCCCCTGATGATGAATGGCTCTGATTTCAGATTGCTTTTCTGGTTCTATAATTTCTAGGATTCTTTCTGCCTTAGGTTATCGGAGGTACAAGTCTCATTGAAAGTAAATTTCATGGTATACCATACTAACAAATATTATTCCTCAGTCCCTTTCCTATCAACCTCTGCTGAAGAAGAGGATGATTTTTCTCTTGCAGACAAAAGTCTTTGAATGTCTTTAGTTTCTTTTTATTTATTGGCTCTGCAAAAATCTGGGGACAGTAAATGTACTCATTTAGCAGGTTTTTTATTGCCTCAGTCATTCTTTTAACTGGCCTTCAAAGTATTATTTATTACAATACAATTATTAGAGCATTGAATAAAGTCAGGAACCTGTCAGCATTTTCATTATAAATCCCAAATTTCAGAGGCCATGCTGTGAGTTTGGCAAAACAATTCTGTCTAGGGAAAGCTTGGACAATTCTCAAGATTGCATTCCTAACATAAGACCTCTGTTCCCACTGCAGCTTTAACGGGATGTGGTATTTTTAATTCAGCCCCAATTCTTCCACAGCATTAAGCCTGGGCTGTTAAACAGCTGCTGTGTTTAGTTACAGATGTGAGTGTGCTTTATGGAAGTGATCACTCTATGTGAATGCACACCCATAAACAAATATGTTTATATTTTAAATATCTACTGATGCTATTTTGATATTGAAATATTTACAAATCAAGGAAAGATAAGGTTCAATTTTCCATGATAGCATCCCCTTGGCAACACTATCTCCTGCACATTTTACTTCACAGATTTCCTCTACCTCATAGCATTCTCAGCTCCCTTTAAGGCTTAGCTTTAGTATAACCTTTTATTAGAAACATTTTTGGATTCTCCTAGTTAAATCTTCTCCCCCTCAAAAAACAAAAAAGACCCCCCAATCTATTTAATTTAGTCTGTATATATTTGTATCTATTAACTTCAAGTCGTTGTTGTCTTCTCCCTCCTCTCTAAATTAGAATGTAAACTCTTTGAAGGCAGGGATTGCTTTATTTTGACTTTGAGATCTCCATCACCTAGTGTAATGTCCCAATATAGTATGCACTTAATAAATATTTAATGAATTGAATTGAACAGACCCTTAATAACACAAATTTAGGGGAACATAATATTTCTTGACAAAACTGGATAAAATTTTTTTGACTTTCAGATTCTTTATTTGTTAGACTTAGTCTTACTGGCATATAGCCCTTGTAGTTATGTTTTAAAAGCTGAAAAAGGGGGACAAAGACCTTAAAACCCAAGAAAAGGAAATTTCTTTTGGTTTAGTTGATATCCCACGTGGAGAAATGTTCAATATTTCCTTTACTTCATAATCTTTATCCAAATGGAAGCTAAAAGCAGTAAAGGAAATAAATGTTCCTCATCATGTGCTCCACACATTGTTTAAAGCTTCAAAACTTAAAAAATATGAAACCATTTTTCTTTGGAATTGGCTTTCTTTCCCTTTCTTAATGAGGACTATAATCCTGCCAAATTTGAAGTTCACAGCTTCAGTCATTTTTGAGTTTTTGAAACACAGATAAAACATCTTGGGGTTTTTTATGACCAAAAATGTGCAATTTTCCCTACCTAGGTGTATGCTCTACTCACAAATATATCATAGCTATTTGTGGTTAGTTGAGACAGCCAGATAAACTCTTCTGTTTGCAAAGTACAGTGTACCACAGAAGGCTTTGGCTTTCTTATTCTATATTATATTCCAGTTATCTCCCAATTTGATTCCCTTTCATGACCACATTTTCTGGTTGGAGGGGTTTGTCAACAGTTGTTGATGAGTTGGAAGAAGCTGGCCAGGGAGTTAGTGGGCTGACTCCTTAACTGGCTGCCACCAGGGCCCTGCTTTTTAATAGCATTGCTTATTAGGTTTTTGCCTTCCCTTTTTCAGCTTCCAAAATCCTCTGAGAGATGCCAGATAATAAGAGACAAATTGTGCAAATTAAATGTCAGGAAGTGGAGCATTAGTAAGTGAGCTTTTTGCCATGTATGGTACTGCTGAGTCCCCTCTCCCCAAGCCAAATACTCCTTCAAATTGGAGGAGGTTTGATGGATTGAGTTTTTTAAAAGTTAAAATATGACAGATGCTTATTTTCATTTTTTTTGTTCATCTGGTGAAACCAGAAGGGGCCCCAAAGAAGTCATTAATGTCCACTGTGCAAAGGCTATAGAAGATAGTATGAATAGGGGACTATAAGAGCAGTGTTGTTCTCCATATGTATACTAGGGACTTCCTTATGTTCAGGATACATGGATAAGAGAAGGAAACTGTTATAATTAACTATATTTTACATATGGTGGACTAGAAAGTTTACTCCTTGGAGACTGGTTTAGTTACAAAATCAAACAAACAATGAACATAGTCAACTAACAATTAATCTCCTATGTGTTGTCAAGGAGTTCTTGTGGGTTATGGTTACCACCAAGTCAGAAGATGTGCATATCCTGATCCAGATTCCTCATTTTCTGGGGCAGGAGATACAGTGAAAGGAGGAGTCACTTTGGAGGCACAGAAGATCTGAATTTGAGTCTTATTTTGATCATTTACTAGCTATCAACCTTCCTGTTCAACCTGAAAAATAAGGAAAGAGTTCATAGGATCATAGGTTTAGAGCATAAAGGAACTACTCCATCCTCTCATATTATTAGATGATAAAGATTGAGGACCCAAAGGGAGAAGCAACTTTCTTGAGGTTGTAAAAGGAGTAAATAGTCAAAAAAGATTTTAACTCAGGTCTAAAACTAGTCTACTTTTCTTTAGAGGTCTAATATCCCATGTTCTGCAAAAGCAGAAGTTAAAAATAATCAGTTTACAATCAACCAATCAATAAACTATGGTACTATGTGTCACACATATTGGGCACTGATGATACAAGTACAAAACAGAAAATATTTCAAGGGAAATGGAATCACTAACATCTTGGCTTTATCCAAAAATCACTAAAAAGCACATGCTTTCCTCAACAGAGGACCATGTTCATATGACCATCTGAGAACCATCAAAACTGTTATCAAACTACAGTTACCTAAGTACCACTAAAGGATATATTGTTTGAACTCCATTCTATTTCTAAGGATTCAAATATTACTTCTCAAGTAAGCACTGGATAGATAAAAAAGACTTGCATGTGAATCCTACCTCACACTCTTACTATCTACACGACTCTGGACAATTCACTTAAACATTATTGTTGTTATAATTTATATAATTATTATTTTTTGACTTTTTTTTGAATAGGCAATTGGGGTTAAGTGACTTTCCCGGAATCACACAGCTTGTAAGTGTTAAGTGTCTGAGGCTGAATTTGATTCAGGTCTTCTTGACTATAGGGCTGGTGCTCTATCTACACAACCATTCTAGCTGCCCCGATAGTTATAATTATTAATTTAGAATGATTATTTTCCAATGATTCAAAGTAGTTCATGTTATCACTGGTTTTTCTCACTTTTCACTGAGATCATTTCACCTGGTCATTTACTTTTATCATGCCAATATCTGTACTATCTGTTTCCGTGTCATAGTGACTGTGATCAATGGCATTGAATTTCAGACACCTGTATGCTATTGAACTTGAATGTGTGAATTACTTTTTAGCATTATTTTTGATTCTGTTCAACATACCTGGAACTGTGCTATATATCTTCTGAGGGTAATTCCAACCAAAACTCCCTTAAGAACAATGCTGGGAAATATTACTTCCTGTCTGATAGACAAATACACAATTATTAGATTTTTTTTGGTGGTTACTGTAATAGTTACAACAAAAAATATATTTGAAACTTCTAAATAAACCTGATAATTAATTGCTTTCTCCTTTGGATCTGTAACTTCATAGATCTAGGTAAGTTTCTCTGTTGTGCACAGCTTTAAAGAGCTGCCTAGGGCACTGAGAAATCAAGTGACCTGCACAGGATCACACATGTCAGAGGCAGGCTTTGACTCCTGGTTTTCCTGATTCCAGGTTAATCCTCTTTCTACTGACTTGTGTCCTTGATGCCATACTCCTTCTGTCATATTATTATAGGCTTGGAAATTCCCTCTGATTCTGTTCTGTTTGGAATTTTGTGACTTGCCCTGTTGTTCAGTTGTGTATAGCTCTTTGTGATCCCATTTGGGGTTTTCTTGGCAAAGATACTGAAGTGGTTTGCTATTTTCTTCTTCATCTCATTTTATAGATGAAGAAACTGAGGTAAACAGGATAAAGTGATTTGTCACACATGGCTATTAAATGTCTGGAACTGGATTTGGACCCAGGTCTTCTTGACTCCAGATGGGGCACTCTATCTCTTGTACCATCCAGTTGTCCATAAATTTCTGATACTATATTCATTTTGGGGGAATAAGTCACTGATGGAATATGGTTTAGGAAATATCCATTGCTGGGGGATATAACATTTTAATATAATAATAGTCACAATGTAATAACAGTAGTAATAGTAATAATGTAACAACAATAGAAATAAACAGCACCAATATAGCTTTTTAGGATTGTAAAGCACTTTATACATTTGATCTTCCATTTTAAAGATGTAGAAAGTGAGATTAGCCCAGGTTAAGTGACTTACTCAGAGTCACTCACTTAGTAAGCATTTGAGGATGCAGTATCTGATGACTACAGTCCAGAAGCCTGTATCACTTAGCTGCCACATTTATCCATTAGCAGCATCATGAACTTTTTCGCACTGTGGAGAGAACATTCTGTTCTAACTTGTTCTGTGTATATGGCATTCTTTCCCTATTGTAATCATGTTTTGAAGGGGGATTCTAGTAAACCACTCCCATGAGGAGGGTGCCAGAGGATTACTTCATTCTGAGAAAGCAGAAGTGAGGGGTGATAGCAGCTGGGCTAGGGAAAAATGCCTGTGTCTGTCAATGAAGTGAGAGCAATGAAAGTCCTGGAAAGAGGAAATCGGTAGAAGGTCTACCAAGGGACAAGAACTTGGACAGGAAAATGAAACTTTGGAATTGGAGATTATTAAGACAGATGAGAGAGGCTTAATTCCATGGTCTTGCAATCTTAGATCAGGCCTCATAATTAACCTTTCAACCTTAAGTCAATATTGGTTCAAATTTATCCTCTATCTCATAGACTCCTTCCTTCCTTCCTTCCTTCCTTCCTTCCTTCCTTCCTTCCTTCCTTCCTTCCTTCCTTCCTTCCTTCCTTCCTTCCTAACTCTCCTTCCCTCCTTCCCTCCTTCCTTCCTCTCCTTCCTCTCCTTTCCTCCTTCCCTCCTTCTTTCCTTCCTTCCCTCCTTCCTTCCTTCCTTCCTTCCTTCCTTCCTTCCTTCCTTCCCTCCTTCCCTCCTTCCTTCCTTCCTTCCTTCCTTCCTTCCTTCCTTCCTTCCTTCCTTCCTTCCTTCCCTCCTTCCCTCCTTTCTTCCTTCCTTCCTTCCTTCCTTCCTTCCTTCCTTCCTTCCTTCCTTCCTTCCTTCCTTCCTTCCTTCCTTCCTTCCTTCCTTCCTTTCTTCCTTCCCTCCCTCCTTCCCTCCTTCCTTCCTTTCTCTCTCCTTTTCTCCTTTCCTCCCTCCCTCCCTTTCTTTCTTTTTCTCTCTCCTCCCTTCCTCCTTCCTTTCTTCTACTATATTTTGAGAGATCTTTTGGGTGTACTCTTTGCCATCTTAGGATGATGACAGTGCCAAGTATGAGTTTGTTCTGAATTGGAAGACCTGAACACTAGTAATTTACTAACTCATGTGATTTTGCATTTAGCAGCTTCCTTGGTTAAAGTGATCAGCTATGGATACTTCACCACCATCTCATTATCATGCTTGGCTATCATAGAATTCTGGAGGATAGGAGTCCTTATCATTTCTCCCCTCCACACCCCCAGATTAGAGTGAACAAACTCTCACATAATATTCCTCTTGTTTCTGTGATTCAGAGTTGCTATCTGCTGCAGAAGAAAACCCTTCCCTCAAATATTTTTCAATGTATTCTCATCTCTATTCAGCCCACTCATATCCTCCTACACCATATATTATTCATCATACATCACAACTTTATTGTTAGCAAACTCTTCTTTATCTTGTCTTCCTACTTCTCTTTCTTCTAACTCTTCTTTAACCCTTCTAATTTCTGATATATGGGGGAACTAAAGGAAACTTTATTCAGTATGAAATAGTCTACTTCCTGGTAGGTTTTCTCTCCTGAGTGCAATAGTTCTATCAGATGAATTGTTACTGCCAGATATTGCTGATTTTTGCTCCCATTGTCTTTGCTGGGTTTTTCTATGGAATGAGCTATTTCTTTTCTTTTCTTTTAATTAAAGTTTTTTATTTGCAAAACATATGCATGGGTAATTTTTCAACATTGACCCTTGCAAAGCCTTCTGTTCCAAATTTTTCTCTCCTTCCCCCTCCCCCTCCCCTAGATGTCAGGTAGCATAATGCATGTTAATTATGTTAAAATATTGACAAACTGAATACATGTATACATATTTATCTTGTTGTACAAGAAAAATCAGATCTACAAAAAAAAAACTGAGAAGGAAAACAAAATGCAATCAAACATCAACAGAAAGTATAAAAATGTTATGTTGTGGTCCACACTCAGATCCCACAGACCTCTCTCTGGGTGTATATGGCTTTCTTCATCACTAAACAATTGGAAATGGTTTGAAACATCTCATTGTTGAAGAGAGCCATGTCCATCAGAATTGATCATCATATAGTATTGTTGCCGTGTACAATGATCTCCTGGTTCTGCTCATTTCACTCAGCATCAGTTCATGCAAGTCTCTTCAGTCCTCTCTGAAATCATCCTGTTGGTCATTTCTCAAAGAACAATAATATTCCATAACACTCATACACCATAACTTATTCAGCCATTCTTCAATTGATGGGCATCCATTCAGTTTCCAGTTTCTTGCCACTACAAAAAGGGCTGCCACAAACAAGAGCTGTTCTTTTCTATCATCTATTAATCTACAATTCTTCAGAAGGCTCTGCTAGCTCTCTATTTTTCTATTGTCTGGTGTTTTTAGTCAGAAGATATGACTCTCTTCAACTTTATTAACAAATTCTGACTGATATTTATTGTGTCTTTGGGCAGGTTTTTAAAAATTGATATAAAATGAGGAAATTGGACTGCATGGCCTTTGAAGCCTCTTTCAGTTGTTCTAAATTTAGACTCCTATGACCAGTGATTTCATTATGATCCAGAAAGCCTCTCCCTGACAAGGGCAGGCTAAGTTCTTAGTTGTGAACCACCCCACCTAGTGAGGCAAGCAGCAAAAATCAACCAGAAGCTAAGTTCAAGTCTATACTTTTTTACTTCCTATGTCTGGTGCTGATTTAAATTCTATGACCCCCAAACAACTACCTGACTTAGAGTTATAAAATACCTCAGAACTGCTGATGGACCTCAAATGTGCATAATATGCTTTAGAAAACATAGTTGAGTATTCTTTCTTTCTCCCATCACACACTCAAGATGTGAGGAGAAGATGTATTCCAGGCATGGAGGAAAGGCATTGTAGTAGACAATGCTATGTGTGAGGAGTAGAATAAAGGCCAATTGGCTAGACAGTGGAGTTTGGGAAAGGAGAAATATATAATGAAACTGGAAAGATAGATTGGGAACATATTGGGAAGGGCTTTAAATATCAAACAGAGGAGTTGATACTCTATGCTAAAAACAATAGGGAATCACAGGAGCTTACTGAGTAATGTGACAAGATCTATGCTTGTGGAAAATCACTCTGGCAGCTATGAGTTATAACTTGAGAGGCAGGAAGAATAGCAAGAGAGAAGCCAGTGGAAGGAATGATTTTTGGGGAAAGATATGGGTATATTGAACTTGAGATGTTTCTGGGACATCCCACTTTAAATGTCCAGTAGTTAGCAATGCAATTAATATTCTACTTTCATGTCTCTTCATATGTATATGTCATATTCTCTTATAGATATTTTAAGGGCAAGAACTGTTTCTTTTGTGTATTCATATCACACTGTCTTTCACAAGATATTATGTTTGATGGGGGATTAATAGGTACTTTAAAAACTAAGTTGAATTAAATGTGTTTTTCTGCAGTGCTTAAATCATAAAATACTTTAAAAAAGAAGACATTTAAAGAAGGGTTATGCTGAATTTCAGGGGATAGGATGTAGAGTTAAAAGCTTGCAGCCTCTTTCAAGAGCATGCTACATTCAATAAATGTAGACCAAGAAAAGAGGAGGCAGAAAGAAACCAATTGGGATTGGCAATAAGTCAAACCTTAGTTCATAAGCAAAACCACAAGGGATCTCAGAAAATATCTAGTACAAGTGCCTCATTTTACAAAAGAGAAAACAGACTTAGGGAGGTTAAGTGACTAGTCCAATGTCACACAGATAACAAAAGTCAATGGTGAAGGTTCAACCTTGGTCTTGAGGCTTCCTGGGCGCTGTCATTCCATTGTAGGATACAACTTCCCCTTCTTTTTAATAAATATTCCATTCCATTGACCTTATAGACTAAATGTGATCCTATTCCACAAACATCATAAAACAAGCACAACAAAAACCTTCTTCATACTATAGATAATGTTTCTGGGGGTTGGAAAATATAGCCATCCGAAGTTGGTATGGTATTGGAGTTCATGACACCACAACAAAAAGCCATTAATAAATTGGTATCAATTCTTTTACCAAGTTAAACAGCTGATACCCAGAAGATAATTAGTGCAGGAAACTGAAATTGCAAATTCTGATAGAAGGGAGGGAGAGCAGAGGGATCCATTAATTTGAGTGTCAATAATGAGGGGTACCTTGGTAGTCTTGGGAGGCATCTTAAAAACCCTGAGAAGCTTTGCTGAGAGAGGAGAAGTAGGATAACAGGGATGGACTTGCTAATATGTTCAGGGCCAGTCCTGCTCTGAATCCAACATACATTTCAGGCAGGATTGGATAAATTACTTACTCATTCTCTGTCTCAGTATCTTCAGCCTCCGCACTGGGACAAAGGAATAAAAACAGACCTGTCCCCACTGCCTTGGATCTTGTGAGCATGACATGGTCAATATCTCTAAAGTCCTTTGATCTTTTTCCAAGAGATTTTTATGTGAACAGCAGGTATATTTCTATATATTTATGGAGCACAAATTCCTCATTTCCACCTGATTGGGATTAGTAATTTCCTTTAAACTCCTTTGATCTCTTCAAGCTCATAGCATATGAGTTCCCTAGCCAGTGTTCTGCCATGCCCCTGTCCTTGTCTACCCATTTTTCACTCATACTGTGATTTCCTGCCCATGCCTGAGTTTTGTACAATAATAATGCCTTTCCAGGTGAATGAAACCCTGAAAGATAAAAGAAAAAAAAAAGGAAGAGAGAAAGCATGGCTAATGACCATGGAGGGTTTAACCCATATTTAGCATCTCTTTTTCAGTAACTGAGGAAGCTTATAGAGTAGATGAACCAGCTGGTATTAGTAAAAGTGTGAAGATCTGTGATGGGGGAGGGGGCAGGAGGGGCTGTGGGTGTATTTCAAAGTCTGTTGGATGCAAATGGTTTAATTTCCTTTGTTAATCTGCTCTCCCTATCTGCAATGATTTAAAGAGAGGTTCCCTCCCTCTCCAACACAGTAAGTGAAGGATGCTGGTATCGTGGCCCACATTAGATTGTAGACATTATAAAATACTTTACAGTTAATTTGCATTTGAGAAATGTATTAAGAAAGCTTATGAAGAGGCAGAGCAGGAGGAGCTATTAAATCTAATCTCATAAAGTGGGTGCATGGGTGAAGGGATGACAGAGGTCATGGGGAATCTAGAGAGAGAGGTAGAATGTCAGCTTCTTGAGGGTAAGGCTGTTTTGTATTTGTTTTTGTGTGCCTAACACATTGCTTTCACAAGAATAATTGATTATCAAAGGAATTTTTTTTAAAAGAATGGAAGAAAAATTTGTGGTTTCATTTCATTTCCCAATGAGGAAATTTCCTCAACCAATATGCACATTGATATTTTCTTTGCCCTTTATGGTTTTGAAGAGTGACTTGGGAGCTGAGGGAACAAGTGATTTTTCCAATATCTCACAACCATCTTGTGGTAAAGACAGTTCCTGAACCCACATCTCCTGGCATTTGAATCAACCTCTTTATCTGCTATGTGTCAATAAAGAGAATTCTTGTATCATGAGATTGTTGTTCATTCTTCATTGTCAAAGAAGCCCATGACATCAGGGAGGTGATGTCATGACATGCAAGTGAATTGGATTGAAATGAGGAAGGCTGTGCAAGGTCACTTTGCTCCTCTTTCCTCTCCAGAACCTTTTGGACCCATGATATAAATCAGGATTACTAGACATGTCTCTGGGTGCAGTGAGAGACCTTAGCCTTTTTGAGCTGAGGTCTTTAATAGGTCTCAGTTTGACTGAGGTGGCACTTAATCAATGATCAAAGTTAGTTAAGAAGTGAGGCAGAGAATAGCCTTTTTGACCTAGTCAAAAATCAATCTGGGAAGGGAAGACCTTCCAGATTTCTGGTTAAAACAGAAACAATTGCTATTTACATTCACTCAGAGTCAATCATATATCCACTGAATCTCTAGAATAAAGACAGTCAATTTGATCAATCTTGGAAAAGTCTGAGAACCAAATGAAATAATCATAGAAGTTTTTTGATAACTGCTAAGTACTATACAAATAAAACAACAACGAACACTTGTTATACTTTATTATTATTTATGTGTAGTAAGAATAGGACTATTTTGATTAGAAAGGAAAACTACACTAGTGGATAAGTCAGCAATAGAGAGAACTCTAAGAAACAATATAGAATGATAAGTATAATATAGTTAAAAACTTGTGTTTCATGATGTCTCAGGGGAATTGACCGCAGGCATCACAAAGGAAATAACATGCATTTTAAAGCAGAATTCAAGAAACAATTCGAGGGAAAGAAAAGCATTCCAAACACAGATAAGAGAAAATGTATGGAGATGAGAAAGGGCAACAGGACCTTAGAGAGCAGAGGTTAGTCCATTTTGTCTGGAGTATAGAATGCATAAAGGGAAGCAATGTATGAGAAAATTTAAAAGGAAAGATGGTGTATATGCAATTCATTCTGATTTTGGACAGCTTCCAATGTTTTGTTTATTTCAAACCTTAACCTGCTTGCTGTGACCCATTACTCCTAGTTCAGTATTCTTGGGCCAAGCAGAGTAAATTCAATACCTCTTCAATGCTAATCCTTCAAATATCTGAAGGCTGATGTCATATCTCCTTTAAAGTTCTCTTCTGTGAGTCGACATTCACTGTGCCTTGGAGAGACCCTCCTATGATGTTTTCTCCTAGTTATTAATAACTTGAAGCCAAGAACAGTATAATTTTTATATGTACAGTACCTAGCACAGTGCCTTACATATACTTAATACTAAATAAAAATAATAAATAATAAAGATTAAATGCTTAGTAAGTGAATTGCATTGAAGATGGCATATTCCTCATTCTCCTTATTGTCCTAATCCACCCTCTTCCAATTTATCTAGAATGTGATGTCCAGACCCAAATATAATGTTAACAATATTCCCAATCTGATATGATCAGGACAAAGTGTGATGGAGCTGATGCTTCCTTTATTCTGTATTCTATATATAGTTTTTCTCTGGGTTGCCATGCCATGCTGTTGACTCATTGAACATATATTCCCCAATGTCTTTTTATAGGAATTGTGATCAAGCCTCATGTCCCTCATCCTGTACTTGTAAAGATGATTTAAAAAAAATTTTTATTTATTTATTTGATGAGGCAATTGGGATTAAATGACTTCCCCAGGGTGACACAGATACTAAGAGTTAAGTGTTTGAGGCCAGATTTGAAGTCAGATCCTTCTGACACCAGAGTTGGTACTCCATCCACTGCATCATCTAGCTGCCCCCTGAAGTTGATTTTTTAAAGCTAAAATATGGCATTTAAAATTTGTTCTAATTAATTTAATCTTACTTAATTCAATTAGCAATTCTTGACTAATTACACACTGATTCTGATCTCTGTGTGTGTCATAGGTAATCCTGAATACAAACATCAGTTCAAACATCTACCAGCTAAATGACACAATGGATAGAGATAGGATAAATGTGACTTTATAATCTCTCTCAAGCATTTACTAGTTGTGAGATTTTGGACAATTACTTGAGCCTTGTCAACCTCAGTTTTCTCATCTCTTAAATGGGAAAAAATGGTATCTATTTCCTGGAGGTGTTGTGAGAATCATATATGTATGTATGCAATAATATACATATATACACATATATAGTATGTATAGTATGTATAGTGATTTGTCAACCTTAAAGCACTGTATAAATGTTTTCTGTTAACATTATCAATTTGCCCCAAGGTCTTTGGCAGTGGGGAACCCAGAAGTAGAACTCCCCTAATCCAGGCTAGACATGCTCCTTGACCTCAGATACCAGCTTCTAAATGAAACAATTAGTATGTTCTCTGAGATGCCATCTGTTTAGTCTAGTTCTAGATCTCAAGCAACAGAAACATAATCACATACTCCTTAAATCTAAATATAGCATTCATGAATTTTGGTTCATGTAAAAAATATACACTGATCCATGTGCTAACTGGTTTCACTGGGAACCAAAGTGAACTCTGGTTCCTGAAAAACAAAGCAGCCAACATAGAAGTTAATATTAGTGAAACTAACCCTGTTGAAAAAAGGAACTAGGTGTAAGCTGCTTGATGATTAGTGCTAGATTAGTGGTAGTGTTTTATACACAGGAAGGCAACAGGAGCTAAAGTCTTCTTCAAATGCAAGAGCTTATGAAAAGAGTGCTTTTGAATGTACCAATCATGGGTAAGCTAGATAAAGAAATATATGCACCGAGGTCGATACTCATACTTCGTGCATTTGTTTATAGACATCTGAGGCCATGGGTTTTATTGCTGTCTCATTCTTTTTAGATAATGTCTCTTATGAAATAGTGGTCCTTTCTTTTGCCATTTTTCTTTGTACATTTAGGATTTCTCTGCCTCTCTCTATGGTACCAGGCTTATCAGATCTTTGGGGGTAATTTTCTCCCTTTTCTTTTGATTAGTCAAGCCTTCTTGATTAGATTCACGAGAAATCCAGACAAATATGTTTTTATCAGCTCTTGTTAAGTACATTCTACCTTTGATCAGGGATCCATTACTCTATTTTAAGCAAATACCCAGAAATCTATATCCTGTTCTCTAACACCGTCTCCTTAGCCAGCTATTAATTTTTCAAATCTATTTTTTTCTCTTGCATCACCTTCAACTAGCTCTAGTAATGAAAACTCTTTTGTTCCCCAGATCACCAAATCGTTTCTTTTGTCTGTAGATTACCATCTCTTCAACCCATTCTCTACACTGCTGCCAGAATACACTTCCTAAAATACCATCATATACATATAATCCCTTCTTCTAAAAATTCTCCAATTAATTCTCATTTTCTATAGGATAGAGCCCAAGTGGCTTAATATTGAATGTAAATCATATAACTTTCCTGCCTTGTCTCTTATTCCCCTTCTCTATAAACTTCTTTGGAATTTCATGACTTTTTTGCCCCAACCTTTGTTTACCCTTATTTTCTTATCTATGATTTTTCCCTACTTCTTTCCTACTCCTCTAAGTTTTATCTTTCAATACCCAGGTGAAGTTTCCCAGATTTAGATAAGAAGTATTCAAATAATGGTTTTAGAACTTGCTAGTTGTTTGACCAGTGTGTGTGTGTGTGTGTGTGTGTGTGTGTGTGTGTGTGTTTATGTGTGTGTGTGTAACTCTTCATGATCCCATTTAGGATTTTCTTGGAAAAGATACTGGAATTATTTGCCAATTTCTTTTCCAGCTCATTTTACAGATAAGGAAACTAAGGCAAACAGGATTAAATGACTTGCCCAGGGTCACAAAGCTAGTAAGTATCTGAGGCTGGATTTGAATTCAGGTCTTTCTGACATCAGACCTGATACTTTATCTACTGTGCCACCTAGCTCACACATACATTCATAGACACATGTATGTAAATATATAGATATGTATATACACATATACATTATATACACATGTGCATATACATATATACATATATATTTCATCATTGAGTTTCTATGTGACAAGAAAGGGAGATATTAAAACACTCAGAGAATGACCTCCAGTGTGTAGTGTGACCTTCCAAAGGAAGATTTATTTCAAGTTAAGGATAAACTTTATGGAGGAATTATGATCCATGCCAGAAGAGGAAGTGTCCATAAATGGCATCTGTCTTCCCAATGACATTGCAAAGAAAGGCAGGCACTGAATTTTATGCTTCTTTGTACATTCATTAATACTGACAGTACTCTCCAAATAACAGACATTGAATAAATGTTTATTGATGATCATGAAAATGATGAACCAATTTCTTACCTCATAAGAGTGTAGACATCTTCCAATTAATGACAACTTTCTGGAATGATGGAAGGTCAGTGGGGGAAGATTTAGGGGGAACAAGTTAACTTTTTACTGATGTAGGATATGGGAACTTAGCACAGGAAATGGGTCTCACCTTTCATTTAGTCTGACTTTCACAAAAGGAACCAGAGAGGTCTCTTGATTTGCCTGACATGTTCCTCAAATCATAGCTTGTTCCACTAATGCAAGGCCAGTGTGAAAGGGCATGATGATGGAATCCTGGTAGTGATGGTGGCAAGTATATACCTGAACCTTTCTTCAGATGTTAGCTTTCTCAGCAAAGTGTCTAAAGGGAGACTATCAGTAAGGAACAATACTTGTTTGCTATGACATTTATCATTTTCCCACAATTGTTTGCCAAGAACTGGTAATAGTCCAAAGGGGGAAAGTTTTCATTTTCAGCAGTATACCTCATAGAAATACAAATTAAAGAATCATAAAATGTTACACAAGGAAGACCTGTAAAATTAGCTTTCCCCCCTCCTCTTCTTCCTACCTCTTCCTTTCCCCTCTCCTTTCCTTCCTTCAAAATTATAATACCTAGTTTCCTTCAAGGGCATTTAGTTGGCAAAGTAGATAGAGAGCTGGGCCTGGAGTCAAAAAATACTCACCTTCCTGAGTTCAAATTTGGGCTCAGATACTTATTAGCTGTGTGATTCTGGGCAAATTACTTATCCCTAGTTGCCCCAGTTTTCTCATTTGTGAAATAAGATGGAGAAGGAAATGGAAAAGAAATATCTTTGTAAAAAAAATCCAAAAAGGGATCATGAAGAATCAAATATCACTGAAAATGATTGAACAAGTTTCCTTCAAAACTTAGTTCAAGCGCTATTCTACTTGCTACGTTCCCTGATCATTTTACATGATAGTGTCCTTCCTCTCAAAACTATCTTACTCATTTGTATATATTTTGAATATATTTATATTGGACATATTTATACTTACATACATATAGAATGTATATGAGAATGTAAGTTACTTGAGGGAAAGGATTTTCTTTAGAATCATTGTGTGGTTTTTGAGTGATTGAATAAATTGTTTGAGGTTACAGAGGTTCAGGAGGACTAATGATTATTGCTCTGTGTAAATGCTACAGTACATCAGGGGATCCAAGATCCCACTGATACAGGTGATCCATCCAAGGATGGAGATCACATTTCATTCACTTCATTATTTTTCCCCTTCATATGGGAGTCTTGTCCTTATGCTTCTGTATTTTTCTATATGGGCTCCACTTACCATGCTGGGGACCTTCCTCTAACAGTATGTACTGGAACAAATTCTAAGAAAAATTCCTACAAACAGCAACTCTTAATAACTTATACATTCTAGGCAATGTTGTCAGATACAAAGCTTTTATTTGTAGGATATTTCTCAGAAATTGTTCCAACATATACTGTTAGTTGTCTCCAGCTGGAAGAGATCTTTCTCCTCCAAGCTCATATGGCTTATGTATTTCACTTTCATATTCAATTGGGAGAAGCAGCATGACATAGTGGATAGAGTTAGAGTAAGGAAGGTCTGAATTCACATTCCCCTTCTGATTGAGGGGCAGAACTATGAGCAAATCCCTAAACACCTTTGAACCTCAGTTTTTCTCATCTTCAAAATGGGGATAATGATATCTGTAAGATTCTAACACATAGAGTTGTCACTTAAATAAATCAACATATGTAAAGTGGAAGGAAATGGCAAACCACTCCATTATCTTTGCCAAGAATAGTTATGAAGATTTGGACACAACCAGAAACAACTGAATAACAACAACATATGCAAAGTGCTTTGCAAACTGTATATAAAGACCAATGATTATCATCATTATTAGTATTGCAGTTATTTATACAGGAGTTTTAAGTAGTCTGTTAAACTATAAGCTCTTTGAAGGCATGAGTTGGGTCTTTTTCCTTGGAGGTCCTATGGCATTGAACACTGTATCTCACACATAGTGAGTGATTGATTCATATACCAACCAGAGATATGACAAGCAGAGGGAAATACTGTAGGACTCCTGAAGCTGATAACACTCACTTTTCCTCTCCCTATTTCTTAGTAGTCAAAGCAATTTGCACTAAGGACAGTCTTTCCCAGAGGAACAAATGGTATTTTGCTAATAAAATGCCTCTTAAGAGTTGTCTGCTACATATCCTCCCCCCCACCTTTTGGGTTCCCCATTCCCAATGCCTGAATTGAAAATTGTCCTGTCAGCAATATCACAAACATGATTTCTTTATCAAAGGTCATTACCAATTATTTTGTAAAGAACTGTCACTTCAGTAATTACCTGATTTTATCTTTTTTATGTAGGTCATTTTTATTTCATTATTGTCATGTTATGGCCTATCTGCCTGCAGAGAGGCATATATTAAAACCAGCAACTTTGCCTTAGTCACAGAATTATTGCCCTGTATTTCATTTGTTATTTTATCTACTGCTCTGGAGAAGATCATAGCTGGTTAGTTAAAGTGTTGTATAAATGAACACAGAAAGGTATAGACAGCATATGGAAAGCATCCTCCTCAATCATTCTTCTTTTTCTTTCTTTTTAAATAGTGGTATATAACACACTCTCTCCAAGATATTAATTTTGATTCAATTCAACACATTTATTAAGTAGCTATTACATTCAAGGCTATTGGGGAATTCCTTACTTTAAGGAACTTCTAGGCTGATAGAGATGGTGGTAAATATAAAACATTTGTGTAAGTAATTTAGACATAAGATAGGACTCAACAGAAGCAAAGGAGTGATATGGAAAGACTATGAAAAATTTGAATAGGGACTGAAGGAAACTGACTTGTTTTTAACAGTAACATTTATTCTTGCTAGAGAATCAAAACCGAACAAAATTGGAGTTGCTGAACTGAAACATGGAGAATAAAACTCTCTTCTTAGTCTTAGGAATGGAGAATAAATGCCTATTCCCATAGGCAAAGCCAGGCCTAGGAGATGCAACAGGTGTTTTAAAGTGTTGGCTGTAATTTGGAGAGTATTAATTAGATCAGTAAGACAATGGGGAAGTTAGGAAATGTATATGAACCTATTGTCCCTAAAATGCTTGTTAAGGATTTCTTGCCTTAACTTTGGGGCACAAGATGGATGAAAAGAAGGAAGTCTTGACCCACAAGACATGTGGGTTATTCCAACCACAAAGAAGGATCCGTTCCTCACACAATCGATTTTTGATTGTGATCCCTGTTGCTACCATGATATGACTGGGCATTATGGGAATTAAGATTCAGGATCAGTTTATAATAGAGATGCATTCTGGGGGTACCTGGGCTGACAGTTTATGGGAGCTGTATTAACTGAAAGGATGGAGGGAGGATGCATTTTTCATTTTCACATTTTTTTGTTCCAAGTGATAAGGCCCCAAACTCTGAACAAAAGCTCAAGATTCATTAACTCTAGTCTCTAATTCTTTTACTACCTGGAATGATTTTCTGTTTCAGTAAATAGTTGGGAAAATAGAGGGGAAGGACATGATTTGTTTGTACATTTTGCAGAGTGGCTTTTAAGAAGAGTCATATACATACATATGCATATATATATGTATATAAAATTTCCATAATTCTCATAATTTGGGATTATATGAAATCTCCCCAGTTTGAATTTTTAATTCAGCTGGTGAGGTGACCTAAATGTGCTCATATAAAGGGGACAAGAGGTCAAATAGATCTCTAGCATTAAGACTGAAGAAACCTTGTTTGAGACTTCACTGTGGCTTGTGGCTTGAGCAGACCAATACTTGGTGGACAAATTAGATGCTATATTATCTTTACACTTCTTTGCATAGCAGCCCATTTCATTGTAGCTTGAAAATAAAGGCAATTGGTCAGTTATAGACGGATATAACAACAATCACACTATGAAGCATTCAATTTGAATCACAAAAGAAGAATCAGCAGATAAATGACAGAACACTCCTAACCTCCTTGTGCCCCTTCCTCCTAATATTTGCTTCAGAAAGCTGTATACAGTGTCAGATATTCTAAGTAATTAAGTCACCCTTTAGGTTAAGCCCTTATTTTATTTTATTTTATTTATTTTTTTTATTTTAAGCTTTTTATTTGTATAACATATGTATGGGTAGTTCCCCAACCTTGATCTTTACAAAGCTTTCCAATACAAATTTTACCCCCAGTCCCCTCCCCTCCCCTAGATGGCAGGAAGTCCACTACATGTTAATAATGTTGAAATGCTTGAGAAGTTATGCAAGAAATATCCTATCTACAAGAAAAAAAAGAATCAGAAAAAGGCAACACAATGCAAGCAAATGTCAATAGAGATCATGAAAATGTTACGTTGTGGTCCATATTTCATGTCCCTCTTTCTGGGTGTATATGGTTTTCTTCAGTGAACAACTGGAACTGGTTTGAGACAATTCTTTATTGCAGAGAGCCATGTCCATCAGAATTGATCATCATGTAATACTGTTGTTCCTGTGCATGATGATCTCCTGGTTCTGCTTGTTTCACTCAGCAAAGCCCTTATTTTATTACTTGGAATGAATAAGAGAGATCTCTAGTTAGTACTAATTAACATTTTTTGTTAATCTGGGTACTATGAGCTAAAACACAAGAAGCTAAGTTTTTATAACAGAAAGGGTAGAGAAGTTCTAGAACATTTGTTATTTTGTGGGGTGGGACAGATCTAGATGAATGTGGAAGTCCTGTCAATAGGAGACTATGTAGAGTTAACTATTCAAAGGATATTATGCTGAATTGAATATCATGGGAAGAAAACCAGTAGAAGCAGTAATGTATATATGTATGTAGGTCTATGTATGTATATAGTTGTTTGATGATCAATAATATTGTTATTATTGTGATAATGATTAATATTTATGTGGTACTTATAAGTTTGACAAAATATTTTATAAATATGAACTCATTTGTGCCTCACAAAAACTGTGTGTAGTAAGTACTACAGGTATTATCTTCATTTCTATAAAGAAGGAAAATGAGGCTCAGATAAAATTAATAACTTTTTCATTCTCACACAAATAAATGTTGGAAATGAATTTTGAATTCAGATCTCCTGAACTCCAAGACCATGATTCTATATAGGAAGCCATTCTGATAAAAAAAAAGCATGGTTAAGAGCAGAAAGGCATATTGAAAAAATAGGATATGGATTTGATTTTCATCTCCATGCAAACGATTTTTAGATATATGTCTCCAGTTCTAATCTTTTTGCTGAACTCCAGACTTGCTTCACCAATTATGCTTTGGAGATCTCAAATTGGATGTGTAGGAGCACCTCAAATTCAATATTTCCAAAACAGAACTTTTAAATCTCCCTCACCTACCTCCTTGCCAAATTTGCCATTATTGGGATTGGTATCACAATTTTCCTAAGTCACCTATACTCACAGTGTTGGTGCTGTCTTCATTCTTCACTGGAATTAACTCCTATCCCATATCCAATCTGCTATCAAATCCTGTTTTTCTTTATTTTCAAAACATTATTTTTTATGTGTCCACTTCTTTCTACTCACACAGCCACCACCATAGTACAGGACTTCATAACCTCATACTTGGACTATTGCCATAAACTTCTCATTGGGCTCTTTGTCTTGAGTCCATTCAAATCCATCCTTCTCTCAGTTGTCAAAGAGATTGTGCTCAAATCTAGATGTGATTACATCACCCCTCCACTCAATAAGCCCAGTAACATCCTGTTACCTATAGGGTAAAATGTCGTCCTCTGTTTCACCCTGAAACCATCCTTAACTTGGTCTCTTCCTACCTTTTTAGTCTTCTTGTATCTTACAACCTCTCACATACTCTGTGTTTCACTGACACTGGCCTTCTTGCCATTCCTTGTGCTAGATGCTCTATCAGCTCTTGACTTTGGCTGTTTTCAACTGCTGTCTACCATTCCAGAACTCTTTCCCTTTTCAGATATATCTCCTAACTTCCCTGCCTTTCTGCAAGTCTCAGTTAAAATTCTACCTTCTGCAATAAGCCTTTCCCCCAATCATGCTTAATGCTAATGCCCTCTCTCTGTCACCTCCAATCCATCTTCTCTACATCTTGTTTATACATAGCTGATGTCAGATTGTTCCATTAACCTGTGAGCTCCTCAAAAGTAATAATTGTCATTTTCCTTTCTTTGTGTTTGCAGTGCCTGGAACACAGCAGGCACTTAATAAGTGCTTGTTGACTAAGTGACTCACTCTGTCATCTAAATCTGTTATTAGTACCTGTCCCCTTCCCATCTTTCCAATCTTCTCAGACTTTACGACCTCCTGATGGAGCCACAATCTATCAGCCACCTACTTTTCCTCACATAAGGCATTCCACCTTGCAACCCAGTGCACTGTTTGCTCTCTATGCCTTAAATGCTCTCCCTCCTCATCCCTGCCTCTTGAATGTCTTCAAGATTCAGCTGAAATACTACCCTTTGTAGGTGTGAATTTTTCACCCTTTATACCCTTTCTCCCAACCCAATGCCTAAATTTCTGAGGTTACCTCCTATTTACACCATTTATTTCAAATATATTTAATTCTTTACATGCTCTTTCCCCTATCAGAACGTGAACTCCTTGAGGACAGGAACTGTGTTTTTGACTTTCTATAACAGGTGTATAGTATCTGGTAAATAATGCTATTAGTTTGACTTATAATACACATCTAGTAAATACTTGTTGACTGATTTGGGGCAAAACTAAGGCATTCAAAATTTCTCAGGAAGATTTGAGAAGGAATCTTGGTGAGAGAATTCCTAAAGGTAAGATTTCTTCCTGAACATCTGAGTAATGGGGCTAGCATTTCTTTTGTACATATTCTTCCTTTTCTATCCTCCACTATAACTGAAACGGAGAAAGTACAATAATACTTTGACACACAATAAACATCTTTTGGAGAGGTGGGAGGATGGGCAGAAACAGAAATGAGATGAAGGAAAATCAATTGCTCTGTGCTGACAACTTCTGCGTGTAATAACAGTATTCTGTCACGATGCATTAGCGGTCCTTCACAATTGTGTGTGTTTTTGCTAACAGGCTGTAAAAGTGTAATCATATGAACACTGAATACATTGTATTTGTGGGAATGATTCCCGCCAATGTGGGCTTTATTATGGCACTATATTGCATAATGTGCTGCTTACTGAAGTGAGGCATATCATTTTGCTATAAGAATATTTATTATTTATTTGCTTGTTTGCAGCTTCCTTGTCTTCAACAGTGCCTACCAGGAATAGCTTGCTGGGTTCCCATGAGTAGGGGCTGGGGGTGGGAGGCCATTATCTCCAGCTCATCCTTCCTCTCCCACCTTCTTCCGAAGCACTGCAGCTGACCCTGAAGTTTGGCTGAAAAATTACCTTGAGCACCAACTTACAGCCCCTCTGAGACAAGGAACGGCTCTGCTTAGGTTCCTAAACAGCATTTGTAAAACTAATGTGACGGTGGAGGGGAAGCAAAGGCTTTCAAACAAGGGCAAGGACTTGGAAGGTAGTTACGGACTGAGAGGAGAGTATCCCAAAGAAAAGAACTTAAGGGGACAGGAAAAAATATACTTTTACATCAAATGTTCAATTTGAGAACAGGTCGAGTTTCTTCAAATGATGTGCAGGGCATAGCCCATTCCTGGCTACTCATCCTATGTGATTCTCATCCATTTTCCCCAAAAGTTCCCCACAGGGGTTCCACCCAACCTACTGGAAGTCTTCTTTAATTTTTTCTTGACATCATGAGAGTATTATTGAAGGGCTCTGGCCCTCCACCTGTCACCCATCACTCTCACCACATAACCAAGCTATTTGTGTGGGGTAGGCAAGGATGGGTATTATAATTACCTATTTTGTTAGTGAAAGAACTAGAGGTAAGATGACTTGTCCAGGTTCACAAAGGTAGCAAGTTCAGTAGAATTTGCTATTAGGAAAGATCTTCCTTCACATTCCTTTGATTTCTATTTGGATTCAAGACCTCTGGGAAATAGGAATAGAAGTCTATGATGAAGGATCCAGAATTGAAAATGAGAGGAATGCTGTGAGTTATCACATTGAGACTGAGAATGGATTGTTTGTCGGGGTTCAAATTACTGCCACAATGTTTCTTGGTATGAGACTACTGAAGGACAATTGTATTAGATCACCATGCAGTATAACATGAAAGAGAGATTGAGAAGTGAGGATCACTGTGTTGATTAGAGAACTCTCCACTGTGCTCCCTCCCTTCCCCCCTCTCTGTTTCTCTGTCTGTCTGTCTACCTCTCTCTCTCTCTGTGTGTGTGTTTCTCTCCTTCTGTTTCTCTGTCTCTGTTTCTGTCTCCAAGTGTCTCTCTGTTTTTCTGCCTTTCTCCATGTTTCTGTCTCTTTCCCTCTCTCTCTTCCCAGCTCTCTTTTAAACATAAGACTATGTAGTAAAATGAACAGATAGCTGGGCTTAGAGTCGGTAAGGCTTGGATTTGAATCCCAATTCTGATTGTTATTATTAACTATATGATCTTAGGTAAGTCAGTTTTTTTCTCTGAGCTTCCATATTTTCATTTAAAACATGGAGATCCTTTTACTGAGGAATGGCTTGGTGCAGTCTTTAGGGTGCTGTCTGTGTAGTCAGGAATATCCTAGTTCAATTTCCACCTTTAACTTAAACTAGCTTTGTGACCCTGAGCTTTGTTGTTATTCATTGCTTTCGATTGTGCCCAACACTTTGTGACCCATTTAGGGTTTTATTGGCTGAGATACTTGAGATACTTCACAGATGAAGAAACTGAGGCAAACAGGTTTAAGTGACTTGCCCATGGCCATAGCTAGTAAGTGTTTGAGGTCAGATTTGAACTCATGAAGATGACTCTTCTTGATTCCAAAGGCAGTACTCTCTTTGATTATAAAAGAGTTGTTGATCTGCCATGGTGGTAAAAATTTCTATACCTGGAGTTTCCTACATTAATGAAATCATGGGAAGGAAGTGCTGCCATATTCCTAAGTTATTTTTTCCTATTTCTATGCCTTGCCCAGGATGACTCATTTACAAAAATGCAATAGCAATTTCATTTATACTCCTTTGTATATCCCAGAGCCCTCTATGGAGCACTCACTAAATGCTTTCATTGATTTCAGCTTGCTGCCCAATTAAAACGGACATAAAGTGCTGATTCCATTTCTGCCAATTCTTCAATAAGTGGACAGCCATTTTATAAACTGGTATGACAGAGCTAATGATTATGCTTAGATTGGTTCTTCTGCCAAGGCAACCCCAATACTTCTTATTTGTGGAATAGTTTTACAACCTTAATTTATGCCTTGTGAGGTAGGGTGTCTTTTTAGCTCCATTTTTCAGGTGAGCATATTGAGATTCAGTGAAGTAAATAACTTTTCCAAAATCACAGAGGTAGTGAATAGCAGAACTGAGACTTGAATACAGACTTCCTGATTCCAAGTTTAGTGATCTTTCCACAATACCATTACACATTTTAACTCAATGGTGTATCCAATTAGTTCCATTTTTCATATTACTCAGGAGGTTATTTATCCATCATTGACACTGGGGACAAAAGAAGGGACAAAAATTGAAACTCAAATATTCCTGTTATTAGCTAGGTTTATTAAGCACATCTGATGTGCAAAAAGTTCCCAATGAAAGAAATAGTCATCTGAAAAAATACCCCCAAATTAAGATGGGATGTATCAATGCTAGAATGATATATATGTCTATAATTTGACTGGTCTTTTTTTGGAATAGACAGTGAATAAACTTGTGACCTAAAGATAGTCTTTCTTCCAAGCACTCAGGATTGTTTGAAACTTGTGTAGGTTGTAGATGATGGAGAGCAGACAGGACTCTCTGTGACATCCTCTGACTCAAACCAACAGCAGATTAAGCCTCTAAACTGGTTTTGGAGTCAAAGAACCCACAAATATTTGGAGTACAACACATTTCCAGAAGAAGATACCTTGGAAAAATTTCAGAACAGGTCTGTTTCGAATTGGCAGACAGTCTGCCAAAGCCCAGACAGCAGCAGAGGGAGATCAGAGCAAGGAGCTAGGGCAGGGAATCAGAGGATTGCATCTTCCATGTACCTGGCAATCTTCAGTGAACCTCTTAGGCTACTCTGTCTTGGTTGCAAGCAGGTGATTTGGCAGATTTGCTACAACCATTGAGCCTTGAAAGTTATGATAATATGAAAAAGAAACTACAGGTGGAAAGGGGATCATACTGGAAAAAGAGGGAAAAGGAGGTAAAATAAGGGAAATTACATCTCACAAAGAGGTAAAGAAAACCTATTATAATTGAGGGAAAGAAGGGAGGGGGATGAGCATTGTGTGAATCTTACTCTCATCAAATTTGGCTCTAAGAGAGAATATCAGACATATCAGATTTCAAAGAAAAACTTGTCTCAACTTATAGGGAAGTGGGAGAGAAAGGGGAAAAAGAAAGGGAAAGACTAATAAAAGGAAAAACAGAAGTATTATGGGAAAGATGTAAAAAAATGGAGGGGCTCTAAATGGGGAGAAGTGTTTGAGGGAGGTGGTCATCAAAAGCAAAATACTGGGGAGGAGGAAGGGGGGAAAGGAAAGAAAAAAAAACATAACAGGGTAAATGAGATGACAGGAAATACAGAATTAGTTATTTTAACTGTGAAAGTGAATGGGATGAACTCTTCCCTAAAAAGGAAGTGGATAGCAGATTGTATTAAAAGCCAGAATACTACAATTTGTTGTTTACAAGAAACACATTTAAGGCATAGTAATACATACAGAGTAAAAATAAAGGGTTGGAGCAGAATATATTATGCTTTAGGTGAACAAAAAAAAGCAGGGGTAGTAATCCTGATCTCAGATCAAGTAAAAGCAAAGATAGATCTAATTAAAAGAGATAAGGAAGGAAACTATATTTTACTAAAGGGTATCATAGATAATGAAGCAATATCAATACTAAACATATATGCACCAAGTGGTATAGCATCTGAATTCCTAGAGGAGAAACTAACAGAGATTGCAAGAAGAAATAGACAGAAAAACTATACTAGTGGGGGATCTCAACCTTGATCTCTCAGAATTAGATAAATAAAACCACAAAATAAATAAGAAAGAAGTTAGGGAGGTAAGCAAAATGTTAGAAAAGTTAGGTATGATAGATCTTTGGAGAAAATTGAATGGAGACAGAAGGGAATTTACTTTTTTCTCAGTGGTTCATGGAACTTATACAAAAACTGACCCTGTGCCAGGGCGTAAAACCCTCAAAATCAAATGCAGAAGAAAGGCAGAAATACTAAACGCATTTTTTTCAGATCATGATGCAATAAAAATCACATGTAGTATAAGGCTAGGAGAAAATAGACCAAAAGTTACTTGGAAATTAAATAATCTAATCCTAAAGAATGAATGGGTGAAACAGCAAATCAATAATTTCATTCAGGAGAATGACAATAATGAGAGAACATACCAAAATTTGTGGGATATAGTCAAAGTGGTTATAAGGGGAAATTTTTTATCTCTAGATGCTTACTTGCATAAAATAAAGAAAGAGAAGATCAATGAATTGGGCTTATAATTAAAAAAAAAACTAAAAAAAAAGAACAAATAAAAAATCCTCAATTAAATACCCAATTTGAAATTCTGAAAATGAAAGGTGAGATTAATAAAATTTAAAATAAGAAAACGATTGAATTAATAAATAAAACTAAGAGTTGGTTTTATGAAAAAAAAAAACAAACAAAAGACAAAGCTTTAGTTAATTTGATTAGAAAAAGGAAAGAAGAAAATCAAATGGTTATTCTCAAAAATGAAATGGAAGAATTTCCCACAAATGAAGAGGAAATTAGAGCAATAATTAGGTGTTATTTTGCCCAACTATAGGCCAATAAATTTGATAATCTAAATAAAATGGAGGAATATCTACAAAAATATAGATTGCCAGGCTAACACAAGAGGAAATAAATTATTTAAATGGTCCCATTTTAGAAAAAGAAATAGAACAGGCTATTAATCAGCTCCCTAAGTAAAAATCTCCAAGGCCAGATGGATTTACATGTGAATTCAAAGAACAATCAATTCCAATATTATATCAACTATTTGAAAAAACAGGGAAAAGAAGGAGTCCTACCAATTTTTTTTTTCTTTTATGACACAGATATGGTGCTGATAGCTAAACCAGGTAGGGTCAAAACAGAGAAATAAAATTATAGACCAATTTCCCTAATGAATATTGATGCAAAAATCTTAAATAAAATATTAGCAAAGAGATTAAAGAAAATCTCCCCAGGATAATACACTATGACCAAGTTGGATTTATATCAGAAATGCAGGACTGGTTCAATATTAGGAAAACTAACAGCATAATCAATTATATCAATAACCAAACTAACAAAAATCATGCAGAAAAAGCATTTGATAAAATCCAACATCCATTCCTATTAAAAATAGAGAGTATAGGAATAAATGGATTTTTCCTTAATATGATTAGTAGCATCTAGTTAAAACCATTAGTAGACATCGTATGTAATGGGGCAAACTAGAACCATTCCCAATAAGATCAGGAGTGAAACGACGGCCCACTATCACCATTATTATTCAATAGTTATGTAGTGTGGCAAAAAGAGAAGAAAAAGAGATTAAAGGAATTAGAGTAAGTCATGAGAAAACCAATTTATCACTTTTTGCAGATGATATGATGGTATACTTAGAGAATCCTAGAGAATCAACTAAAAACTCGTAGAAACAATTCACAACTTTAGCAGTTTCAGGATACAAAATAAATCCAAATAAATCATCAGCATTTTTATATATTGCCAACAAAGTCCAGCAGCAAGAGATATAAAAAGAAATTCCATTCAAAATAACTGTCGATAGTATAAAATATTTGGGAATCTATCTGCCAAGGGAAAATCAGAAACTATACAAACACAACGACAAAACACTTTCCACACAAATAAAGTCAGACCTAATCAGTTGGAAAAATATCCAGTGCTCATGGGTAGGCCGAGTGAATATAGTAAATATGACAATACTACCTAAATTAACTTACTTATTTAGTGCCATACCAATCAAACTCCCAAGAAATTTTTTTACAGATCTAGAAAAAATAATAGCAAAGTTCATCTAGAAGTACAAAAGGTTAAGAATTTCAAGGGAATTAATGAAAAAAAATGCTAATGAAGGTGGCTTAACTGTGTTAGACCTAAAAATATATTTTAAAGCAGCAATCATCAAAACCATTTGGTATTGGCTAAGAAATAGAATAGTTAATCATTGGAAAAGTTTAGGATCGCAGGACAAAACAGGCAATATCTATAGTAATTTAGTATTTGACAAATCCAAAGACCTCAGCTTTTGGCATAAGAATTCACTGTTCGACAAAAACTGCTGGGAAAATTGGAAATTAGTATGGAAGAAACTAGGCATTGATCCACACTTAATACCACATACCAACCTAAGATTTAAATGAGTTTATGATTTAGACATAGTGATATTATAAGCAAATTAGAAACATAGAATAGTTTACCTCTCATATCTGGAGAAGGAAGGAATTTGTGTCCAAAGAAAAACTGGAACTCTTAATTGAACACTAGATAGATAATTTTGATTATATTAAGTTAAAAAATTTTGTACAAACAAAACTAATGCAGACAAGATCAGAAGGGAAGCAATAAATTGGGAAATCATTTTTACATTTAAGGGTTCTGATAAAGGCCTCATTTCTGAAATATATAGAAAATTGAATCAAATTTATGAGAATTCAAGCCATCCTCCAATTGATAAATGGTCAAAGAACATGAACTGACAATTTTCAAATTAAGGAATTAAAACTATTTCTAATCATATGAGAAGGTACTCTAAATCACTATTGATCAGAGAAATGCAAATTAAAACAACTCTGAGATACCAGTACACACCTCTCAGATTGGCTTAGATTACAGGAAAATACAAAGATGAATGTTGGAGGGGATGTGGGAAAACTGGGAAACTGATACATTGTTGGTGGAGTTATGAATGGATTTACCCATTCTGGAGAGCAATTTGGATATATGTTTAAAAATGTTATCAAACTGTGCACAACCTCTGACCCAGAAGTATTTTTATTGAGCCTATATTCCAAAGAGATTTTTAAGGAAGGAAAGGGACTCACATGTGCAAAAATACTTGTGGCAGCTCTTATTATAGTAGCAAGAAACTGGAAACTGAGTGGATGACCATCAGCTGGAGAATGGCTGAATAAATTATGGTATATTAATGTTGTGGAATATTATTGTTCTATAAGAAATGATCAGGAGGATAATTTTAGAAAGTCCTGGAAAGACTTACATGAACTGATGCTAAGTGAAATGAGCAGAACCAGGAACTAATTGTACACAACAACATCAATATTATACGATGATCAATTCTGACGAATGTGATTCTTACCAACAATAAGATGCCTGATGTCAGTTCCAATGATCTTGTGATGAAGAGAGCCATCTATACCCAAAGAGATGAATATAGCAACTGAATGTGGATCACAATATAACATTCTCATTATTTTTGTTGTTGTTCACTTGCATTTTGTTTTATTTACTTTCTTTTTTTAATCTAATTTTTCTTGTGCAGCAAGTGAATTGTATAAATATGTTTATACATATTGAATTTAACATATATTTTAACATGTTTAACATATTTTGGATTACTTGCCATCTAAGGGAGGAGGTGGGGGGAAGAAGGAGAAAATCTGAAACACAAGGCTATGCAAGGGTTAATGTGGTCAAATTATCTGTGCATATGTTTTGAAAATAAAATGCTTTATTAAAAAAAAGAAATTTGTATAGGTTTGGTCACACCATTATTATTTAATTGCTTTCTTTCCTATTTTTTTTTTTTTTTTTGGTGAGGCAATTGTGGTTAAGTGACTTGCCTAGGATCACACAGCTAAGTATCTGAGGCCAGATTTGGACTCAGGTCACTCTGTTTTCAGGACTGATATTCTGTCCATTGAGCCATCTATCTGCCCCCATATTAGTTTTTGAAAGCACACCTCAGCATTCTTCATCTAAATTACACTGGAAACTAACCTCAATTTTTATCATGTATATTTCTGGAACAAATATTCCACCATGAACCCAAATGTGGAACTTCTAGTATCTAGGAATAGACTGAGGAAAATTAGAACTGTGGATTGTATGAACATAGGAAAGATAAGGCAAACTTTTTTCTGGCTGGGCTTTTTAAATACCAACCAATTAAAATGCTTAGTGGTGATATTAGTCATGTTTGGATTCAGACTCAGGTTCCACAGTTAAATTTTCAGTGCATTAATCCAAAGAGCTACTCCATCCCTTAGGACATGAGAATTTATTTTAAAGAAATTAAAAGTGCACTATAGTTAGTATGCTTTAAATTCCCTATTTCCAGTTGTTCCATATCCCCTTCTAGAGCCCCACATTTGTTCAGCAGCCATGTCTCTTGTATTAGATTTCTCATCATCCTGAAACTTTCCAATATGAGGGTTTTTGCACCGACTGAAAAGGAGCACCTGTGAGGCCCTGTCAAAGCTACAAAGGAAGAACAAGACAATGTTTGTCCCCCCAGGGGATTATAGTCTAGTTGGGGAAGTAAAAAATAAATACATTAAAAAGTTAAAAAACAACAACAACACAGAGATGAATAGCATTCAATTTAATAAGCCAAGATATAGCACAAAACTATGCATGATTACCTGCCAAGTGTCTGGCCCAGTGATATAGGAAAAAGGAATGTGATTAGAGTCAGTGGGGAATGCTTACAAAAGAGGGAAGAAAAACCTCTAAGTTATGTAATGGGGGTGGGGATCTAATGAATTAAACTAGTTTTGGCTAGATTAGAAGATTCTAAAAGATGTATGGCTTAGTCTATTTAGGTCATTTAGGAAGTTAGGGAGTTTTTCTAAAAAAAATCACATTAATTGAGGATGCTTAAAGCAATAATCCTTTAATAAATTCATTTAAACTCACACAAAGATTACTATGAACTACGTGGCAAGGGATGGGAGTCAATCAGGATACAAGCAGCTGGAAGAGGATCAACAATGGTTCTGCAAGAGACTACCCTCAGATTTATTACTCTATGGTTTTGCCTTCCTAACTCCCAAATCAGAGTAGCTTATTGAAGCAATTAAGGGCCCGTTTTTATTGGAAGAGATAGGTTTATTTTCAGGCTAATCTGATTGGTTTCTCTTCTCTGATGTCACAGGGATTGGACAATGACTTCAATGTCACAACGAGAATAAACATATTTTACCCAAAATTCACAACATGGAAGATTACAGCAAAAGGTATTTCAGGAATTTATAGAGGACATATGTAGTCTTCCACAAGATATATTTGACCCCAAATAGGGGAGGGAGGTTTTCTCCTTTCCTTCCCTTTTTTACTTCTTTCCCTTCCCTTCCCTTCTTTCTTTCCTTTTTCTCTTTTATTACAAAGGATTATCATGAAATGAAGCCAGAAGCAGAGGCTGAAATGAGATTGTAGAGGGCTTGGATTTCTTGTCTAAAAATCATGGAATTATACTACAGGCAATAATAGGGCAGCAGAATTTTGGAGCAGCAGACTCTACAGGTATCACCTGCCATTAGTTTCTTATTTAGTTCTAAAACAGAAGTCATTATTTTTCCTTGAAAAACTCTTCTTAATTCCCCTATTTCTGCTTTTTCTGTCAAGGGCACCACCATCCTTCCATTTACCTAGTTTTACAATCTTATAGTCATTCTGGACTTTTCAATTTCCTTTATCTTCAATTTCACCCATTCATTCTTTAGGATAAAATTATTTAGTTTCCAATTGGTTTTTGGTCTATTTTCTCCTGGCCTTATATTGCATGTGATTTTTATTCCGTCATGATATGAAAAAAATACATTTATTATTTCTGCCTTCCTGCATTTGATTTTGAGGTTTTTGTGTCATAACACATGGTCAATTTTTGTATAAGTTCCATGGACTGCTGAGAAAAAAGTAAACTCCTTTCTGTCTCCATTTAATTTCCTCCAAAGATCTATCATACCTAACTTTTCTAACATTTTGTTTACCTCCTTAACTTCTTTCTTATTTATTTTGTGGTTTGATTTATCAAGTTCTGAGAGAGGGAGGTTGAGATCCCCCACTATTATAGTTTTGCTGTCTATTTCTTCTTGCATCTCTCTGAACTTTTCCTCTAGGAATTTCCATGCTATACCACTTGGTGCATATATGTTTAGTATTGATATTGCTTCATTATCTATGATATCCTTTAGGAAGATATAATTTCCTTCTTTGTCTCTTTTAATTAAGTCTATCTTTGCTTTTACTCGGTCTGAGATCAGGATTGCTACCCCTGCTTTTTTTTGTTCACCTGAAGCATAATAGATTCTGCTTCAGCCTTTTATCTTCACCCTGTATGTACCTCTATGTTTTAGATGTGTTTCTTGTATACAACATATTGTTGGATTCTGGTTTTTAATCCAGTCTGCTATCTGCTTCTGCTTTAAGGGAGAGTTCATTCCATTCACATTCACAGTTAAAATAACTAATTCTGTATTTCCTGCCATCTTATTTACCCTAGCTTATGCTTTTCTCTTTCTTATCCCCTTTCCCTCCTTCCTACTATTTTGCTTTTGATAACCACTTCCCTCAAACAATCCTTCCCATTTTGAGCCCCACCCACCCCTTTTTTCCCCCTTTCCCTCCTGTTTCCTTATAAGTAAGTCTATTATTCCCTCTGAACCAAATCTGATGAGATGGAGATTAACCAAATTCTCATTCCCCTCCCTTTTTTCCCCTCAATCATTATAGGTTTTCTTTGCCTCTATATGTGATGTAATTTCCCTTATTTTACCTCCTTTTACTCTTCTTCCAGTGTTATCCCTTTTCTGCCTCTAATTTCTTTTTCAGTTTATCATATCATAATAATCATAAAATCACAATAATCATATCATAATAATCATAAAATCACAGTAATCATATCATAATCATAATGTAATAATAGATTCATAAAATCAACCTCCATTCTATAAGTATCTATAACATAAATATAGTTCTCAAGAGTTTTTTTTTTGGTTTTTGTTTTTTTTGTTTTTTTTTTTTCCTTGTTACCTTTTTATGTTTCTCTTGTGTTCTGTGTTTGTAGATCAAATCTTTTGTTCAGTTCTGGTCTTTTCAGTAGAAATAGGTGAAATTCTCCTATATCATTGAATGACCATCTTCTTCCCTGGAAGATAATGCTCATTCTAGCTGGGTAACTTATTCTTGGCTGTAATCCAAGTTCCTTTGCCTTTTGGAATATCTGATTCCAGGCCCTTTGATCCTTCAAAGTAGAAGCTGCTAGGTCCTGTGTGATCCTAATTGTGACTCCCCGATATTTAAATTGTTTCTTTCTGGCTTCTTGTAATATATTTTCCTTGGTATGATAGTTCTGGATTTTAGCCACGATATTTTTGGGGAACTTAATTTTTGGGTTTCTTTCAGGAGATGATCAGTGGATTGTTTCAAGGAGTATTTTGCCTTCTGGGTCTAAAATATCAGGGCAGTTTTCTTTTATGATTTCCTGGAAGATAGTGTCTAGGTTCTTTATTTCATCATGGCTTTCAGGAAGCCCTATAATCCTTAGATTGTCTCTCCTAGATCTATTTTCCAGGTCAGTTGTTTTTCCTAGGAGATATTTCATGTTTTTCTCTATCTTTTCATTTTTTTTTTGTTTTTGTTTGACTGATTCTTGAAGTCTTGATGAGTCATTCATTTCCAATTGTTCGATTCTAATTTTTAATGTCTTATTTTCTTCAGTTACTGTTTTTAGTTCCTTTTGCAATTGACCAATTACATTTTTTTGTTCATTGCATTCTTTTTCCATTTTTTCTATTTTATTTTGCAGTGATCTCATTTCGTTTCCCCATGTTTCTTCTAACTCTTTTAAGATCCTTTATGCAATCTTCAAAGAAAGCCTTGTGACATGGAGACCAATTTATGTCTCTCTTTGGGGCTTTTTCTGGAGTTGCTTTACCTTTAGGGGCCTCAGGATTTGAGGTCTGTTCTTCCCTCTCTCCATAAAAGTTGTCTATGGTGAGAGCTCTTTTTGGTTTTTTATTCATTTATTTTTTTAAAAGGTGTGAGGTCTGTTTAGGGCAAAGGTGGGGCAGCTGCTTTAATTTGCCCTGGGGCAGTTCTGCTGATTGAGTTATTTCAGGAACTGGGCAGTTCTCCTGATTGAATTATGTCAGGTGCTGGGCAGTTCTGCTTTAGTTCACCCTGGGGCAGTTCTGCTGATTGAATTATTTTAGGTACTGGTCAGCTCCGCTGATTGAATTATTTCTGGTGCTGATCAGTCCTGCTGATTGATTGATCGCCCTAGAGTGTTGTGTAATGGCAGCTAGGTCTGATGCTCATCAGGGGTTCAGTGGTTCACAATCTACCCCCCACAAAAGGCAGACCCCCCAAACCACCTGCCCACAATCAGGACAGATTGGCCCAAGAGGCCCCCAGAAGACTCCCAGGTGTGTAAGAAGCACAATGCTCCCACTCCTGTTCTGACTCCTGTTCCAGCTCCCTGCTCCAGCTCCCTGCCCTGGTCTCCCTGTGCTGCAGTCTGGGTTCAGCAGACCACCCCCCTGCCCAATTAAAACAGACCTGTTTTGAGGTTCTTCCAGAGTATCTTCTTCTAGAATCGTGTTGTTCTCCACATATTGTGGATTTTTTTTGCTTCAGAATCAGTCTAGAGGCTTCATATGTTGTTGGTTTGAGGGAAGGTTAGAGGAGGTTACAGAGAATCCTCTTATCTTCAATTTCTAGACCTCACTAATTCTACCATCATAGCATCATGTGTTTCTGTTCCTCCCTTTTTTCTTTACTACTGGAAATGCTACCATCCTAGGGTAGGCTTTTACCACCTCTCACCTGGGGACTGAAGCAGTCTCTTAGTTTTTATCAAGTCTCATCTGTCTCCCACTCATCCTTCACACTACAGTCAACATGATATTCCCATACCACAGTCCACATCACTTTAATGCCTTGAAACTACACTGGTTCTCTATTGCTTCTAGGATAAATTATAAATTCCTAGTAATTTCAAGCCCTTCACAGTCTGGCTCCAGAGTCTGTCTTTTCCTAGGCTTTCTCAACATTTCTTTCCTTTGCATCATCTATATTATAACCAAACTAGCCTTCTTGTTGCTAATACATATTATATTTCCTATCTCAGTCGATAAACATTTATTAAGCACCAACTGTGTGGTAGACACTGTGTTAAGCATTAAGATATGAAAAAATCAAGATAGTTCCTGTTCTTAAGGAGCTCTCAGACTAATGGGAAAAGACAAGATTTTTTTTGAATGCTGAAAGGGTAAGGAAGGATACCAAGGGGTAAGAGGGAGCATGATAAAGCTCGGGGTGAGAGATGATGATGTGGCCCTATCTTTAAATGGTGGAGTATTTGGGAGGAGCTGTCCTTTGCTCACCTTTTCCAATCAGAGGGAGGGAGGAGTCCCAGAGTTGGGGGTATTAAGAAGGACTGTCAGAGTTCATTTAATCTTTCTGGAAGATGAATTATTAGAAACAATGGTGAAGTCCAGGAGATTAGTCCAGGTATATATATATATATATATATATATATATATATATATATATATATATAATAGCTGATAATAGCTTCTGTACCTTCACATAGATGGTCTGCCATACCTGAGATAGACATCCTCCTCTTTTGTTCTTCAGCCTGATTTCATGATGCCAATTGAGGTTTTCTTGACAAAGATATTAGAGAGATTTGCCATTTCCTTCTCCAACTCATTTTTACAGATGAGGAAACTAAGGCAGAGTTAAGTGACTTGCTCAGGGTCACACAACTAGTAGGTGAAGTCTCAGATATGAACTTAAGAAGATGAGTTTTCCTGATTCCAAGACTGGTACTGAGCATCTTCCTGCCCACATCCTGTTTATATTCCCTTGCTTCCTTCAGATCTCAGCTCAAATACAAACTCTTACTTGAGGGCTTTCCTAATCCCAACAGCTGTAAATGTCTGAACCCACCATGGACAATGACTTAGGATTTATGTTGTATATATTTTATATTCACTGATAAAGGTATGTCTTTTCTCCCTAGCAGAAGGCAGGGACTGCTCATCTATGTCTTTGTATGTGCAACATCTAAAAACACCTAAAAAAAGTTTAATGTTTGTTGAATGAATAATACAATAATTCAACATGAGCAAGGTTGTTGTTGAAGGTTACTCTTACAGGAAAATCACCCTCCTTCCAGCTTTTACTGGATTTTATTTTAAAGTCACATTATTAAACCTCCAGTAAGTCCTCCAATTCCATTAAAAAGTTTGGAAAACTTCAGGTTTAGAACATGGGATAGACTCTGCCTATATAGTTCAAGGACCAGAACAACTATGTGGAAAAGCTCATCCCCAGCATTTGCCAGCAGGCAAACTGCTCATTAAACTCCACTTAAGACATGGGAATGCTTCCTTCAGTATCAGCAGAAGGACTGCTGAGCTCTAGATGCTTAAAGCTTGGGGTAATAAACTATCCAGAAGGGAACTGAAATCTAAAAAGAGCTTTAGTTAGATTTGTATTTCAAATTACTTGAATTGTCAAATTACTTGTCAAATTACTGTTGAATTGCCTTATAGACATCCAATGGGTGGAATAGAAGTGATGAGAAGAAGGTATGTGTGGTAACCCCTCCAGTTAATGACAAATCAAGAGGGCATGCTAGAAAGGAGCTGCTTCTGTAATGGCCCTGTCTTGATGCTATTATTTATGTTTCCCTATAGAGGTAACAGCAGTATTTTAATAATCTACATAACATTTAATTATAATTCAGTTACCTGATGCAAGTAATTTCAGTGCCCTTTAATATAACAAATCTCTCGTGTGAAATGTCTAACTAATAAGAAATGGCAGGTGGTTGTTATACTGAAAACTTCGATGCCTTTCACTGGTACTGCCTTCTGAAAGGTAAAGAAGTCGTTCTCCAATCTGAGAGATTCCCCAAGCAATACTCTGGGGAAATCCACATATTGAGTTCATAAATGCTACACTAATGGTAAGATATGTGGCATGAAGACAGAGGTCACTGGAGATCACAGGTTACAGTTATAATGGGAGGCATTTGAGCTTAGCATCTAATTACCCAGGGGTATAGGTTTGGGGAGTTAGGACATGGTTTGATGGGGTCAATGTTTCCTGATTAACTCTTATGGTGGCCTGTTTAATGTCTAAAAACTTTATTCTGGGGCCTAATAGCCAACTAAGTCAACTCATCAAATAAAGTCATTAAATCATCAATCATTTATTAAGTGAGTAATTTATTAAGTGGGTAATCCTGGTACTGTTGTTGTTTACCATTCATTCTTAAAGAGTATTAATGGTATCATGAACTTGATATCTTGGCTTACATGTGAGATGGATGGGAATGAGATACAGCTGCATCATCAGCCCAGCTCACACCTTTAGAGTCATCAGAGTTCAGTGTCAAGTCAAAGATCAAAATGATTGATAATGACATTCTACTGGGGACTAAAGAAAAGAAAAAAACAGTTCCTGTTCTCAAGGAGCTAAGTCTAATTGGGGATAAACTATGTAAACAATTATGTGTAACCAAGATAGAGACAGGACAATTTGGGGAAGATTTCAGAGGGAAGACTAAAAGGTATAAGGAAAGTCTTCTTGAAGATGGTTGGAGAAGGAAGAACTTAAGTAAGCCAGGAGGTAGAGATAAGGAGAGTTTCAGTTGTGAGGAATAACCAGCAAAAAAGCACAGTGTCTAAAGAGTGAGTATTGTGAAATGAATAGCGAGGTCACTGATTCAAGAGCGTATGGAGATTATTAAAGTATAAGAAAGCTCTTGGTGGTACCATAATATATAGAATGCCAAGTCTGAAGACACAAAGACTCATCTTCCTGAATTCAAATCTGGCTTCAGACACTTATTGATCTTAGGTAAGTCACTTAACCCCATTTGTCTCAGTTTCCTTATCTGTAAAAATGAACTGGAGAAGGAAATGCCAAACCACACCATTAACTCTGCCAGGAGAACCTCAGATAGAGTCACAGAATCAGACAAAAACTGAAACAACTGAATGACAACAAAAGGTATAAAAAGACTAGAAAGGTAGGGAGGAATCCACGTTACAAAGAATTTTGGTGGCCAAATGAAGCATTTTGTTTGATCCTGAAGGGATGGGGATCCACTGGAATGTTTTGAATGGCATAGGATATACTTAAATTTAAGTCAAATGGAAAGCTGAGTGGAGGATGGACTGGAATAAAAAGGCAAGTAGATCTAGGATGTTGATGGCCTAGTTAATACAGATCATCATACCACTATGTCTTAGTAAAGAATTTTAGGAGTTGATATGAATAAGCTAGTTTGTCATATGGTGACCAACCTTTTGATGGTGAGCTTGATTCCAAGTTCAGAGTTCTATCTATTGCACCAACTAGTTGCCTGACCTGGTATTGTTGTTAACTTGGTTATCAGGAAGTGCTGAAATTTTGGCATTTGAATTTGGTTTTAACATACTGGTTTGAATTTAACAAGCTTTTAGGGAGGAAGAACCTTCTAGGACTAGGGAGAGGTGTAAGAAAAGGCAGGAGAGTATAATCTGTTTCAGGGGCAGATGATAGTATCATTTGAGTAGAGCATAGAGTACAATATGAAATAGGACTAGAAAAGCAGAGAAGGGCCAGTTTATAAAGGTAGCTCCAGCAAAGTTTGATCTTCAGTGGCAATTGAATTACCTTATATTTATTTATTTGAGTATATATTATTACTGCAATAGAATGTGAATTCTTTGAGGGTAGAGACCATTTATTATCTTTGTGTCTAGCACCTGGCACAGAGTATGTATTGAACAAATGTTCGTCTGAATTGAATTGAACCTTGAGAGAACAGTTTTAGTAGGATATTTATTGCCAGGAGAAAATGACCAGTGAGGAGGTATATACTTTAACCATAGACAATTTTTTTTAAGAAGCATAGTATAGAAAACTGAGAAAGGGGATGGTGACTTGGTATATAGGGATAAGGAGGGCTTAATTAATTTATTTTTTTAGGATCCAGCATTTTTTTTTATGCTGATGGGATGGAATCAGTGACAAGGAAGTAGAGTTTGATAGCAAACATTTTCTTAACTACATACTAAGTGCTAAGCACTTTATAAATACTATCTCATTTGATCTACTCAACAACTTTGGGAGGTAGGTGCTATCATTATCCACATTTTACAAATGAAGAAATGGAGGAAAAAGGAGTTAAAATTACTTATGCATGGTCATAAGCAAGTACATGGGGTCAGCTTTGATTCAGGCCTAATTCCAAATTCAGGGCTTTATCCACTGTACCACCTAATTGATTCAGATTAAAGATACAAAAAGGGTGAGTGTGCCTGATAGAGTAAGGCCCTAATGAGTACAGGATGAAATGGAATGGGAACAAGAGTGCAGGAAGTAGATTGTCTTTAGTGAGGGGTATGAGAGATGAGAGTAAAAATTTAGAAGGAAAGGAGTAGAAACTGAGAGTTCAAGTTGAATTGCTTCAGTTTTCCAAATAGCAAAAGAAAGCAGACCACCTTTTATACAAGCATGTTTGTTGGAATGGAGCTGCAGGTCAGAGGAAAGGAGAAAAACTTTTATAAAATTTATAGGGGGAATGAGATTAGGGCTGTACATTTAGAAGAGTGGAAAAACTATTGAGGAAAGGCTGGCACCCAGAAGTACCACCATGAATTTGTAATGGATGAAATTAGCTTTTAATTGTGTGACTTTTTCCAGCAAAGTTCAATAGCCTTGAAATTGACTGCTGGGCATTATTCAAGTCTTTGAATTATAGGTTGGAAATGGAATATCAGAAAGCAAGGGAATGCTTTCTTATGGGAATAACTAGAGTGCTTTAAGGAACATCCTATGAGATAGTTAAAAATTATTCTTTTTTTCCAGTATCTTTTAGGGCATGCATGAAAGACCACAACAGCCACCATATTAGTAGGAGAGATTTTGATTTGGGTCATAATGTCAACCATATAAAACTAAAAGAAAATTGTTTGGCTAGACATCTTCAAAGGAAAAAAAGTTTGTCTAATTGTGAATGCTATTCCTCCTTTTCCTGTCTAAATGTTCTCCCACTTTCAGAGCCTAATTCAAATTTCACAGTCTTGCTGAAGCCTTTCCTGATTCCTATGGACTCCAGTCATCTTACCATTTTTTGCACTGATAGTACTTTTCTATCCATTTATCATGCATGTGGGTGCCATATTGTTATGGCTTCCATGAAGACACAAGATTTCAAGCTTTCTGAGGAGAAAGATCATGGATTATATTTCTTCATATTCTTATCCTCCTTTCTCCACTCCTATCCAGCATATACTACTCTATATATTCTAATAAGCACTCAAACTTTTACTGAAGGTATGACTGGAAGGGTTTAAAAAAGGCAAGGGAATCTGATCTTTTTTCCCCTGAGGCAATTGGAGTTAAGTGACTTGCCCAAGGTCACACAGCTAGGAAGTGTTAAGTGTCTGAGATCAAATTTGAACTCAGGTCCTCCTGACCTCAGGGCTGATGCTCTACCCACTGCACCACCTAGCCGCCCCAGGAATCTGTTCTTTACCCAAACATTCAAGCCAATCCTAGAATCTTCCTTCTAGAAAATTGCAGGAAGTGACAGGAACGGCTTGTCAGTGCCCTGGGGGACTCAAGCTCTCATAGCTTCCAGATCTTTGCGAGTCTTGAAAACAGGGATGACTGAAATCTGAGAACTTGGATTCAAATTCAACATATTCAGTCATATCTGACTCTTCATGACTCCATTTGGGTTTTCTTGGCGAAGATACAGTAATGATTTGCCATTTCCTTCTCCAGCTCATTTTAACAGATGAGGAAACTGAGGCAAGCAGGGCTAAGTGACTTGCCTTACCCAGGGAGTGTCTGAAGTGAGATTTGCACTTTAGTCTTCCTGACTTCAGGTCGGATGCTCTGTCCGTTGCGCCACTCAGCTGCCGCTCTTCCTCCTTCTCCTCCTTGGGTAACATTGGACAAACACCTTTCAGAGCCTCAGTTTCTTCAGATAACTTCTCCAGTCCGTTCCTGCTTGACGTTTTTGATCTAACGGCTGGGACCCCTCAGATTCTCCCGAACTCCTCTGCTCTCTAGGAACCGAAGTATAGCCTCTTCCTCCTCCCTTCACGTTGACCGCCTGCTGGTTGGCTTTCCCTAGCACGCCGGTGTCACTGATTCACCTTCATTCTGGGTGAAAGAAAGGGTATAGCAAAAAGCTCTCGGATCCTCACCTTGTGCCAGACATGCTAACAAAACTGGCAGGGTGGAAATGAGTTGAGAACTAATGCAAACGTGTTTGTGAGTACAGAGGGCTGAGAAAATGGCACTTTTCGTTCCGGGTGGGAAGGGGGAGCCTGCTGTTCCTCCTGACCCTGGGACAGAGCTGCTGGAGTAATGATGCAGAAGCTGTCAATCACAGGGTGTGGTGGGGGAGGGGGCCTCAGGGGGAAAAAAATCCATACGTGCAAAACAGCCCCCCACAACCATCCAGAAAGGCAACAAGGGAAATCAGTGGCTTTCATTCTAGACCTGACATATGCCGGAGGAGGTTGAAGAAGCGCAAGGCACAGAGGAGTGAAGCTGTGAGTGTGAACAGAAGACAGAGGCACACACATGTTTACAGCGAAGGGGGTGGTCATGATGAAGGCGGCTGAAGAAGAAGTGAGCTGGGGAAAGCAGGCTGACAACCCGACAACGCAACCAGCCGCAAAGGAACGAGTGAGAGAGAAACCTCAAAAGCAAATGGGGTCTCACTCTCTGTTACCTATATGATCAAAATAAACTAATTTATTTGGGGCTCAGAGTCCAATGGTAGTGGATCCCAAACTACTTTTCTAGGATTTTCTCTCATTATTATAACTTTGAGAACTTTCTCGTTCAGCCAACAAGGTCAGTTCCCAGGGTCTAAATACCTTATACATTTTTTTTTACATTGGTATCTATTCATTATGGGATGATCTAGCTGATGAAATGGATAGAACACTTCACTGAGATGGAGGAAGACTCATCTTCCTTAGTTCCCTGGCCACTTACTAGCTGGGTGACCTTGAGCAAGTCACTTAACCCTGTTTGCCTCAGTTTCCTGATTTGTAAAGTAAATTAGAGAAGGAAATGGCAAACCAATCCAGTATCTCTGTCAAAAAAACTCCATTAAGAGTTGAAGATGACTGAACAACACTGTTACCTGTTCATTTGTCTTTTTCTTTCATCAGGGCCAGTTCATTCCCCTCCTTCTATGATACCTTCCTTGAATATCACACCCTTCTTTACTCTGTACTTTTTTTTTTAACATTTCCTTGGACATTCACTTGTTCCATCACTGCTGTATGCTGGAAAGTTCCCTGAACAAAGATTCAAGATACATTTGAGTGTAAAACATTCTAATATTTTTGTGGAGAAAACCCCAAATGGAATCATGAAGAGTTGGATATAATGGAAACAACTGAATAACAACAAATGGGTTAGAGAATTCAGGTGAGTTTCATGGAAGCAATGGATCTTGTAGACTTGACAAGAGATAAGTGAAGAAGACATTCCAGGCAATGGAAATAAAATTCAATCAACAATCTATGTTCATAATAGTTTTGCTGATGGTAGACTTAGTCCATTAGACTTCTTATCACCCCCACCCTTCCACCCAAAAGAACCATGTTAGTTGCTGCAAGAATTATTTCTCAATTGTTCAAATTTCAACTGTCTGGAGATCATAGGATTTTGCAGCCAGTAGAAAATTTGCACTCTTCTCATTTTATAGATGACTAAACTGAGACCAAGAGAGATTAAGTGACTTTAGTCCACTATGAAAATCTGGTTTCTTTCCTGAGAGATCCCAACTTCAACTAATTCATTTGCAGAGCAGAAATAGCTAATTCTTCTATTTTTCTACATTCTCTTTGAAGTCAATTTGGTATATACAAGAAGCATTTATTTAGTACTTACCATATGTAAGAAGGAAATATGATCTACACATCTAGTAAACAGATTTAGGCATCTATGAATATTGCAAAACAAAAGAAAATGATCTAGCACTTGATGATACAGAGCACCCTGCAGAATTTAAGGAGAATGTAGAACCACAATATACTCAGTGTTCTTGAATGGTTCAAAAGAGAAATGAAAATTATGAGAGCAGAATTTGTGGCTTACACAGCAAAAATTAATGGGTAGAATAGAAAAACATGAATCTGCAAAGGCTCAGCAAAGAAACAAAAGAGAGAACAAAGAAAAAAGAGAGAAGGCAAAAATAGAAGTGAAGGACAATCCAGAAGAAAAAAGCAAAAAAAAAAATCCTAAAAAAACCCCCAAAATATACATTCAAAGAAAATATGCTCACTTTACAAGCAACATATGATTTCAAAGATAAGAAGTATAGAAATAATCAAAGGATCATAGTTGTCCCAGAAGAACACAATGGGAAAAACTTTAATATCATGAAGAAATATATAGTATAAGATAATGGCCCACAACTTTTGAACATAAAATATGAAATTACAAATGAGGGAATTCATAGATTGTCTCCAGGAGGAAAAAAAAAAACAAGGCTACTAACTACAAAGAACATAGTGGTTAAAACTAATTCAACTTGAAAATTCAACTTGGAAACAAATTCTGCAAATGACCAGAAAGATTTTTAAATACAAAGGAAAGCACACTGGAATATGGTAACACCATTTTACACTCACTAGAAAACATAGAAAAGAATGGAATAATGTTTGGCCTGTTTCTGAAAAGAAAACCTATTTGTAGGCAGCCAGTATACAAATCTGAAATTAAATATAGAGGGAAAAAATAGATAAATGTTCAATTAAAAAGAAGAGTTTGAAACATTTTAAAAAAGAAAAACAGATCTGAAGAGATTATTGGCTTCTCAAACATTTCAAACAATAGAAATGCAGGAGAAATGAATAAATGAAGCAAGCAAGGACAGCAAAAGTGACAAAACAGACCAGTAAGAGACTTCATTCTAAATGTGAATAAAAACAAAGGTGGAGGTAGAAATCTTGTAAAGGAAACAGTGAAGGGGCATAAAAGAAGACATTATGGACAAAATCTGGTGATACCTTATTAAAGATGCATCTTTTTTGTGGAACTTTATAATATGGAAAGGGACATGAAAAAAGTGAAAGGTACAGAGTGATAGAGAGGAGTGTGAGATGTATGGATGGGATCAATTCAAGGACCAGAAAAGAGGAAAATTGACCTCTGTGGTCTCAGAAAGAGAAGATCCTATAGGGAAGTAAATAAGGAGGAGCAGGGAAGGATTAAAAAGGAAGAGATAAAAAAAAAAACAAAAAACAAAAAACAAAAAAACAAAAAAAAACCCAAAACACATTTACTTTATTGGTGGGAGGAAGTTCCACTGATAAATGCTCCTCTTTGTGAAGAAATATGGTTTCTGATGGGAGATGAGATTCTTATAGTGGGTGTGATCTGGTGCTCAAAAAGTCTACAAGAACAATATTGGAAAAGAAAAAGTTACAATCCTAGAGAGCAACTAGCACTTAAGGAAGTGGAGAGACATGGACCCAGGAAAGAAATTTTTGTGCAAATGTGGGAAAGAAAAACTACTCAGGAAAGGATATATAGATCAGTAGTGGACTAGATAATTAAAAGAGAAAAAAGTCTTTTCCATGGGGCACTGTATTCTCTGATGCTTACAATGTATGACATTATTCTGGGCATGAGGCACTATGGAAGAAGGGAATCTATGAAATAAGTTTTACAAGGCAGTTGCAGAAAGCATGCAGAGAGGGAGAATCTAGAATAGAAGCCTTAGAAGTTTTGTTTGCATGAAGAATACAGAGAAAGGAGAGAAATCAGATAATTAAGGTCATAATCAGAGTATACAAAAAGAGAATGGAAATTAAGCAAGAATTTATTTTTGTTTTTAAAGAGGTACAAAAACAAAATTTAAAAACTTAATGAATAGAACTAATTAAAAAGGAAGAATGGTAAAGAGAATCAACTTGACTAAGAGGGGAAAACAGAGTTTGGGTGGGGAGGAAATTATATAATCAGATAAAATCAGGGGAATAGAAGTAGCTAATATACAAAACCTTGAAAAGAAAGGCATAACAAATGAGAAGAAATTAAAATTGAGGGGAAGAGAATCAGTCAGAATAGGGCAACCTTAAAAAAAAGATGAAAGAAAAACAACTGAAGGAGCATAACATTGTGATTATAACAGGAAAAGGGAAAGATCATAACTTGAAAAACTTCAATATTAGAGACATATGCAGGAAAATGTAAATCTGACTCATAACTTTAAATGTAAAGGGGTTAAACAAACCAATAATTTAAAAAAGAATGACAGAGTAGATAAAAACAAACCCAAATCCTACAATCTGTGACTTATAAGAAACACATTTAAAAAACAAAGACATTCACAAAATAAAGCTGAGGGTTTGGAAAAAAATTTACTATATAACAAGTGAATAAAAAATAGAAGTAGCAATAATATTATCTGACAAAGCAAAAAAATTAAAAAGCACAGGGGATAAACGGGGAAAATTATATATATATATGTGTGTGTGTGTCTACATATAATATGTCTTTCTATATGTATATATACATACATGTATATATGTATATCTATATATGTATATACACACCATAGGCAACAAGGCAATATTAGTAATAAACTTAAATTTATATTCTCCTAATTTTTAAGTATTCAAATTCATAAAGGAAACATTACATGACCTTTAAGAAGTTATAGGTAATAAAACAAACATAGAAGACTTCAATACATCTCTGATAGTTTTGGATAAGTATAATAGAAAGATAAAAAGGAAATTATAGAACTGTATATATTGTTGGAGAAAGTAGAGCAAAAACTTATAGTGTCTTCTAAATGAGATAGCAAAAGAATGTGCATAGTTCTCAACATTACATGGAATTTTTATAAAAATTGGCTATATAATAAAGAACAAAAGTTTTATAAATAAATGTAAAAAAGACAGAAATAGGTAATACATCCTTTATACACCATTATGCAACACACTGATTCAAGGATTATAAAGAAAAGATTCATTCCCATATTAAGACTTAATCATGAAAACCTTAAATAATGAGGCAAAAAGCAAATCATAAAAACAAACAATAGCTATATAAAAGAAATGTATGATGATGAAATAACACACTAAAATTTCTGAGATGAAAAATCATACATTCCAAAACATACATTGTCAAAATAGAAAATGAGAGAATTAATGAATTGAATATGCATATAAAGGACTAAAAAACAACAAATAAAAATAAAATAAGCACAAAAGAAAAAAAAAGATTCAGAATGAGGGGAAATAGAAAAAATGGAAATAAAAAACTCATAAGAAACAATAAAACTAAAAAGTGTTTCTTTGAGAAGCCATAGTAGGCTGATTTTTTTAAAAAAAATCAGAAAAATTAAAATCAGTAATCAAGGAGCTAGGTAAAATCACAGGATGAATAGAAGAAATAAAAAGAAAACTCAAAACATATAATACATTATTATATACTAACAAAACTGAAAACACAAAAAGAAATAGGGGAATAGCTTCAAAAACATGAAATACTTGATGTATCAGAAGACCAGATAGAGATCTTAACCCAATCTCAGAAAATGTAATAGATTCAACTATAAAAAGAAGTATAAAAGAATAAAACTGCTGCTCCTGACAGATTCACAATGGAATTCTGTCAAACTTTAAAAGAATAGTTAGTACCAATATTTCACAGTCTTCTCAAAAACTTAGAAACAAAGCACCTTCCCAGAATCATTTTATGTGATTCTGGGATATAGTCCTAATACCTAAACCAGGAAAATATAAAACAGAAAGAAAACTATACGACAATATGATTAATGAAAATTGACTCAAAAATTAAAAAAAATCATACTAAGCAGATTTTAATGATTTATACAAGAAATCATTCATTACCATCAAGTAGAATTTATACTAAGTATTCAAATATGGTTCAAAATTAGAAAAAGTCAACATAAATAACTGTAATAAAAACCAAAACATTCAAAACATGTTCATCTCAATATAAAAAAAAGCCTTTGACAAAGTCAATACTCTTTTATTCTAAAAGCCCTACAAAGTATAGATATTGGAGTCTTTTTAAAAATACATTAAAAAGCATCCAGCTAAAAGCAGACAAGCATCTTATATAATAGGGCCACACTAGAATCTTTTCTAATAAATATGGGAGTGAAGCAAGAAGATACTTCATATAATTATGGAAATGAAATGCTATCAATAATAATATAACATAAAGAAATTAAAGAACAAAGATAGGTAAATGGGTAAAATTATACCTTTTTGCTGATTACATGAAGTTATAAATTGGAAAATCCTAGGAAATCAACAAAGATATTGACACAATTAATTGCTTCAGCAAAATAGTAAGCTACAAAATAAATCCTCAAAAATCAATATCAAGAAGTAGAGATGAGTAAATAGCACTTACAGATCTCATTATATTATGAAGCAGCAATCAACAAAAAATATCTCCTAATGGCTAAAGAATAGGAAGATAAATCCATGGAACAGACTAGAAAAGGGTAATTAGGAATGATGTAATTCAATAAACCAGTGTTTGATACAGTGGAAATGATAAATTATCTAGTGGAAAAACTCAATAAAACTTTCTGGAAAAACTGGAAAAAATTTTGGAAATAATTAAATTTAGAACAACATCTTAAACCATGTTCCACAATTCATTCTAAATTGATTTACAACCTCAATATTAAAGATCATACTATTAAAAAGTAGAAGATAAACAGATCATATACCAATCACTGATATGGACAAGATATATATTCTAAGTCAAACAGAAATAGAAGTAATTACAAAAGATAAAATAGATAATTTGTTTACTTGAAACTGCAAAGCCTCTTCACAAACACAATAATGAATTTAGGATAAGAAAGGAAGTGGTAAAATAGCAGAAAATTTTACTCAAATTTCTGTCATAAACATTTGTGTTAATCTTTATATAAAGATATATATATATATATAAACTACGTATACCAGTGTATAAATATTAAATATCTTAGATATACACAAATATTTTGACAGTTGACTCAGAGTATTAGTCTAGTAATGGAATATACATAATATATAATATACATACATATATACACAATATAGATACAATATGTTCCTATATATGAAGTCTTTACGTATGTTTATGTGTGAATGTGTTGTTTGTATATGAATATAAATACACACAACATATACATATATACAGCCATTTCCCAATAAATAGTTAAAAGATATTATGGAAAATAGCTTCCATAAGAACTGCACAATATCCACAACTATATGACAAATACCACACATCATTAATAAAAGAAATTAAAATCAAAACAACCTCTAAGTTTTACCTCATACTATAGAAATTGGTAAAAATGACTCAAAAATGGCAACAGAGGTTGTGGAAGAATAGCCACACTTATACATTGTTGGTGGAGCTGTGAAATGGTATAGCCATTTTCACAATCAATTTAAAATTATACAAATGGAGGGATTAAAATGTCCATAACTTTGGAACTAGAGACTCCATTATTTGGCATATAGCCTAAAGAAATCATTGATAAGAAGGTAGTTCTCATGTATAATAAAAACATTTATAGCAGCAATTTTTTTTCAGATTTTTATCTTTCTCTTATTTTTTCCATGAAGAATATATTTTTATATCAGCCATGTTACAAAAAAGCAAGAAAAATAAAGCATAAAACAATATAGTTTAATCTGCATTCATAGTTAATCAGTTCTACCTCTGGAGGGGAATAATCTTTTACTTCATGAGTCTTTTGGAAATATTTTGAATCTTTGTATTGATTAGAATAGTGTTTCACAGTTGATCATCATTACAATATTGCTATCAAGATCATACACTACAATTTATTCAGTCATTCTCCAACTCACTACAATCTCATTAATTTTCAATTCTTTGATACCACAAAAAGAATAGCGATAAATATTTTTGTACATGTTGTTCCTTTACCCTTTTCCTTAATCTATTTTGATATAGAACCTTAGAAGTGGTATTGTTGGGTTAAATAGTAAGCATAGATTTACTTAGCCCTTTGGGTAAAGTTCCAAATTACTCTCAAGAATGGTTGGATTAGTTCACAATTCCATCAAGAATGCATTAATGCACTAATTTTTCATCTCCTGCAATATTTATCATTTTTCTTTTCTGTCATGTTAGCCAACCTCATAAGTGTAAAATGGTAACTCAGAGTTATTTTAATTTACATTTCTTTAATCAATAGTGATTTAAATTACTTTTCATGTGACTATTGATAGCTGTTTTCTTCTTCTGAAAGCTGCTTATTCATGTCTTTGAATATGTTTTCAATTGAAAATGGTTCTTTTTTCATAAATTTGGTTCAAATCCCTATATATTTTAGAAATGAGGTCTTTACCAGAGACACTTGTTTTTATAAACTCCACCTCCACTCTCTCCCCATCTTGCTTTTTCTCCAATTTGAGTGCATTGCTTTTATTTGTACAAAACCTTTTTCATTTCATGTAACAAAAGTTATACTAAAATGAGTGAAATAATGAATACAATGGATAAAATTTAAAAAGGTAAAATCCTTTTGATATCCTCTCTACGTCTTGTTGGGTCATAAACTCTTCCTTATCCATAGATCTGACAGGTAAATTTTTCTATATTCCCTTAATTTACTTATAATATTACCTTCTAAGTCTGAATTGTATATCCATTTTAATCTTATACAAAAATCTGATGTAAGTTATTAGTCCAAGCCTGATTTTTGCAAACCTTATTTCCAGTTTTCTCAGTAGCATTTGACAAAAGTCAAATAGTGGATTATTATTTCTCACATTTGAATCTTTGGTTTATTCAATACTACATAATTATAGTCATTTACTACTGTATATTCAATATATAATCTATTCCACTGATCAACCTCTCTATTTCTCAACCAATACCAAATTGTTTTGGTGATTATTGTTTTGTAATATAGTTTGAAATATGGTACTGCCAGGCCACCTTCCTTCACATTTTTATCATGGATTTCCTTGATTTTATGGTACTAAATAAGTGAATTAATTTAGGAAGAATTGTCACTTTTATTCTATTTTTTTTTTCTATTTTATTCTATTGTTTCAACCTGCTCATGAGCAATTAATATTTCTTCAATTGTTTAGATGAAAACTTATTTGTCTGAAAAGTGTTTTGTAATTGTATTTGTATAGTTTTTTGAGTGTATTTTGAGTATATATTCTGAATATATACAGGTAGAATCCCAATATTTTAAACTGCAGTTATTTTAAAAGTAAGTTTTCTTTATATCTCTTCCAAATGAGTTTTGTTTGTAATATATAGAAATGTTGATAATTTTTGTAGATGCATTTTATATCCTGTAACTTTTCTAAAGTTGTTAATTGTTTCAACTAATTTTTCAGCTGATTCTTTAGGGTGCTCTCTCCATACTAACATATTATCTGCAAATAACAATAATTTATTTTCTTTTTGCTAGTTTGATTAAGTTTCTTAGGATTTCTCTTTCATGTTTATGTTTTTATGTTGCTCTTGAGTCTTGCATTTGATTCTCAGATTTTTTATTCAGTTCTCTTTTTTTACCCAGTTAGGAAGACGTGAATACCCTCTATTTCATTAAACACACACACACACACACACACACACACACACACACACACACTTTCCTCCGAAGGATTATACTCACTTTTGTTGTGTATATTGTTGTTTTTGGTCATAATCCTCATTCATTTGACTTTCAGAAAATCATATCCCAAGCTCTCTGTTTCTCTAATATGGTTGCTGCCAAACCTATGTGATTCTGATTCTGGCTCTATGGTATTTGCATGGTTTCTTTCTCACTGCTTGCAATATTTTGTCCTTGACCTGGGAGCTCTGGAAATGACTGTAATATTCCTGGGATTTTTCATTTTGGGTTTTTTCAAGAGGTGATTGGTAGCTTCTTTCAATTTCTATCCTTCCTCTCCCTGCTTTTAAGATACTGGGATAGTTTTCTTTTATAATTTCTCAAAATATGATAGCTAGACTGATGTTTTTAATGATGGCTTTCAGAATGTTTAATAATTCTTAAATTATTTCTTCTCAGTGTGTTTTCTGGGTCAGTTGTTTTTGTGATGAGACATTTTACATTTTCTTGTATATTTTTCATTCTTCTGATTTTGTTTTGTTGTTTCTTGATTTATCATGGAGTCATTAGCTTTCACTTCTGTAATTTTATTTTTTAAGGAATTATATTCTACTGAATTACTTGCCATCTAGGGGAGGGGGTGGGAAAGGGAGGGAAAATTGGAACATAAGGTTTTATAAGGGTTAATGTTGAAAAATTATCCCATGCCTATGTCTTTTTTTTTTCCTGAGGCAATTGGGGTTAAGTGACTTGCTCAGGGTCACAGAGCTAAGAAGTATTAAGTGTCTGAGACCAGATTTGAGCTCAGGTCCTTCTGACTTCAGGGCTGGTGCTCTATCCACTGTACCACCTAACTGCCCCTCCATGTATATGTCTTGAAAATAAAAAGCTTTAATTTAAAAAAAAAAGGAATTACATTCTTCACAGGGTTTATTATTTGGCCAGTTCAGTTTTTTAAGGAGTTGTTTTTTTTTTCAGAATTTTTAATGCCTCTTTTATCAAGTTGTTGATTTTCTTTTCATAATTTTCTTGCATTACTCTTGTTTCCTCCAGTTTTCCTGTATTACTCTTATTTGATTATTTTTTTTTGCTCTTTTGAGATATTTTTTCTTTAGCTCTCCTATGATTTTTATCGTGTTCATGTCTAACTTTCATTTTATTCCTTTGAGACTTTGCTTGTAGATATTTTCTGTCTTGATTTTTCCTTTTCCCATAGTATATTTTTATGATCAGATTCTGTTTGCTCATTTTTCCCCAGCTTGGCACTGTCTTAGGCTTTAGGTTTTTTCTTCCTGCTGTTTTCACAATTAATTCTAGGGGTTTGTAAATTTTTGATACTTCCAAGTTGGTGTGATTCTGGGGAGTAGTGTGGTCAGTGTGCTTCTGGTCTTTGCCCTGGTTTTTACCCAATGACTTTTTCTTTGCAACCATAAACATTAAGCTCCTCTCAACCCTGGAACTGCAATTAGGGCCTCTGCTATCTTGTGAGTGTAATCCTCCCCTCCATCCCAAAATTGATACCCAGAACTTGGTGATGCTCAATAGTGTTATCAAGCAGTATCCAGTCCATTGCTAACCCAGGAATCTCCCATAATTTTTTTTTTTGACCAGTTTTCTAATCTCCATACCACCTCAGCTCGGTGAGAGCTCCTCAAATTGTTGTTGTTCCTGCTGCTGTGTGGCTGCTACAATGCCATCTCCTAGAAGGTTTACAGCTAGTATTGCCCCCATGCTATATTCTGGGCCAATCTTTCCTTCAATTTACAGTCCTTTCTTTCAGATTTCCTAACTTGTCTTAGACTGGAAATATCTCTCACTGACCTTTTTGTTTATTGTTACTGTTTTTCTGTCATGTCTCTTTGTAACTCCATTTGGGATTTTCTTTGCAAAGACACTGGAGTGGTTTGCCATTTTCAGATTCTCCAGCTCATTTTATACATGAAAATACTGAGGCAACTGGGTTTAACTTGCCCAGGGTCACCCAGCCAATAAGTGTCTGAAGCCAGATTTGAACTTGGGAACCTGAGTCTTCCTGACTCTAGGCATTTATCCATTGTGCCATCTAGCTGCACATATATTTCTCCAGAATTCAATTTGAAACATTAATTTAGAATGGTTTGGAGGGTAATATTAGGAGACTTTGGCTTCAATGCTTCCTCTATTCTTCCATCTTGGCTGTGCAGCAATATTTTTTGTGACAACTAAGAATTGAATGCAAAGTAGATGCTTATCAATTGGGGAATGGCTAAACAAATTGTGGTACATAAATATAATGGAATACAATTGTGTTATAAGGAATAATGTAAGTGCTGGCTGCAGAGAAGCATGCAAAGTCTGCATGAATTAGTGCAGAGGGAAATAAGCAGAGCCAAGCAAACAGCATACAACAGGAAATGATATTTTCTTATATTGAGCCATCTCTTTGCATCCTTGATAGAGCTAAATAATTTATAATGCAAATGAAAAAAGAAAAAAAAAGCATAAAAAACCCCAAAAGTAAATGTAACAGAATCATAAAGACCAAACATAAGTAGGATGAAATGAAATGAGAAGATAGTCTCCACCCACATCTTTTTGGAATTGTTGGTCTACAACTTTCACACTTATATTTTCAGACTTTTTCAGTGTAACAATTCCCCCCCCCAAAAAAATCCTATTTGTATCAGGGAGTGGATCTCTAGGAGGTGAGGGAGAGAAATAATTGTGATAATTGTAGTTATATAAGAAATGGAAAATATCATTAAAATCTTTATAAAAATATACAGATGACAAAAGTGCAGAATGAGACAGAACAAATTATAGTTGCTTTCTTGTTAAATATATGTATATATACATTTATTTTATAAGATTAACTTATAAGAAATCATGAACTTTTTTAGATAATTAAAATAACTATATATGTACATATACACATATCTATGACCATGTATTAGTGATAGCTTATTTGATAATAAAAAATGAAAGTTAAAAAAAAGTAAGAGACTGTTCATAATCTAGTGAATGAAGTAGTGAATAATGATTAATCAAATAAACAGCAAAATTTTTAAAGGACTAACTAACTAACTGCAAAGAACTCTCCTGCGCATTGGAAATACTGAGACAAACTGAAACTCTAGAAAGCAAAGCTGATTTGCGGTAATATAAACACACAAGAAGCTGGCTTACATGACCACAGTTAGCCAAGATTGTGGGACAATTTCCATTGGCCCATATTAACAAGAGAACTAGAAATAGGAGTGGAGGCTGAATTATCAAAAGCTTTATCTATCTCTCCAATTTACTTTGAATGGTACAGATCGAATATTCACCAAGCAACTTCTTTGTTTTTCTCTTCTCAGTTAGAACTTGAACAAACCAACCTGCTCAGTTTTTTTTTTCTTTGTTTGATTCTGAAATTTGCTCCCAGCCTGAGAAATTATGTGCCAACTTCCTGCCAGGAGCACCTTTCCACAGCTGTGTTATAAATGTCTGGGAGAAAGGGGGGGATTAAATTGAAGACTGAAACTCCCACTCCTTTCAGTGCCAAGGCAGTCCTGTGAGGAGCAGATAATAATATCTTACATTTATAATTTAGATCGTAAGCCCACTGGGCCAGGAGCGAGTCCAACTCTTTATGTCTTCTACAAGGCTGACTGCATGCGAGGTGTTTGATGAATGCTTATTATGAACATCAATCATAATTACTCTAACAAACATGTTAATAATTAAATTATTATTTATTATAAAATATGATTTATGTAAATGTACATTACCCCCCTACATTAGGGGAGAGTTTCATCATCCTCATCCCTATCACCTTCATCTTCCTCATTACCAAATATCCATATAGAATTTTCTTCATCTGATCTTTTCAAAACTCCTGAAAGAAAGCTTGGGAAACATTACCAATCTTGGTTTAGAGAAGGGATGTATATTCTTGTGTAACCAAAGCTGAAAAGAACCTCATAGATCATCTGGTATAACCTTCCATTTGACAGATGAGAAAACTGAGGTTCACTAAGTGATTTGCCAAGCTGTACAGGTGGAAAGTATTAGAGGTGAGACTGGCAACTTCACTGGGCCAGTCCCCTTTTTTCTTGATCATAGGAGGTGAGGCTGTGACATGCAAGTGAATTAGGTTTAAGTGAGGGAGGGCTGTTCAAGGTCTCCTGCCTCACTTTCCCCTCCAGAGCCCTCTGGGTCCAACGACTATATAGATCAGGATGACTGGAGATGGTCCTGGATGCAATGGGAGACTTTGGCTTTAAGGTCTTCTACAGGTCTCAGTTTGAGTGAGATCTCACCCATTCAGTGATTAAGGCTAGGCAGCAATTGAAGTAGGGAAGAGCTAATGGGTGAAATATTTCTAAGAATTCTAGAAAAAGGCTTCCTACAGTGTTCCTATAATTACTTAACTTTGATGCCCTGAAATTCTTTATTGGGAGACTCATTCCTTTGTTTCTATTAATATGTGAAATCTTCTGGGGAAGTAAAAAGCACATAGTGAACACTTAAATACTAGTTGATTGATTTTCTGATGGCAAAGTTTTTCAAGAGGAGAAGATACTTGAGCACATTGAGTACTTGGGGAATGAAGGAAAGAAGAGGATTACTGAAATAAGAAACCCAGCATGTCAAAGACAAATCTGCAGCTTCCTAGTTTTGCCTAGGGGTAGCTCTGTGAAATATAAGTTGAGCAACTAGCATAATTGGTTTAATCAAACAAATGCAAACTTTAACAAAAGCACAGAATCCAAGTACAGAGATGTGGAAATCTGACCTGTATCTTGCCTTGGTCACACCACGTATGGGGTTTTGTGTTTAATTCTGGGTGCCATATCTTAAGAAGAACAATGATAGGAGTGTCCAGAGAAAGACAACAGGAGAGAGAAAGGCTTTAAAATTATGTCACAAAAACAAAGATTTGGGGATGTTGACCTGAAGAAAATAAGAGTTGGTGGGAATAGGAGTGAGGGATATCATAGTTGTCTTTAAATATTTGAAAGGCTGGAAAAGGACTAAGATTTGTTTTGCTTGGTCCCTGCAATTGTCACTCATTTAATCAGCAAACATTTGGAGCACTTATTATAAGCCAGGTATGGTGCTAAGTCCTGGGGATATTCAGGAAGGCAAAATCATGAGCTCCTCGTCCAGTGAATGACCTAACACGAAAACATGTTATGTTCCTACAAGTTATATAAAGAGTAACTGGGAGGTAATCTCAGACGGAAGACACCAGTGGTGGTGGGGTTTGAAAAGGGAGTGAGAAGGGCTTCTTGGAGAAGATAAGATTTGAGCCTAACTTACAGGAATTCAGGAAATCCATGAGATTAAGGAGATAAATAGAGAAAATTCTAGACATGGGCTAGCCATTGAATAAAAGCATGGAATCTGGAGATGGAGTGTCTGTGAGAGCAATAGCAAAGAGACCAATGTCATTGAATCACAGAGTAAATGACGGAAGTAGTAAGGTTTTAGAAGTGTGGGAAGGGGCCAATTTCTGAAAGTCTTTGAATGCTCAAAGCCCTTTGAGTATAGAGGATGCTGCATAGTGGAATTGGCTAACAAAAGGGTTCAGATAGAAACAGGAGGAGAGGATAATCAATATAGGGATGATAGCCTAAGAAAGAATTGGAGGGAGAAGGAATTGGTAATTATGGCGAGGCCTTATCATACATAGGTTTAGAAGTGTAAGGCAGAGGGAAAAATGAAATGACAGAAACATTTTGATTGCACATAGGAATTTTCTAACTCCCTCCCCAAGAGCAATAGGTTCTGGGGTATGAAAGAAAGTATAAATGGTATTGGGAAGGGTCTGCAGAGCTAATGGGTGATATATTTGGAGTCAGTATAATAAAAAAAATTGCTTAGATTCGCCTATTACCATTAATCAATAACATGCTTTTTATGGTTCATTCAATTCAAATTTATCATTCCATTCAAGAATTTGGTACTTATTATTTATCACCTTCTGGGATACTCTCTTTTTCCAATGAGTTAAATGGATGACTCATAGCCTTTTAAAAAAAAAATCCTAACTCTGTTCTCACTTTAGGAGACTCCAACCTACATATAATATTTCTGAAAAAAATCCTAATTTCCCAATTCTACTGGGAATCTACTCAATTGTCATGATCTACTTATCCACTCTACCTCAACTACATACAAGAATAGTCATATTCCTGATTTTGCCATCACCTCGATGTTGCATTTCCATTTAACTTGACTTCTGAATTTCCTTTATATGATCAAAACATTAAAAAAAATCATTTCACCCTTTACTTTATATCTTCTAGTCCTATTCTTTGTCCTCATCATAATTTCCAATTTCTTCTTCTTTTAATTATTTCGTAGGCCATCATCCTTGTATTGGTTATCCTAACTTAGAAAGCTAGTTTATGAATGAAGAGGTTAAACTTGTAATTCTGTACAACTCTGCTGCCTCAGAGACCTGTGCTTTCCCTCCTTTCCTATAATGTCTAGTAAAATCTAATTAATTACTTAGAAAGAGATCTCAGTGGTTTTCGATTCCAAGTGGACCTTAAGATTCGGTTGCTAGGATCCAGCTAGTCAATAAGAAATATCTTAAATAAAGTAGCCATTAGTTACAAGGGGAAGACAGGAAATTTTCATTTCCACTGATATTGTTTATGTATTATGTACCCCTGGAGAGCCCTTAGGAAACAGGGCCATGATTAAAATGGCCACAAATCATGAGATCTTTCAAGGAGATATGTCATATGGAAAGGAACATCAGGTTAAGAGGAACATGCACCTAATTTGGAAAAATAAAAAGTCAAGACTCTTAAGAAAAATAATGAAGAGAAATGGAGGGGGAATTGACAAATGAGGAATACAAAATTTCATATTGTATTAGAAAATACAATGATAGAAATTATTCAAACTGATCAAAAGAATAGAAAAGTTGATCTATGGAATAGGCTAAATTAGCATCACCTTGGAAACTCTGAACATGAGAACTTAGTATTTGGTAGACACAAGAATATGAACAATTAAGACATATTTGACAATAGTTTCTGAAAAAGAGCAGGAAGTAGATTGTCAGAAAATAAGTTTAGATCAATATCTTATAAAATATATACAATAATTTGAAAATCTATGTGAAATCTGAAAATAAAAGATGACAAAATAAAATTAGAGGAGAATAGATAGAAGTATCTGGAACAACTATGAGTGGGAAATAATTCCTACACATGACAAATTAAAAAAAATAATTTAAATAAAAAATTAACAAAACCTCATGCATAAATGAAATCAATAGATCTAGAATAAGAAAAGAGGCTTTTGACTGGGCAAAATTTTTCACACAAAAATCTTTTATTTTTTTATTAATACTTTTTATTTGCAAAACATATGTATGGGTAATTCCTAAACATTAACCCTTACAAAGCTTTGTGTTACAAATTTTTCCCCCCTACTCCCCACCCCTCCCCCAGATGGCAGGATATCCACTACATGTTAATTATGTTAGAATACTTAAGAAATCAAATATATGTACAGTTATTGCCACACATCATTTTTTGTGCAGGAGAAATTGTATCTACAAGAAAGAATAATCCGATAAAGGAAATATAATGGAAGCAAACCTCAATAGAGAACATGAAAATGTTATGTTGTGGTCCACATTTCACATCCCTCTCTCTGGGTGTATATGGCTCTCTTCACTGAACAATTGGAGCTGGTTTGAAGCATTTCATTGTTGAAGAGAGTCATGTCCATCAGAACTGATCCTCATATAGTATTGTTGTTGCCATGAATAATGATCTCCTGGTTCTGCTCACTTCACTGAGCAACAGTTCATGCAAGTCTCTCCAGGCCTCTCTGAAATCGTCCTGCTGGTCGTTTCTTACAGAGAAATAATATTCCATAACATTCATATACCATAATTTATTCAGCCACTCTCCAATTGATGGGCATCCATTCAGTTTCCAGTTTCTAGCCACTACAAAAAGAGCTGCCACAAACATTCTTGCACATGTGGGTCCCTTTCCCTCCTCGAAGATCTCTTTGGGATAGAGGCCCAATATAAACACTGCTGGGTCAAAGGGTATACATAGTTTGATAACTTTTTGAGCATAGCTCCAAATTGCTCTCCAGAATGGTTGGATCCATTCACAGTTCCACCAACAATGCATCAGTGTCCCAGCCTTCCCACATCCCCTCCAACACCTGTCGTTATCCTTTCCTGTCATTTTAGCCAATCTGACAGGTAGGTGTGTAGTGCTACCTCAGAGTTGTCTTAATTTGCATTTCTCTGATCAATAGTGATTTGGAGCACCTTTTCATATGATTATAAATAGTTTTAATTTCCTCATCTGAAAATTGTCTGTTCATATACTTTGACCATTTATCAATTGGAGAATGGCTTGAATTTTTATAAATATGAGACAATTCTCTATATATCTTAGCGATCAGACCTTTATCAGAACCCTTAAATGTAAAGATGATTTCCCAATTTGATGCTTCCCTCCTAATCTTGTCTGCATTAGTTTTCTTTGTACAGAAACTTTTTAACTTACAAAATTATCTATCTGGTGTTCAATTAAAAGTTCCAGATCTTCTTTGGACAAATTTATTCCATCTCCACAGGTCTGAGAGGTAAACTATCCTATGTTCCTCTAATTTGGTTATAATATCACTCTTTATATCTAGATCATGAACCCATTTAGATCTTATCTTGGTGTGCAGTGTTAGGTGTGGGTACAGCCTTAATTTCTCCCACACTAGTTTCCAATTTTCCCAGCAGTTTTTGCCAACTAGTGAGTACTTATCCCAAAAGCTGGGGTCTTTGGGTTTATCAAACACTAAATTGCTAACGTTATTACCTAGCTTGTCCTGATATCCTATCCTATGCCACTGATCGACTGCTCTATTTCTCAGCCAGTACCAAATGGTTTTAATGACTGCTGCTTTATAATATAGTTTTAGATCTGGTACAGCAAGGCCATATTCATCTGTCTTTTTTTTTTTTTCATTAATTCCCGTGAAATTCTTGATCTTTTGTTCTTCCAAATGAACTTAGCTACTATTTTTTTCTAGATCTGTAAAATAATTTCTTGGGAGTTTGATTGGTATGGCACTAAATAAGTAAATTAGTTTGGGTAGTATTGTCATTTTTATTATATTCGCTCGGCCTACCCATGAGCACTTAATGTTTTTCCAATTGACTAGGTCTGATTTTATTTGTGTGGAAAGTGTTTTGTAGTTTAGTTCGTATAGTTTCTGACATTTTCTTGGCAGATAGATTCCCAAATATTTTATGCTATCATCCATTATTCTGAATGGAATTTCTTTTTCTATCTCTTGCTGCTGAACTTTGTTGGTAATATATAAAAATGCTGATGATTTATGTGGATTTATTTTGAATCCTGCAACTTTACTAAAGTTGTGAATTGTTTCTAGTAGTTTTTTAGTTGTGTCTCTAGGGTTCTCTAAGTATACCATCATGTCATCTGCAAAAAGTGATAATTTGGTTTCTTCATTACCTACTCTAATTTCTTTTATCTCTTTTTCTTCTCTTATTGCCAAAGCTAACATTTCTAATACAATATTAAATAGTAATGGTGACAGTGGGCAGCCTTGTTTCACTCCTGATCTTATTGGGAATGGTTCTAGTTTGTCTCCATTACATATGATGCTTGCTGATGGTTTTAAGTAGATGCTACTAATAATTTTAAGGAAAAGCCCATTTATTCATATACTCTAGTGTTTTTAATAGGAATGGGTGTTGGATTTTATCAAATGCTTTTTCTGCATCTCTGGAGATAATCATATGGTTTTTGTTAGTTTGGTTATTAATATAATTGATTATGCTGATAGTTTTCCTGATATTGAACCAGCCCTGCATTCGTGGTATAAATCCTACTTGGTCAAGATGTATTATCCTGGAGATAACTTTCTGCAATCTCGTTGCTAAAATCTTATTTAAAATTTTTGCTTCAATATTCATTAGGGAAATGGGTCTATAGTTTTCTTTCTCTCCATTTCATTTAGATTTTCAAATTTATTGGCATAAAGTTGGGCAAAGTAACTCCTAATTATTACTCTAATTTCCTCTTCTTTGGAGGAAAGTTCTCCCTTATCAATTTTGAGACTAACAATTTGATTTTCCTCTTTCCTTTTTCTGATCAAGTTAACTAAAGGCTTATCTATTTTGTTGGTTTTTTCATAAAACCAACTCTTAGTTTTATTTATTAATTCAATAGTTTTCTTATTTTCAATTTTATTAATCTCACCTTTTATTTTCAGAATTTCCAATTTGGTATTTAATTGAGGATTTTTAATTTGCTCTTGTTCTAGTTTTTTTAATTGTAACCCTAATTCATTGATCTTCTCTTTCTCTATTTTATGCAAATTAGCATCTAGAGATATAAAGCTACCCCTTATAACTGCTTTGGCCGTATCCCACAAATTTTGGAATGTTGTCTTATTATTGTCATTCTCCTGGATGAAATTATCGATTCTGTCTAAAATTTGCTCTTTCCCCCATTCATTCTTCAGGATTAGTTTATTTAATTTCCAATTAACTTTTGGTCTATTTTCTCCTGGTCTTATATTACATGTGAGTTTTATTGCATCATGATCTGAAAAGGATACATTTATTATTTCTGCTTTTTTGCATTTGATTTTGAGGTTTTTATGCTCTAACACATGATCAATTTTCATATAAGTTCCATGAACTCCTGAGAAAAAAGTATACTCCCTTCCATCACCATTCAATTTCCTCCAGAGATCTGTCATACCTAACTTTTCTAACATTTTGTTTATCTCCCTAACTTCTTTCTTATTTATTTTGTGGTTGATTTATCTAATTCTGAGAGAGCAAGGTTGAGATCCCCCACTAGTATAGCTGTACTGCCTATTTCTCCTTGCATCTCTGTTACTTTCTCCTCTAGGAATTTGGATGCTATACCACTTGGTGCATATATGTTTAGTATTGATACCGCTTCATTGTCTATGGTACCCCTATGTAAAATATAGTTTCCTTCCTTATCTCTTTTAATTAGATCTATTTTTGCTTTTACTTGATCTGAGATAAGGATTGCTACCCCTGCTTTTTTTTGTTCACTTGAAGCATAAAAGATTCTGCTCCAGCCCTTTACCTTCACTCTGTATGTATCTCTATGTTTTAGATGTGTTTCTTGTAAACAACATATTGTAGGATTCTGGCTTTTAATCCAGTCTGCTACCCGCTTCCGTTTT
>JAJPUD010000135.1:801673-820463 GCA_023553655.1 Myrmecobius fasciatus
ATGGCTTGAATTTTTATAAATATGAGACAATTCTCTATATATCTTAGCGATCAGACCTTTATCAGAACCCTTAAATGTAAAGATGATTTCCCAATTTGATGCTTCCCTCCTAATCTTGTCTGCATTAGTTTTCTTTGTACAGAAACTTTTTAACTTACAAAATTATCTATCTGGTGTTCAATTAAAAGTTCCAGATCTTCTTTGGACAAATTTATTCCATCTCCACAGGTCTGAGAGGTAAACTATCCTATGTTCCTCTAATTTGGTTATAATATCACTCTTTATATCTAGATCATGAACCCATTTAGATCTTATCTTGGTGTGCAGTGTTAGGTGTGGGTACAGCCTTAATTTCTCCCACACTAGTTTCCAATTTTCCCAGCAGTTTTTGCCAACTAGTGAGTACTTATCCCAAAAGCTGGGGTCTTTGGGTTTATCAAACACTAAATTGCTAACGTTATTACCTAGCTTGTCCTGATATCCTATCCTATGCCACTGATCGACTGCTCTATTTCTCAGCCAATACCAAATGGTTTTAATGACTGCTGCTTTATAATATAGTTTTAGATCTGGTACAGCAAGGCCATATTCATCTGTCTTTTTTTTTTTTTCATTAATTCCCGTGAAATTCTTGATCTTTTGTTCTTCCAAATGAACTTAGCTACTATTTTTTTCTAGATCTGTAAAATAATTTCTTGGGAGTTTGATTGGTATGGCACTAAATAAGTAAATTAGTTTGGGTAGTATTGTCATTTTTATTATATTCGCTCGGCCTACCCATGAGCACTTAATGTTTTTCCAATTGACTAGGTCTGATTTTATTTGTGTGGAAAGTGTTTTGTAGTTTAGTTCGTATAGTTTCTGACATTTTCTTGGCAGATAGATTCCCAAATATTTTATGCTATCATCCATTATTCTGAATGGAATTTCTTTTTCTATCTCTTGCTGCTGAACTTTGTTGGTAATATATAAAAATGCTGATGATTTATGTGGATTTATTTTGAATCCTGCAACTTTACTAAAGTTGTGAATTGTTTCTAGTAGTTTTTTAGTTGTGTCTCTAGGGTTCTCTAAGTATACCATCATGTCATCTGCAAAAAGTGATAATTTGGTTTCTTCATTACCTACTCTAATTTCTTTTATCTCTTTTTCTTCTCTTATTGCCAAAGCTAACATTTCTAATACAATATTAAATAGTAATGGTGACAGTGGGCAGCCTTGTTTCACTCCTGATCTTATTGGGAATGGTTCTAGTTTGTCTCCATTACATATGATGCTTGCTGATGGTTTTAAGTAGATGCTACTAATAATTTTAAGGAAAAGCCCATTTATTCATATACTCTAGTGTTTTTAATAGGAATGGGTGTTGGATTTTATCAAATGCTTTTTCTGCATCTCTGGAGATAATCATATGGTTTTTGTTAGTTTGGTTATTAATATAATTGATTATGCTGATAGTTTTCCTGATATTGAACCAGCCCTGCATTCGTGGTATAAATCCTACTTGGTCAAGATGTATTATCCTGGAGATAACTTTCTGCAATCTCGTTGCTAAAATCTTATTTAAAATTTTTGCTTCAATATTCATTAGGGAAATGGGTCTATAGTTTTCTTTCTCTCCATTTCATTTAGATTTTCAAATTTATTGGCATAAAGTTGGGCAAAGTAACTCCTAATTATTACTCTAATTTCCTCTTCTTTGGAGGAAAGTTCTCCCTTATCATTTTTGAGACTAACAATTTGATTTTCCTCTTTCCTTTTTCTGATCAAGTTAACTAAAGGCTTATCTATTTTGTTGGTTTTTTCATAAAACCAACTCTTAGTTTTATTTATTAATTCAATAGTTTTCTTATTTTCAATTTTATTAATCTCACCTTTTATTTTCAGAATTTCCAATTTGGTATTTAATTGAGGGTTTTTAATTTGCTCTTGTTCTAGTTTTTTTAATTGTAACCCTAATTCATTGATCTTCTCTTTCTCTATTTTATGCAAATTAGCATCTAGAGATATAAAGCTACCCCTTATAACTGCTTTGGCCGTATCCCACAAATTTTGGAATGTTGTCTTATTATTGTCATTCTCCTGGATGAAATTATCGATTCTGTCTAAAATTTGCTCTTTCCCCCATTCATTCTTCAGGATTAGTTTATTTAATTTCCAATTAACTTTTGGTCTATTTTCTCCTGGTCTTATATTACATGTGAGTTTTATTGCATCATGATCTGAAAAGGATACATTTATTATTTCTGCTTTTTTGCATTTGATTTTGAGGTTTTTATGCTCTAACACATGATCAATTTTCATATAAGTTCCATGAACTCCTGAGAAAAAAGTATACTCCCTTCCATCACCATTCAATTTCCTCCAGAGATCTGTCATACCTAACTTTTCTAACATTTTGTTTATCTCCCTAACTTCTTTCTTATTTATTTTGTGGTTGATTTATCTAATTCTGAGAGAGTAAGGTTGAGATCCCCCACTAGTATAGCTGTACTGCCTATTTCTCCTTGCATCTCTGTTACTTTCTCCTCTAGGAATTTGGATGCTATACCACTTGGTGCATATATGTTTAGTATTGATACCGCTTCATTGTCTATGGTACCCCTATGTAAAATATAGTTTCCTTCCTTATCTCTTTTAATTAGATCTATTTTTGCTTTTACTTGATCTGATATAAGGATTGCTACCCCTGCTTTTTTTTGTTCACTTGAAGCATAAAAGATTCTGCTCCAGCCCTTTACCTTCACTCTGTATGTATCTCTATGTTTTAGATGTGTTTCTTGTAAACAACATATTGTAGGATTCTGGCTTTTAATCCAGTCTGCTATCCATTTCCGTTTTATGGGAGAGTTCATCCCATTCACATTCACAGTTAAAATGACTATATCTATATTTCCTGCCATCTTATTTACCCAGAGTTATATTTTTTTCTTCCCTTTCCCTTTACTCCCTTCCCCCCTCCCCAGTATTTTGTTTTTGATGACCACCTCCCTCTAACAGTCCTTCCCCCTTTAGGACCCTCCTTTTTTATACCTTTCCCCTAATCCTTCTATTAATTTATCCCTTTCTTTTCCTCCTTTCCCTCCTACTTCCCTATACAGAGGGCCAAGTTTTTCCCTGAAATCAAATGTGTCTGATATACTCTTTTAGAGCCCAATCTAATGAGAGTAAGATTTACACAATACTCATCACCCTCCCTTCTTTCCCTCAATTATATTAGATTTTCTATGTCTCTTCATGAGACTTTGCCTTATTTTACCTCCTTTATTTTACTTTATTTTACCTCCTTTCCCCTCTCCCCTTTTTTTTTTACAGTATGATATACCTTCCACCTCTAATTTCTTTTCAATTATTATCAAAGTAAAATCAAATCATACCCCCATTCTTTAAGGATACCCCTAGTAGAGATATAGTTCTCGAGAGTTCTTTCCTTTTTACCTTTTTACGCTTCTCTAGAGTTCTGTGTTTGGAGGTCAAATTTTTTGTTCAGATCTGGTCTTTTCATTAGAAATAGGTGAAATTCTCCTGTATCATTGAATGACCATCTTCTTCCCTGGAAGATAATGCTCATTCTAGCTGGATAGCTTATTCTTGGCTGTAATCCAAGTTCTTTTGCCTTTCGGAATATCTGATTCCAGGCCCTTCGATCCTTCAATGTGGAAGCTGAGAGATGCTGTGTAATTCTAATGACAGTTCCTCTGTATTTGAACTGCTTTTTTTCTAGCAGCTTGTAATATCTTTTCCTTGGTGCGATAGTCCTGAAATTTGGCCACGATATTCCTTGGGGTTTTAATTTTGGGGTCTCTTTCAGGAGGTGATCGGTGAATTCTTTCAATGCCAACTTTGCTTCTGATTCAATTCTCTTTCATGATTTCCTGGAAGATAGCATCAAGGTTTTTTTTTTCCATCGTGACTTTCAGGGAGTCCAGTAATCCTTAGATTGTCTCTCCTGGATCTGTTTTCCAAGTCAGTTGTTTTTCCTAGGAGATATTTCATATTTTCTTCTATTTTTTCATTTTTTGTTTTTGTTTGATTCTTGAAGTCTTATTGAGTCATTTACTTTTATTTGTTCAATTCTAATTTTTAAGGTATTATTTCCCTCAGTTATCTTTTTTAGCTCCGTTTGTAACTGGCCAATTGAATTTTTTGGTTCATTGCATTCTTTTTCCATTTTGCCAATTTTATTTTTCAGTGAATTGTTGTCTTTTTCCAATTCACCAATTTTGTTTTTCAGTGAATTGTTGTCTTTTACCAATTCACTATTTTTATTTTCCAGTGAGTTGGTGACTTTTTCCAGTTCACCAGACTTATTTTCCAGTTTTTCACATCTCTGTTGCAGGGCGATATTTCCTTCTTGCACTGCTCTCAGTTTATTTCCCCAATATCCTTCCAGCTCTCTTTTGAGATTCTTTATGCAATCTTCCAGGTAAGCCTTCTGAAAGGGAGAGCAGCTTAAGTCCACCCCTGTGGCTTTATCTGGGATTGTTTTCAGAATCTCAGGATCTGGGAACTTCTCTAGTTTCTCTCCGTAAAAGCTGTCTATGGTGAGAGCTCTCTTTTTCTTGCTCATGATTTTCAGCAGAGGTATCAGTCACCAGCAGGTAATTCTGCAGCAGCAGCAGCAGCAGCAGCAGCAGCAGTAGCAACAGCAGCAGCAGAAGCAGGGATTTTAATTTGCTCTGGGGCAATTTGCCCAGTTGACTTCCGGTCTGGTGCTGATCTGGCTAGATCCGCACTAGGACCACACTTTCAGCTGCTTTCAATCCACCCTTTACCAAAGGCAGATCTTCCAAAGCACCTGCCCACAAGCAGAGCAAAGTGGCCCAAGCGTCTCCCAGGGACTTCCTGGCAGCCTAAAATCTTCTGGTCTGTCCCAGCCCCAGACTTGCACCCCGGTTGCGCACTGGCGTCTGAGCGCTGGGAGCTGCTCGATCCTCTGCCCATCTAAAACTGACCTCAGGAGTTCTTTCAAAGTAGATATTTGATAGAAGTGCGTTGTAGTCCAAGTGTTTGATGGAGCCCTCCCTCCAGAACCAATTCAGAGGCTCAATTTGTCTGGGTCTGAGGGAAGGTCTCAGGAGCTCACAGACGACGCTGTCTGCAGTTCGCCATCTTGGCTCCACCCTCCCACACAAATATCTTTGATAAAGATCTAGTATCCAGGACACATAGGGAATTGTCACTGAAGCCATGCTCAAATAGATAGTTAAAAAAATATAAACAAGACAGTGAAAAAAAAGATATGTAAATGATCAATAGCTATGTGAATGACTATTCCAAATTATTAATAGAGATGTGCAAATTTAAGCAACTCTAAAGTTTTACATCATGCTTGTGACATTGCCAAAGGTAACCAAAAGATGATAAATGTTAGAGATGTAGTAGAAAGTAAATCACATTAGAGCATGGTTGGTGAAAATGTGATATGAGGTAGGTAGATAGATAGTATTATTTTTTGTGTTTACAAAGAACTGAAGGAAAAATTAGTGATCCTATAATGAAGTAATTGTGGAATTTGATTTAACGTAATGTCATTGTGAGGCAGCTAGGTTGCTTAGTGCATGGGTGCCAGGCATGGAGTCACAAAGACCTAAGTTCAAATGTGACCTCAGACATTCACTAACAATTTCCTTATCTGTTAAATGAGTAGAATGCCAAGAAAACCCCAAATGAGGTAATGAAGAGTTGGACATATCTGAAATGATTAAAGAACTACAAAATGTTGTGCACTAAGAAATAATGTGGAGAATTTAGAGAAACTTGGGGAGGTATATGTCTATTTGCAGAATGAAGTTAAGAGAACTAAGGAAATAATGTACATTGTGCCCTTCTTGATGTGACAGAAAGTAATACTGAAATATATTTCAATTCTGAAGAATACCATGATAAAGTGATGACAGTGAGACATGTCTATCCTTTTTAATTTTAATTTGTGTAATAAAACAAGCATTTCTATAACAGTATAATGAAAATATAATTGTACATGAAACTACAAATCATTTATTGACAACTTTCTATTTTTTAAAAAATACATAATAAAATTATTATGTAAATGTCTTTTTTTCTTTTCCTTTCATCTCTTACCTATTTCCTGCCCTGAGATGGCTACCATTAGAAACAACAGATAAATCTATGTATCTATATATACATGTAAAATCTATATATCTATATAATATATATGTATGTATACATACATATATATAAATAGAAAGAGAGAGAGCTATGTGTATATATATATATGTGTGTGTGTGTGCGAATGAAATATTCCATACACACTTTATCAGTTCTTTCTCTGTATGCAGACAGCATCTTTCTTCATATGCCTTTTATAGGTTATTTATTGGTTATTTGTTATTTGGTTATTTATAATTGTCAAAATGACTTATTTGCTCAGTCATTCTTAAAAATAATATTACTGTTACTGTATACAACGTTCTCTTGGATCTGTGCATTTCACTTTCCATTATTTCATGCAAGTCTTTTCTTGTTTTTCTAAGAACATTGTTCATTGACCATTTCTTTATAGTACAGTAGTATTTCATCACATTATACTACATTATACCACATTAAACCAACTTATTCAGCTCAATTGATGACCATGCCTGCAATTTCTTGTTCTACTTTTCTTGACAGGGCTGTGGTAGATTTTAGGTACATAATGAAGCATGTGTTATAGGACATGCTTAATTACATTTATTTGTTATAAGGGAAAAGATATATAAGTAAATAACTTGAGGGCAGGAACTCTTTAATTTTGTGTTTATATACCCAGTTCCTAACACAGAGCTAGGCTCTTATTAAATGCCTTTTTGCCAGTTTACAGTTAAGTTCTGAAAATGGATCACAAGTAAGGTTTAATCAATTGTAGGAATCAGAAATGTTGGGCTTGTGGAAATGAAGACACAAGTCAGACAACATAATTACTTTTTTAATATCTGAAGGGCCATCCCAGAAAAGAGGAATTAAGATTTTTATTTTGTTCTTTTCTCCCTAAAAAGTAGAACTCATAGGAATGGGTGAAGGGTGCAGAGAAGCAGATTTTTTCTTGACATGTAGGGAAATTTCTTAATAACCAACATTTCATTTGCCTTTCTTTGTATTTCAGGCACTTACAGCTGTGCCTGACACATAGTAAGTGGTTAATAAATGCTTGTTGACTTGATCTGACTGTTACAAAGTGGATTGCCTCAGAGTACATTTCCTCCATCAATGAACATCTTTAGGAGAAGAAACAAAGATGTTTTAAATGTGATTCATGCATCATCAACTAGAAGATTAGACTAACTGATCTCTGAGGATTCTCCCAGTAACTTATTTATATAGCATTTTGTTATTTATAATACACCTTCCTTACAATAATTCCATGAAGCAGATACTTTAAATACTACTGTTCCCACTTTATAGATGGGAAAACCAAAGCCTGAAGGGGTGTAGTAGTTTAGGTCATATAGTGAATAAATGGGGGAATTCATACATGAAGACTTTGAATCTTCAGGTTTTTTTTTAAATTTTCAGTGCTTTTCCCACTTATACTACTGTAGCTCAAACATCATTTTACGAGTTCAGAGTAGGAGTTGGAGTTTGAAGACTTAGGGAAAAGAGCTATGATTTTTACCAGGGTTAAAAAAAAGATTAAAATGTTTTTAAAGGCTGCCTTGATTGGGATATCATATCATAAAAGGACAACATTTAGCCTGAGATGTGTAGAAGTGGGAAATGAACCAGCTAAAGAAGCTGGAAATGCTTGGTTCATTGAGAGGAGGATATGGCTCAGATATCATAGTTACTTTCCTTTGGATCATCACACAAAAGAGGAATGGATGAAGTGAGTTATAATCTCTTGGTGGTATGTGTATGTATGTTTTTGTATGGCATATAGCTATATGCTCTTGCTCTCTTCCCCCCTTTCTCTCTCTGTCTTCTGTCTCTGTCTCTCTGTCTTTATCTCTGTCTCTTTCTCTCTCTGTGTGTGTCTGTCTGTCTCTTCTCTCTATCTCTCTTTGTCTCTCTCTGTCTCTGTCTGTCTCTGTCTCTGTCTCTATCTCTCTCTTTCCCTGTGTGTGTGTGTGTGTGTCTGTCTCTCCTCTCTGTCTCTCTCTGTCTCTCTTTGTCTCTCTCTGTTTCTGTCTCTGCCTCTGTCTCTCTGTCACTGTCTCTGTCTCTCCTCTCTTGTCTCTCTCACACACATGTATATGAACCTGTGATCTTCTTTTAGCTTCAGATGCCTCCTGCTCCTGCTGAATCCCTGAGTCCATGCCAGCCTATTGATTGCCACAACAGCACAGTGTCCTCAAACCATGAAGTCTGGCGTTATCATAGTGATGCTATATCTTGCCTGTGAATACAGGTTCATCTTAGACTCAAATGAGGGATTTTGTTTTTCCATAAGGAGCTTATTATAACACAAACCCATTCATCTAAAACCCAGTCTCTTGTTATGAATTCCAGAGGCAATGTGAGAACAATGACCCAGTGTGTATAGTCTTAAAAGGCAATTTTTGAGGTAGTTTAGGGGAGGGATGGGTTAGAGTTCTCTGGAGGTCTCAGAGTTGCATTGGATGCCAGCTCACAGTCTGGCAGTATCTTACCTTTTCCATTGCTCCGATATTGCTGGTTATAAACTAAAAATGACTAGCCTGGCAATTTTGGAAATTTTCATCATGAAATTCAGTCTACTGTCTTATGTAACTGTGATGAAGATCCATTACTCAGAGCTTGACTTTTAGCAAAATGGAAGAGGAAAAGGAATTGCCTTTGATAATGTCAGTGATGGGGCAAGGGAGGGAAGAATGGATAAATAGGCTGAATTCAAATATGTCTATTAAATAATATTACTTTATAAGTTATAATAATAACATAATATGTAAAATATATTGATAGATCACATTTACATATTGTTTTAACCATAGCTGTATCCATAACCATAATAACCACTTAAGACCATAGGATCATAGATATAAAATTAAAAGAGATCTCAGAGGTTTTATAGTCAAATTCCCTTTTTATAGGTGAGGAAATGGGGATTCCAGGACATGAAATCATTTATCCATCATTGATAAGCTTCATCTGAACACAAATCTTATGTTCTTTCCGTTATACCATGCTGCTTCCTACTACAGGGAGTGGAACAACAGGCTGTCAGTATTTCAAATGTCCTTAGAGGTCATCAGATGTACATCCTTTAGCTAACAGGATGAGGAAACTATGGTCTAGGATCAACCTCTGACTTCAAAAGCCAGTGTCTTTTTCTTCTATATCCCATCATTTCTATTTTTTCTCTCAATAGTATGTTATTTTTCCAAATACATGTAAAGAGAATTATCATTTATTTTTGTAAGATTTTGTGTTCCAAATTTTTTCTCTCTCTTTCCATTAACTCCTCATTCCCCCAAACAGCAACCAGTCTGATATTGGTTGTACATGTATAATTCTTTAAAATATATTTCTATATTTGTCATGTGTAAGAAAAATCAGATCAAAAAGGAAAAATGAGAAAGAAAAGCAAATAAAAAGGTGAAAATACTATTTTTTTTAATCCACATTCAGTTTCCATAGTTCTTCTCTGGATGGGGATGGCACTTTCCTTCCCAAGTCTATTGGAATTGTCTCAATTCACTACATGGCTGAGAAGAGCTAAATTTATCATGATTGATTATCATATAATCTTGCTATTAGTGTGCATGATGTTTTCCTCGTTCTGCTCACTTTACTCAGCATCAGTTTGTGTAAGTTTTTCCAGACTTTTCTGATACTAGCCTGCTTGTCATTTCTTATGGAACAATAATATTCCATTGCATTCGTATATCATAATATATTCAGCCACTCCCCAATTGATGAGTATTCACTCAATTTCCAATTCCTTGCCACTACAAAAAAAGATCTGCCACAAATATTTTTGCACATGTGAGTTCCTTCTCTTATCCCACCATCTCTAGTACAATTCTTGGAGCATACTCCCTCTTTCCCTTCCCTAATTAGATCCTATCACCTCCTTCACTGCTCAGACCAAGGGCTTCCTCCAAAGAAGCCCTTTTTGATCTTACTAAGTATTAGTTCTTTGCTCTCTCCCATTATCTTTTAATTATTTGTGTAATTTTGTATATGTATGCACATGCACATGCTATCAACACAAACTTCACCCCTTTAATAGTATTTTATTTTTTCAAATACATGTAAAGATGTTTTCAACATTCATTTTTTGTATGACCTTGTGTTCCAAATTTTTCTTCCTCCCTCCCTTACCTCCCCTCTAAGACAGCAAGAAATATGATATAGGTTAAATATATACAATTCTTTTAAATTTATTTCCATATTTGTCATGTTGTGCAAGAAAAATCAGATTGAAAGAGAAAAACCACAAGAAAGAAAAAACACAAACAAGTAAACAAAAAAGGTGAAAATACTATTCTTCGATTTACATTTAGTTTACATAATTCTCCCTCTGGATGCTGATCCCAACTCTTGGAATTGTCTTGGATCACTGCATTGCTGGGAAGAGTGAAGTTTATCACAGCTGATTATCACATAATCTTGCTATTACTGTGTACAATGTTCTCCTGGTTCTGTTCACTTCACTCAGAATCAGCTCATCTAAGTCTGTCCAAGCTTTTAAAAAATAAGCCTGTTAATTTTTTATAGAGCAATAATATGCCATTACATTCATATAAACATAACTTATTCAACCATTCCCCAACTGATATGCATCCATTATGAAAGATCTTTTTAACCTGGAGTCCATTAACTGATTTTAAAAAACAACTGGTTCTCAGTATAATCATTTTCCTTTTGTAATCCTACATATTTTATCTTATACATTAAGAAAAAACTAAATATTAATCTGAAGAGTCCATAAACTTCAACAGAGTGTCATGACCCAGAAAAGTTTAATAACTCCTTCCTTAGAGAATGATCTAGTACCCTGAGATGGTAAGTGACTTGCAGAGGGTTCCACAGCCAGTATCTATTGGAGGAGAGACAATCACAAATCTTTATGACCCCTGTGCTAACTCTCTCCACTAAACCACACTGCTTCTTCATCTGGCACATAGAGGATAATGAGTGCTTTTTGACTGATTGTCTACATTTTACAAATAATGCTCAGGGGAATGAGATGTCTTGCCCAAAGTCACTCTACACTATTTGATGTAAGAAATTGAAAACATTCAAGGCTTTAAAGTCCATAGCCCATGTGATCTTTCCACTATAGCATGATATTTCCTACAAAACACCTGCTTTTCTTCTTTTTGATAACTTATCTTGATATTGAGTAACCTATATGATTCTGATCATCATCTAAGTGATTAGGTAATGGAAGCACAAATGTTATGGTTCTTTTAATTATCCAAACAATTTTCTCAACCACCCCCCTCCCTTCCCACTGTGTGGGGTAGACCTACTTTTTGATCAATTCATGGAGATTTGCTCAATTTAATTAAAGAAATAGTCCTTCCTTCTCTATGTACCATGAAACCAAGCAACTAGTTTTAAAATATTATGGTCAATTATACATATAAATCTTGTACAGGTAATGAACATATTCTTTAGATTGCAAGAAGGCCTGGACACTTATCTTATTCTTTAAGATAAAATACCACATCCATATAATGCATTACTTAGCTTTCTTTTCTCTATACACATTACTTGGAATCCCATTTTCCATTAAATAATAATCATTGTAATTAATAGACTGGTTATTTTATCTCCCTAATCTGGTTACTGTAATTTATCAAAGGAATGCAAATGAATGCTTAAAAAGCAGTTCATTCTTATTTTCTAAAGGGTGTGTGTCGCTATTCAAAGCATGTAAAATGTAATTCTCTATTGAATTTAATAAAATACTTGACTTCATATAATTCTTTGAAAGAAAAGCCACTGAATAATTTACCTCTCCTACACACTATTTGATATGTTTTAGATTAATTTTCTTTCAGTTGGTGATTGCTAATGAGCTGATAGACTGCCTAGAATTCTAGCATCACCCAAAATGTCACTGGACTGGATAGAGAAGGATTTATTCCTGGATTTTCATGATGATAATCATTCACCAAATCATGGCTGCCCTGGTAAAAACATCTCACCCCACTTTAAACCTGAGGAGTACATTTGTCCTCAAGCTCCAAAGCTTTGGTGTTCTGGAAATGCCATTTGGAGTTGAAGTCAAAAGACCTGATTTCAAGTTATAACATTGCCCTTTATTAGCCCTATGATCTTCCTTTTGTAATCCTACATATTTTATCTTATACATTAAGAAAAAAATAAACATTATTCTGAGGAGTCCATGGACTTCAACAGAGTGTCATGACCCAAAAAAGTTTAAGAACTCCTGTCTCAAAATTTTCAGAAACATTCAAATTCTTCTTCTCTCTTTACCCCTCCCACACTTTCTTTCTAATCCACAAATTTTCTCTTCAACCTAACAACCCTTGGAGGCAAGTGCTATTATCCCCATTTTATACTTGAGGGATCTAAGGTGATTATGTGACTTTTCCAATTACTGTTAAAAACAGACTGGATTTGACCTCACATCTTCCTGACTCCAAATCCAAGAAGATCACTATCTCTTGCACTACCTAGTTATTTATCAAATATTCCCTGTATTTCCTTGATAAGTTTCATGAACCTTCCTGGGGACATGTGTACTTCTGGTTGGGAACCAGTGGATTAGATATAATCTCTCTGTTCTTATCTCCGGAGTGTTAAAAGCAGAAGTTATTTTTGCTTTTCATCTTTGTATTCTCAGTGGCCTAGCATGGCACTCTGAACATAGTAGGTGCTTTATACATATCTGCTGGACTGAATGAAATGGAGTTTAATTCAAAACTACTTTTACAAATGTGTACCCATCATCCATGCAAGGCATTCAGACTGTATAAAGCATCTCCCAGCAGAGCTTCTGTAGGCACCAAGTTGAAAAGAACCTGATTAATGATAGCACCTGAGATAAGTGGCACTTTAACCAACCTTAACTGTTGATGTATGATGACATAATGTCCCCTCCAATTAATGACAAGGATATAAAACACCTGTATTTAGCAGAGCAGATGCTGCTTTTATGGTTAGATGCACAGACTAAATTGACTTCTAAAGGACCATCTATAACTTACTTTCCTATTATTTGTTTCTATATTTGTTTCATTATGTATATTATAGATGGAAGATGAAATTTAACCTCAGATTCTGCACCTGTGTAACTGAGGGGGTACAGGCGACCCTGTGATTTAACTAAAGACAACCTCCAGAGCACAGATGCAGCAGAAGGTGATGGTAACCTGTTCTGTTCAGAGGGTGCCTTTCATCCCATGAGAGCCCAGAATGCTTGGGATGGATTAATAATCAATCACTTACTATTTATTGGGTACTGACTGTGTCCAAGACACTGTTTCAGAAATTATAGTGAGAACTATGAATTAGCAAGGATAGTCCCCTGGGGGTCTTATAATCTAGGTGTGGAAATGATATACACATATTAAAAGATAATGGCAAAAGGTAGTGCATGATATATGTCCAGTGAATGCTATAGACACTGAACTACAGCATGGTTTAGTGGATAGGGTACTGGACTTTGGGTCAGAAAGACTTGGGTTCAAATTCTGCTTCAGGCTGTGACCCAAAGCAAATCCTTAATCTCTCTGGCCCTCCATTTCTTCATCCATAAAGTGATGTTTCCTAAGTTTTAAATCTATGTTTTATGAATGCTATACAAGAGCCCACCATGGAGGAAGTTTTGTGGAAAGACAGGACCAGCTTGATGAAAAGAAAGAATGTGGGAGGGGGGAAAGGGGAAAGTGAGCTCTGTGGGTACAGGGTCATAAAAATGAGTCTCGGGGCAGCTTGGTGGAGCAGTAGATAGAGCACCAGCCCTGAAGTCAGGAGGACTTGAGTTCAAATCTGGTCTCAGACACTTAATACTTCCTAGCTGTGTGACCTTGGGCAAGTCACTTAACCCTAATTGCCTCAGCAAAAAAAAAAAAATAATAAAATAACATGAGTCTCAGGACTGTCAGCAAGGTTAATGAACAAGAACAGTCACACTACCCATCTCAGGCCTGGGAAGCAGTAGATTTGGGGAAGAATAGTGCCCAATATGCCAATTATCTCCTATACCCTCAGAAAAAAAGCTATTTTCTCCTACCTGTAATTTTAGTTTTTTTCTATAGTTAACTTCAGGGAAGAAATGTGGATTATTATTTATTTCTGGCTCATGATCTTTTATTGTCTTTCAAGATCCTGGATTCTAATTTCTATTTTATTCCTAATTTACACTTGAAAGATGACTCTTTAGCAATAGATGGGGGTGTAAAAAAATAACATGTGTTTTAAGTTAGACAGTCCCCTTCTCTTACCCATGTCAACACTTATAAACATTAGTTTAGAGCCTCTTATGGGATGCAGTGCCTATCTAGAGAATTGACTCAGAAGATGGGAGGGCAAGAACTGTTTAGCAGCTCATATTCTTGCTGATCCTGCTACTTTAGTTACTGGACATAGTGAGAAAATGCTGAGGAAACATAGCTTGGACTGGTTTGAACCAGAAGCACAAATTCAGAATGTGCTGAGCCTTAAGGTAACATTAGCTCTTGGGGCAGTAATATCCTGCTGTTGCTTCTTACTGAGTTTGCAGCCCATAGAAATCTCTAAGTAATGTGGGAAAAAAATAAAGAGCTTTTGTTCAAAAGAAAAAATGCATCTAACTAGATTGTCTTTTGTTCTTTGGAGGAAGTCCTTAATGAAGGTCCCTTATCTATTTATTTACCTTTTATTTGTTCCTTTTGTCCATGAATAAATAAATACAAGATAATTTTGGTAGGGACAGGATACTAGTGACTGGCTACTTTAGCAAAGGATTCTCATAGTAAAAAATACTTGAGCTGAGCCTTGAAGTAATACAGGGTTTCTAAAAGGAGGAGATTAGGAGAAACTGTTTTCAGGCTATGTCAGATTGCCTGTGCAAAGTCAAGGAGATAAGTAATGACATATGGACTTCAAGGCACAGCACATAGTTTTTCTATGTTTTTGTTGGGAAATTGAATATATGAAAGGAAATAATGTGAAATATCTGGAAAAGTGAGACTCAAATTTTAAGAGAATTTCTTTAGACAATTCTTTTTATTATTATTACTATTATTATCATCATCATCATCATTATTATCATTATTTGACTTGCCCAGGGTCACACAACTAGGAAGTATTAAGGTCTGAGGTCACATTTGAACTCAAGTCCTCCTGAATCTAGAGCTGGTGCTTTATTCACCAAACCATCTAGCTGCTCCATTTTAAAGTAATTTAAAGCTTGTATTTAAACAAAAAGAAGTGGAATGTAATGGAGAATATATTGGACTTGAAGTCAGTAAGAGCTGAGTTCAAATTCTGCCTTAAATGCTTACTAGTTGTATAACCTTAAATGAGTCATGTAAACTTTCTAATCTTTAGTTTTCTCATCTATAAAATGGAAATAACAATTGAACTTGCCTCACAATAGTAAGAACTGAATAAACTAGCCTATGTAAATTGGTTTGAAAGCTTAAATGCTATATAGGTTCTGGCTATTATGATTTATCTATAGGCAAAAAGTCTGAAGATTTTTGAGCAATGGAGTGATATGATCAGAATTGTATTTTTGGCAGTTAAGTGGAAGTTGGATTAGAGAGGGAATAAAACCAAATAGACATATTAGGAGGCTATTATGTGAAAGGTACTAAAAGTCAGAACCATTATAGTCATATAAATATAGATAAGGAAAGAAATGTGAAAAACATTGTAGAAATGGAATAGAAAAGACTTAGAAAAAAAACTTATTATATATGGAAGAGTGAAGGGAACAGGAAAATCAAAGATAATTCAGAGGGTGGAAACCTGGCTGACCAGAGGTTTGGTTGTGCCATAAACATACTATGGAAGGAATATTTGGGTCATGTAACCAAGAAGATAAAGGACATTTTCTCTGATCCTTACAGCCTCTCAAATCTGTCTACATCAGAAATTATATTATCAAGATAAAGCAATTTCAGCTATATATGCGATCTAGGAAAAAAGGTTAAAAAAATAAATGCATGTTCTTACACCTACCCTGAACACAAGTTCTAGTAGTAAGGTTGCACTAGTCAACCCAAGAAATTGGACTTGTAACAAAACATGACCTTAAATCTTGGTCTTTACTTTGTCTTGCCATTGCCATGGAGATATGTCCTCAAGGCTTTGGAAGTTTGTTAGGAAAGGGACAACCAGAGCCATGATAGCATCCTTTGATACAAATGATCTTTGCTAAGAGAGTAGAGAAACAGGGAAAGCTGTAGGCCTCAAGTTTGGGCTTGAAATAGAATTAAGTTTCATACCTAGTCCACCTCAGAATCTGAGAAGGCCAAACTTCAAATGATAGAAATAATCACTGGCTAAAGTGGTACCAGTATGGAAATACTCTGACGTGCTGATTCTGAGAACTGAAGAACTGAGGGAATAGGACAAGATCCTGTGTATATGTGGGGAAGCAGGAGGGGACAGGGTTTGTGGAACTACACTAAACCTGAGAGATAGAGCCCAGCATATAGCTGGAACCAATTCTGTCTCCTCAAAAGTAATTTGGTTCAGAGATATAGGTTGGTGAACCTTGTTGTTCAGCATGGGGGAGGCTAAGTGATTTGAAATCCAACTTTCAATGAGGGAGAAAGAGTAAGAAAATAAGCAATTGAAATTATTCATTGGGAAAATGGAAAATTGGGAAAATAAGGAAACAAAGAATGAGGTTTCCAAAGATTCCAGGAAGAATAAAACTCATAACCACAGTACATAAGTAGATAAGTTGACAGGGAAAACAGCAGCAGAAGGAATTGTGGTTACAGATACAGTAAATGAGTTCAGGAATCTATGAATAAATACTACAAAATAAAGGAAAATGATTCAACATGATGAAAATATGGGACAACAACATACCATTCCTGGTTTAAGAGAGAAATAAGAATTATGAAAAGAGAATTGATGGCCTTTACAGCAAGAATAATTGGCAGAATAGAAAAGCCTGAATCTGAAATGGCAAGAACTTCAGGCAATAGAAAATTAAATACTTATTGAAAAATAATCATAAATCATCTCCAGGAAAAACAACAACAACAACAACCCAAAACCCAAGACCAGAAACTCTAAGATAGATAGTGGTTAAATTTATCAATTCAATTCAGAAACAACAACTGCACTTCTCTCTCTTTGTGTACATTTAGAAAGAAGTCTTTTATTATTTTTTCCACTGTCACTTTGTTTCTGCTGCTGCTATGCTTACCTGAAAATTCATTTATTTGCATTTTTTATGTCTGCTGTGTTCAAGAAGTAAATAATCCAATGAACTAAAAAAAAAAGGGACAGATTGGATAAGAAAACAAACTCTACAATCTGTCGCTTCCAAGAAACACTTTTAAAAACAAAGATATAAAATAAAGCTGAAAGGATGGGGAAAAATTACTATTCATCAAATGAATTCTAAAAAGCAGGAGTTACAATCATGTTGACATGGCAAAAACAAACATCCAAAAAAAAGAGAATAAATAAAATATATTTTGCTGAAAAGAAACACAGACAACAAACTAATATCAGAATTAACTTAAATGCTCCAAATTCACAAAGAGAATATTAACTGAATTATAAAAAACCAGAAAAACAATAATGAAGAGACTTAAATTTCCATCTCTGTTTTACATAAATATAACAAAAAACTGAACAAAAATTAAAATATGGAATTGAATAAATTTCTTGAAAAACTGGAATTAAAAAACTTATAGTAACTACAAAGACTTAATGTTATTGTTTGACATCATGTGGAACTTTTACAAAAGTTAATATTAGAGAAGTAATGGAATGATGGGCAAACTAATACATTGTTAGTGAAGTTGTGAAATAGTACAATGTTTTTGGAAAGCAATTTGGAATTATTCAAATAAAGTGACTAAAATTTCCCTACACTTTGAACAAAAGATTCATCACTGGGAATCGATCCCAAGGAAGCTTGTGATAAGAATGTGTTTTTCATATATATTAAAATATTTACAGCAATACTTTTTGTGAAAAGTAAAAATTAGAAACAAAGTAGATGTCAATCACTTGTACAATGGCTAAACAAATTGTGGTACATGAGTGCAATAGAATATTACTGTGTTGCAAGAGGGCATCTGAATAGTGCACTTGATAGAATGTGTGGAGGTATGGAGGAGCTGTGGAGGAGAACTCATCTTCGTGAGCAGAAATCTGGCTTCAAACACTAGTCATGTCACGTTGGACAAGTCACTTAAACTTGTTTGCTTCAGTTTCTCATCTACAAAATGAGCTGGAGAAGGGATTAGCAAACCACTTTCATATCTTTGTTAAAAAAAGCCAAAATGAGGATATAGAGAGTTAGACATGCTAACAAAAACTGAGCAGCAACAAAGTGTTATAAGAAATAGACATGTGATTAATCAGAGTAGAATATAAATATCTTCATGAATTGATATAGAGTGAAGAAGAAAAATCGAGAAAACAACATGCACAATAACTATAATGGTACAATTGAAAGAATAATCATACACAGAAAAATCAAAAGTAAATATAACAAATTATAAAGGTCAGGGATGACTCAAATGAAACCATGAAAAGATATTACTAACTCATTCTTGTCTGTAGTTTTGAAGTCTATAAAAGTAAAATGTTATCTTCAAAATTTTTTTTGATATATTGATCAACTGTGCTTATCTTTTCCTTTGTAATTTTCTTTCTTTTCTTTTCTTTTCTTTCTTTCTTTCTTTCTTTCTTTCTTTCTTTCTTTCTTTCT
>JAJPUD010000135.1:820563-919901 GCA_023553655.1 Myrmecobius fasciatus
TTTCTTTCTTTCTTTCTTTCTTTCTTTCTTTCTTTCTTTCTTTCTTTCTTTCTTTCTTTCTTTCTTTCTTTCTTTCTTTCTTTCTTTCTTTCTTTCTTTCTTTCTTTCTTTCTTTTTTTTTGCTGAGGCAATTGGGGTTAAGTGACTTGCCTAGGATCACACAGCTAGGAATTGTTAAGTGTCTGAGGCCAGATTTGATCTCAGGTCCTCCTGATTTCAGGGCTGGTGCTCTATCCACTGCATCCCCTAGCTGCCCCAATTTTCTTTTTTATTTATAAAATGCTATTTATTATATTAATTAGCTTTTTCTAAGGGAGAAGGGGAAGGATTTGGGGGATATGAAATGAAGAATGTATAGGAGATCAACAAAAACTTAATAAATAAAAATTTACTATGAAAACATTTATTTATTTATTAATTTTTTATTTGCAAAACATATGCATGGGTAATTTTTCAACATTGATCCTTGCAAAGCTTTCTATTACAAATTTTTCCCTCCTTCCCCCCACCCCTCCCCTAGATGTCAGGAAGTCTAATACATGTTGATTATGTTAAAATACTTGGCAAATCTAATATGTATATACATATTTATACAGTTATCTTGATGTAAAAGAAAAATCAGATCTACAAGAAAAAAAAAAAACCTGAGAAGAAAAACAAAATTCAAGCAAACATCAATAAAGAGCATGAAAATGCTACGTTGTGGTTCACACTCAGATCCCACAGGCCTCTCCCTGGGTGTATATGGCTTTCTTCATCACTGAACAGCTGGAACTGGTTTTAAACATCTCATTGCTGAAGAGAATCATATCCATCAGAATTGATCATCGTATAGTCTTATTGTTGCCATGTATAATGATCTCCTGGTTCTGCTCATTTCACTCAGCATCAGTTCATGCAAATCTCTCCAGGCCTCTCTGAAATATCCTGCTGGTCATTTCTTACAGAACAATAATATTCCATGACATTCATATACCATAGTTTATTCAGCCATTCTCCAGTTGATGGGCATCCATTCAATTTCCAGTTTCTAGCCACTACAAAAAGGGCTTCCACAAGCATGTTTGCACATGTGGGTCCCTTTTCCTCCTTTAAGATCTCTTTGGGATACAGGCCCAGTAGAGATACTGCTGGGTCAAAGGGTATGCATAGTATAGCCCTTTGGGTATAGTTCCAAATTGCTCTCCAGAATGGTTGGATCCATTCACAGTTCCACCAACAATGTATCAGTGTCCCAGTTTTTCCACATCCCCTCTAACATTCATTATTCTCTTTTCCTGCCATCTTAGCCAATCTGACAGGTGTGTAGTGGTATCTCAGAGTTATCTTAATTTGCATTTCTCTGATCAATAGTGATTTGGAGCACCTTTTTATATGATTAGAAATAGTTTTAATTTCATTATCTGAAAGTTGTCTGTTCATATCCTTTGACCATTTATCAATTGGAGAGTGGCTTGAATTCTTATAAATATGAGTCAATTCTCTATATATTTTAGAAATGAGGCCTTTCTCAGAACCCTTAAATGTAAAGATGATTTCCCAATTTATTGCTACCCTCCTAATCTTGTCTGCATTAGTTTTGTTTGTACAAAAATTTTTTAACTTAATATGATCAAAATTATCTATCTGGTGTTCAATGAAGAGTTCCAGTTCTTCTTTGGACACAAATTCCTTCCTTCTCCAACAGTCTGAGAGGTAACCTATCCTATGTTCCTCTAATTTGCTTATAATATCACTCTTTATATCCAGATCATGAACTCATTTAGATCTTATTTTGGTATGTGTTATTAGGTGTGGGTCAAACCTTAATTTCTTCCATACTAGTTTCCAATTTTCCCAGCACTTTTTGTCAAATAGTGAGTTCTTCTCCCCAAAGCTGGGGTCTTTGGGTTTATCAAACACTAGTTTGCTATAGTTATTGCCTAGTTTATCCTGTGATCCTATCCTATTCCACCGATAGACTACTCTATTTCTTAGCCAGTGCCAAATTGTTTTGATGACTGCTGCTTTATAATAAAGTTTTAGATCTGGTACAGCAAGGCCACCTTAATCAGCATTTTTTTTTCATTAATTCCCTTGAAATTCTTGATCTTTTTTCTTCCAGATGAACTTTGCTACTATCTTTTCTAGATCTGTAAAATAATTTCTTGGGAGTTTGATTGGCATGGCACTAAATAAGTAAATTAGTTGGGGAGTATTGTCATTTTTATTATATTTGCTCAGCCTGCACATGAGCAATTAATATTTTTCCAACTGATTAGATCCGACTTTATTTGTGTGGAAAGTGTTTTGTAGTTTAGTTGGTATAGTTCCTGACTTTTCCTTGGCAGATAGATTCCCAAATATTTTATACTATTGACAGTTATTTTAAATGAAATTTCTTTTTGTATCTCTTGCTGCTGAACTTTGTTGGTAATATATAAAAATGCTGATGATTTATGTGGATTTATTTTGAATCCTGCAACTTTGCTAAAATTGTGAATTGTTTCTAGTAGTTTTTTAGTTGAGTCTCTAGGATTCTCTAAGTATACCATCATGTCATCTGCAAAGAATGATAATTTGGTTTCTTCATTACCTACTTTAAATCCTTTAATCTCTTTTTCTTCTCTTACTACCAAAGCTAACATTTCTAATACAATATTAAATAGTAATGGTGACAGTGGGCAGCCTCGTTTCACTCCTGATCTTATTGGGAATGGTTTTAGTTTGTCTCCATTACATATGATGCTTCCTGATGGTTTTAAATAGATGCTACTGGCCATTTTAAGGAAAAGCCCATTTATTCCTATACTCTCTAGGGGTTTTAATAGGAATGGGTGTTGGATTTCATCAAATGCTTTTTCTGCATCTATTGAGATAATCATATGTTTTTTGTTAATTTGTTTATTAATATAATTGATTATGCTGATAGTTTTCCTAATATTGAACCAGTCCTGCATTTCTGGTATAAATCCTGCTTGGTCTTAGTGTATTATCCTGGGGATGACTTTCTGTAATTTTATTGCTAATATCTTATTTAGGATTTTTGCATCAATATTCATTAGGGAAATTGGTCTATAGTTTTCTTTTTCTGTTTTCAACTTACCTGGTTTAGCTAACAATACCATATCTGTATCATAAAAGGAATTTGGTAGCATACCTTCTTCCCCTATTTTTTCAAATAGTTTATATAGTATTGGAATTAATTGTTCTTTGAATGTTTGCTAGAATTCACATGTAAATCTATCTGGCCCTTGAGATTTTTTTCTTAGGAAGATGATTAATAGTTTGTTCTATTTCTTTTTCTAAAATGGGGCTATTTAGATAATTTATTTCCTCTTCTGTTAACCTGGGCAATCTATATTTTTATAGATTTTTTCCATTTTATTTAGATTATCAAATTTATTGGCATAAAGTTGGGCAAATTAACTCCTAATTATTGCTCTGATTTCCTCTTCATTGGTGGAAAGTTCTCCCTTTTAATTTTTGAGACTAACAATTTGATTTTCCTCTTTCCTTTTTCTAATTAAATTAACTAAAGGCTTATCTATTTTGTTGTTTTTTTTCTATCAAAACTCTTTTTAAAAACTAAAATCATATTATACAAATTTGAAAAAATAGTTTTTGGAGGGAGAGTTATGGAGGAACATGGTTATAAGTGTTGTTTTGCACACAAAAATTTGAAATGGTAACAGTATATCCAGATGATGATGCTTAGAAAGCTACTGAATATTCAAAGATGGAATTTAGGAGAAATATTATGATTGGATAGGGGAGTTTGCAAATCATCTGCACAAAGTTCATAATTAAATCCATAAGAGTTGATTAAATCACCAAGAAGGCTCAGAGGACTGAGGACATAATCTTGGACGCCAGCCACTATTAGTGAGTAGGATAAATGCATTTTTAGAAAAGAATATCGAAAAGTAATAATCAAACAGGTAGAACAACAAAGAGAGAACAATGTCATGGAAGCCAATGTAAGAGAGAACATCCAAGAAAAACTATCCAGATTTTCAAAAACTGTTTATAATTTAAATATAATGAAGATCGAAGCAGTACTTTTTGTAGTTGTGAAGAACTAGAAACTGAACGGATGCTTGTTGGGGAATGGCTGAACAAATTATGGTGTATGAATGTGCTGGAATATATTATTGTTTCATAAGAAACAATCAGCAGGGTGATTTCAGAAAGGCCTTGGGAGACTTAGCATCAACTGATGCTAAATGAAATGAGTAGAACCAAGAGAACATTTTACATGGCAACAAAATTATGTGATGATCAATTATGATGAATTTGACTTTTTTCAACAATGTGGAAATTCAGATCAGTTCCAATAGACTTGTGATGGAGAGAGCCATCTGCATCCAGAAAGAGGACTATAGGGACTGAATGTGGATCACAATATAGTATTTTCACCTTTTTGTTGTTTGCTTGTTTTTTGTCTCATTTTCCCCTTTTTGATCTGATTTTTCTTGTGCAGTGTGATAAATGTGGAAATATGTGTAGAAGAATTGCCCATGTTTAACCTATATGTCTAGGGAGAAGATGGGGGGAAGAGAGAGAGAAAAATTTGAAACACAAGGTTGTGCAAGGATAAATGTTGCGAACTATCTTTGCATGTATTTTGAAAAATAAAAAGCTATTATTAAATGCAAAAAAATGAAGGCTGAGAATTCTAAGGCCACTGGACTTAGTAGTTAAGAGATCATTAGGAACTTTGGTGAAAGAAAATTTAGGTGGGATTGGAAAGCAGATTTTAAAGTGTTAGGGACATGGAAAGTGATGAAATAGAAATATTTTGAATAGATATTTTTCTTAGGAGTTTAGATATGAAAGAGAGAAGAGATATGGAATTGGTATGAGTTGATTGTATGTGCAAGTGATACTGTTTTTTAAAATGGGGGTGAGGGAGCCTGACATGCTTATAGATATCAAAGAAGGATGAAGTGTGTAAGAGATGAAAAGTGAAAGAGAATGGGAATGATTTCAAGAGCAAGTTCTATGAAGAAATGAGAAGAGAGGTGTTTTCAAGAACATAAGTAGAGGCCATGACTTTGACTGGGAAGAAGATCATCCTTCCTTCTATATGAAGAAAAGCAACAGATGATAATGGAACAATATCTGAGTTGTGGAGTAAGGGATAAGAAGGAAATCAAAGCAGGTGGCTTTATTTTCTTGATAAAAAGGGAAGACTGGTTCTCTGTTGAGAAGGTAAGAGAAGGAGGATTGGGACAGGGGGTTGAGGAGAGGAGAGAAGTCTTGCAACAGATGTTCATGAGATTGTGATAGAGCAGTGGTGGAAAAAGAATAAAAAAATTGCCTTAAAGCACTGAGGACCTGTATGAGGCTTGATACTTTACATTTGTAGTGGACTTAGCCATCTACATTTTGTTGCCTTCTTTATGATTATTTTGTACTACATATGTAGAAGTGGGAGAAAGTATTATTTAGTGGAAGTAACTCAGGTTTGGATTTTAGTGAGACACACAAAGAAGCAAAGGATTGTGGGTTCAACTATAAGGTCAAAGAAGGAAAATGAAGTCATAGGTGATGCTTTGTGAGAAGAAGGATTGGTGGAACGATTAGAGATCATGGTGAAGATGAATAATAGGTTTAAGAGGAATGAGGAAAAAGTAGAGGCAGAATGAGAGGAGGATATACTCAGACAGAGAATTTGATAGCTCTCAATCATGGAACTTGCACAGCCATGTGTGATATTGAGATGAAAGATATGGCCATCTCTTTGAATTTATTTTTTATGTTCTTATGAAATATAAATATAAATATATAAATTTATAAATATAAAAATAGAGAGGAAACACAATATCTATTTCCATATATATGGACATATATGTGGACAAAGTAATTGAATAAAAGATCATTTGGTGAAGGGGAGGACACTCATAGCAGATGGGAGTATCTGGAAAAACTTCAAGCACATTAGAGTTCCAGAGCCACATTTAATTTAATTCAGATTTAATTTTTTATAGGTTATGCATGGATACTCATTTAAAAATATTTCCAAGGATTTAAAAAAAATTATTATTGCATTATTTCTGCCTTGGGAATTTCACTGTTATCTTGCTGTGCTACCAAAAGAGATATATCATCTATGATTCACTAAAAGCCTTAGCTTTTGTATTATTGTGTGTTACAGTTACTGTATCTTATCACCTCACTAGGTTGAGGATCTTGTCTTTTCTCTATTGGGCATTTCCCCCAGTGCTTCACAAAATGCTCTGCACAAAGAAGGCACTTAAATGTTTACTTTTGTTGAAATTTTGCATTTGGAGATGCAGAGCAGTTGAAAAGGAGTTGAGAGAAGCATTCTAACTTCTGAAATAGAGACTTCTAGAAAATTAACAGAGAAAGAGTCAGGAATCTGTATCATTTACTTTGGTCTTGTGATCATTTTCCTGGAATCATTCTACATGCTTGATCCAATGCTCCCTTGTGTAACTTTGGCAAGAACCAAAAAGTTATTGCAGACAGTGTCCCATAGTTACATAAGAATCATAGAATAGTCTCAGAATTCTTAAAGCTGGGAAGGTCTTATGGGTCAATGATTTCAGTGCCCTCATTTGACAGCTCAGGAAATAGAGGTCCAAAGAGGGAAAAAGCTTTATCTAAGGTCTCACAGGGAATCTTCAGAGTTTTATCTTACAGCTAAAAAAAAAAAAAGTAACCCCTTTTTTCAACTCTTTACATAAAATAGTTTAAATGGAGCTCTTTTCTTTTGCAGGTTTACACATTTCTGGTAGTAATGTGGCAGAACTGGAACCAGAGCCCTGGTGTACTGATATCTTGTCTGGTTCCCCCTCTTCCTTCCTTCCTTTCCCTCCTCCATTCCCCTCCTCCTCTCTCCTTACCTCCTTTCCCCCATCTCTTCCTCCCTCTCTCCCCTCTCTCTCTCTGTCTCTCTCTGTCTCTGTCTCTCTGACTGTGTGTGTGTCTCTCCTTCCCTTCCTCTCCCCCGTCTCCCCTTTCTCTCTCTTTCCTTTTTCTCTTTGTCTCTGTATCTGTCTTCTTCCCTCACTTGCTCCCTCCTTCCCTCTCTTTCCCCCTCTCTCCCTCTTAACCCTTCTTTTCTCTCTCTCCTCTTTTTCTCTCTGCCTCTGTTTCTGTCTGTCTGTCTCTGTTTATTTGCTTCTCTCTCTGTGTCTCCCTCCTTTCCTCCTTCTCTCTCTCTCTCTCTCTTTCTCTCTCTCCCTCTCTCTCTTTCTGTCTCTCTGTTTGTCTGTCTGTCTTTCCAAAAGCTGTGGTTTAATTTGCAAGGAAATTTCCATGTGAGGGACTCCCCTTATTAATTCTGATTGGCATTTGCTCTCCAATTAAATCTTAAAGATTTGCCTGGGACACAAAGCCAGACGACTTGTCTAATGTCAGGCAGCCAATATATATGCCAGAAGTCAGACTTGAACCCAAGCCTTTGTGACTCTCTCCACTTGATCACTGATCCACTTCCTGTATACCAGTTTTCTTTCCATTATATCAGGGTATATTTATAGAAGTTACTTAGGCACACTACTGACACATCTTGTTAATAGTTTACTGCAGCTAGCTGGGTGAGGGGCAAGTAGACACTTCTGGAGATGTTCCTATTTAGGTATTCAGGTAAAGAGGAGATGGGTTATGATGTTAAACAGTAATACACTGTTTAAAAATAGTGTTTGGGGTTGGGGAGGAATGGGAGTGGATTGGCTAGCTGAGATAATTGCCTCTTTGTCTGAAATCACTAGATAGCTTCATGTTCCTTTGTCACCAGTTTATTTGGAGCTTGAAAAATGCCTTCTCAGGACATTTTTATGTTTTGAAGGAGAAAAATAATGCTTCCTTTGACCAAAAAAAAGTGTGCCTTCAACAACACACAAACATTTAGTCTGACAAATTCCCTGGTGCAGTCCTGGGGAGTTCAAGAGTTAGCAGCAAAATGCTGAGCTTGATAGGTTTGCGTTGTGTGTTTGTGGATTTTTTTTTTATAATGGCAAAGATGTATGAGAGTTGTCTCCTAAGCAAAAAATAAACAAATGCCCACTCTCAGACATTTGTGCTCATAACACAATTTTTAGCATGTGAATTGGGTCCTGAGAGATTAAAGACAGCTGGCGCACACTATAGTGACCATGGAGAAGAACAGTGCAGTGTGAGACTTGAAGGAAATCTAAACAGTGTGCCTAGTCACAGACAGTAATTAAGGAGCACAGCAGTAGCTGTGGATTCCTCTCAAGGAAACACTATCTTTTCTTCATTTTGTTGACACAAAGATACCAAAAGGGCCTAAGAAAGATTGAAAGGAGGGTTGGGAAGTGCTGTAATCCTTTCTCACTGTGAAATTTGCAAAAATCAGATACTCCCATGGAGGAAATAGCTCCCAGCCACCAAAAGGCATTGCTAAATGACAGCTGAATTATTGAAGAGGGGCAACGAAGGGACTTTTAAAGCCACAGGCCTCAAATCCTCAGTGATACACCATCATAAAATAATACTTTTGTATTTGTTTAAAAGAAAGAGCTCCATTTAAATTATTTCATGTAGAAAGCTGGGGAAAAAAAAGGATTTCTTTTCTTTCCTTTTTTGGCTGTAAGAAAAATCTCCAAAGATTACTCTGTGGGGAGGGGTAAAGGTGGGGAAGAGGGCAAGAACTTTAAGAATAGATTTATGAAAGGATTTTATCCTTTTATAGAATTTTCCATTCAGAACATATATGTGAAAATACTTCAATGGAAAAGAATTATTCATGTGATGGATCTTATTTTACTTTCAGTTGTAGACAGATTCTGAGTCTATCTCTAGCTTGCTAAAAGACATAGTTTTCAATCATTCATTCATTCAACAAACATTGATTGATCATCTGTATGTTCTACACCACCTCTCCCCTCCTGAGACACTATAGTAGATTCTGGGGGAGATATAAAATTTAAGTAAGATAGGTTTTCTTCCCTTCCCCCCATAATCTTCTAGTTTAACAAATAGATTATGTTGCATGTATACAGATGGCAAATTAGAATCTAAGCACGGAAAAGTAGTTTATAAAGTGCTATGAGATCAGATGAAAGAGAAATCATTTTTATGGGAGGTGAGAGGGTTAGACAGATAAGAGAAATAGGGATCTGGGGAGGAATCATAAGGGAAACAGCATTTAAGCTAGGTTTTAAAAGATGGGTAAGATGTCACCAGACAGAGATTGGGAGAAAGATGAGTCACTTCTGGAAGAAGGATCAATACTGTTAATATTAGTTTCCTTCATATGTATGTGACGTGAGGGGTTAATCTAGGGATTTTGGTTTTAAGGGCATCCACAGGAATGCCCTTTGGGAATCCAGCTCCTGGGGCAGACCCCATTTTGCCTTTTCCATGTTTGTGCCGAGTTACAATCAGGTGAAAATAACAGGTAAGTGAAGAGTCACAAAGGAGCAATGTGCAGCCAGAGGGTCGTGTTTGGAAGTGGGCGGTGGGGGCAGGAGGAGTGGAATCAGCAGAGCTTCTGCCTTAGCACTGGGAGTGGGCGTGATTTATGAACTGACTGCATATGAGAAATACAGGTTCTTTGTAGCATCATCTTCAACAGAATCTTTAAAATGCACTTGACAGCTTGGAGCAGCCTCCCATTAATTTTCTCATGACTAGATAGCTAATTTAGCTATGTAAATGTACAAGGAGTGACACATGAAACTTGGGGGTGCAGCTACATTTTCCCTTTCTTTCTGAATGCATATTCCACTAAGCTGTCTCCTTAAGGTAAAGAGAGGTAAGGTAAGAGATTACATGACATATTGGCCTTGTTCCATAACCAAGAGGAGCCAGCTTTAGGTCCAAATATAGCAGATGTCTTCCCTATGATTCACATATTACCTAGAACTCTTTGGCTTCCTGGAATTTTTCATTAAAAACTCCAAGTCCTTCAACAATAATTTCCAACCACAAAATTCTCTAACCAAGGCCTAAAAATCTTTAAATGTTTAAAGTGTCTTTGGCTTGGATATGACTTCTTAAAAATTCCAGCAACAGCCACAAATGTCTCTTTCGGTGATGAGTCAGAGCAGTCAGTACAGAGCTTCTCCTCAGGTCTGGTGGGAGCTGGTCATTCAGTTATAGCTCAATATCCATCTATTTGATCAATTTGATTCTTCTGAGGTTCATCACAAAAGCTCTAATCTGCTCTCTTCAACGCATCCTCCATATAGCTGCCAAACAGTTATTATTAAAGCACAAGTCTGACCATGTCACTCTCTGGTTTTGAAAAGCTTTACTTGTTTCTGTGGTCTCAAGGACATTATAGTCAATAAGAGAATAAAAAACGGAGGGCTGTATATGTCAATGGACAGATTTCAGGGGGCATCCATAAACTTGGATGAGGAAAAAATGACATTTATTTTCATCAACCTCTGGTTTCATTTTTAATTCAATGTTTTTTTTATGCTTTTAAAAGTATTATTTTGAAACTGGAAAGACTTAAATGAACTGATGCTGAGTGAAGTGAGCAGAACCAGGAGAACACTGCACAATAATAATAACATTGGGTGATGATCAACTATGATAGACTTAGCTCTTCTCAGCAATAGAGTGACTCAGAACAATTCTAGGACTCATGGTGGAAAGTGCTATACACTGCCAGGAAAAAAATCTATGGATACTGAATGCAGATTGAATCAAATTATTTTCACTTTTTTGTTTTTTACTTCTTATGGTTTTTCTCTTTTGTTCTGATTCTTCTTTCACAACATGAATAATGTGGAAATATGCTTTATGTAAAATACTGGATTTCTTGTTCTCTTAGGAAGGGGAAAAGGGAAAAGAGAGGGAGAAAAGAATGGAAAATCAAAATCTTATAAAAGTAAAATATGAAAACTATTTTTACAGGTAATTGAAAAGAAAAAAATACGATTAAGTGAAAAATTATTGTTTTGAGTAGGGGTCTATAGGCTTCATTATAACACTCAAGGGGTCCAGAACATACAAAAAAGTTAAGAATCTCTTCTGTAGGATAAAATACAAAGTCCTCTATTTGGTATTCATAATTCTTCATAAACAAGCTCTAAATTATCTTTTCAGGCTGAAGAAATATTATTCCTCCCTCATTCACTCACTTACATTCTAGCCAACTTGGCCTATTTGCCATTCCCCATGCATGGCATTTTACCTTCCATTTACATGTTTTTTGCACTATCTGGATAGCGCCCTTCCTTCTCTGCCTTCTCCATCTCCCCCTTTGCCCCTGACTCCTACCCCTAACCCAGAATGCTTTTCCTCCTCATTTCTAACTCTTAGAACCCCAAGCTCTCTTCAAAATTCAGCTTAAATGCCATTTCTTGTCATTGATTTTTCCTATTTCCAATTCAGTCTAATCAGATAAATATTTGTTAAGTACTTACTATGTGTCTGACACTGTACTGAACATTTGGGATACAATTAATAAAAAGAAAGACATTCCCTGTAGTCAAAAATCTTACTATCCAAGGAGAGTAGACAGTCCACAAAAAAGGAAGCAAAGGCTGTGGGACACCAGGGGAAGCCCAGGGCAGGGGCATTTGGTTCCATTGCCAGGCAGAGCCCCTGATTAGAAAAGTTAATGACCATCCAGTTTCTGTCTTCTCTAAAAGGCTTTGGGAAGAGTTTGGGACTCCATTTTATAGCCCTCCAATCAGAGGGGAGAGGAGGCTGAGGGAGATGATGTCCATAAAAGTTGAGTTAGCAACATGGTGATGAAATCAGAAGAAATGAACCTATCTTAAGAGCGACTTCTTGTTCTGTGGTGTTGAAAACAGAGAGTGCTGCAGATACAAAATAGAATCCCTTTACTTAGAATTTCTTCCTCTAACCTGAAACTACTTTGCCTTTATCTTGAATCTATTTCCTATATAAGGGGTAGAATAGATAAAGAGCAAAAGTCCTGCCACTGACAGACTGATTGTATGGTCCTGGGCAAATCAAGTTCTCAGTGCCCCAGGCTTCTCTGTGAGACTACAAGCTGCCTATCAACATAGGTAGAGGAATTTTCTCTTCTCTTTGGGAATTCCCTACACTGCTAAAATCAAAGGAATTGTATACAGTGAACAAATAGGAGACTTGAGCCTTCATTTGAATTTGCCTCCACCCTGCAATGCAGTATTTCTCAAAGCAGTCAACTTAAGTGAGGTGAAATAAGCCAAGTTTAGTCATTATATGACCTATTGGCCTTAAAATATCATCAAAAAGAACCAGTTTGGGGTCCAAATTTATAGCAGATGTCTTCTCCATGATTCATATATTAACCAGAACTCTTTGGCTTCCTGGAATCCTAGTAACAATTGTAAGAACTTTAGCAATAACTTTCAACTAGAGCCTTTATATTGGTCCTTATGCACATATATGCACATACATAGATGTCTATATATATGTACACATATATTAGTTGTTGTTTAGTCATTACCATTGTATCTGATTCTTTGGGACCCATTTTTTTTTTTTTTGGCAAAGATACTGGAATGGTTTGAATTTCTTTCTTCAGCTCAATTTACCAATGAGGAAACTGAACTAATCAGTGTTAAATGACTTTGCAAATATCTGTGGCCAGATTTGGACTTAAGAAGATGAGTCTTCCTGACTTTATTCTGGCACTCTATCCACTATGCTACCTTGGTATAAGTATATGTATGTGTGTGTATTAGTATATAGGTATATATATGCATAGGTATATAAGCATGTATATATGTATGTAGATATATATGTGTATATACACATAATATATATGTATGCATATCATGTGTGTATGTTTACTTGTCTAAGTACATGTTGTTTTCCCTCAGCAGAATTCAAGTTTCTTGAAGACAACTCTCTTCACTTTTATCTAAGAATGTATCCTCAGTAGCTAGCATGGTACCTGGCATCCAGCAGGTGCTTAATAAGCAGTTTTCCAATTGACTGTTGTGATCTTGAGTTAATAGGTTAGATAACCACAGTGTGGAGAAAGCTAGGAAGGGAAATTGTGCCCCAAAGTGCCATGTGCCATGTACCAATGCTCTTTTAGTCTTTTCAATAAAGTACCTTCCTTCCCCTCCCTGGAGGCTGCTTTCAGTGGGAAATTCTTCTGTGAAGGCTTAAACATCAGAGTTCATTCATGTTTGTGCCTTAAATGAGGAAGATTCTCTTAAAACATACTAGCCGCTGCAAAAAAAGAAAAGAAAAGAAAAGCAAGACATCCATTTTCTCCCATCAGTCAGTCACTTGGTAGCAGGTGTACATCAAGGGGTAGTGGCCTCTAGTCAGCCTCAGGGGCTGGTCAGAGAACTGCCCATTAATCATCCAAGACAATGTACTTGGTAGACTAGGACAGGCTTCTATTAATCTCCTCATGGCTGTATTAGCTATGCAAATTTACCAGGAGTGACATATGAAAGCTGGAGGTCTAGCTGCATTTTTACCCTTCTCTGCCCCTCCTCCTATGTAGTCTTCCTCAAAATAAAGGTGTTAACAAGGCTGGGACTGGACCTATGATTTCACTGGTACAAAAACTTCCTGTTTTGAATCAGTAACTTAGAAACTTAACCTCAGTTGCCCAGTGTTTCACAATAATTCTGTGTCAGAGATGACTTGAACCCAACTCTTTTTGGCCATGAAGACCCTTCTGTCTCTTATGCTGTGCTGTCTTTAATAATAACAGGAACTTAGATTTCTAAAGCACTTTAAATTTTATGGAACTTTTCCCCTGTGAAAGTTCAAGTGTTATTATTCCCAATCCACCTAACAGAAGACTGAATTTGTCTGACTTGGCTAAAGTCTCACGGTTGCTCGGTACGTGAGGGGATGTTACTAACCCATGTTTTCTGACTTTGCCTCTATCCCTCTCTCACATGAATGCTACATCATCCCAATGACTTCTCCACTAGACACATCTTTTTTTCATGTGTATCATCAAGCATTTCTCTGCTCCAGATCTCCTAACTTCGTCTCCCAAATATACCCTACTGTTATCCTCCTCTCAGTCTTTGCTCTTGCTTCTTCCTGTCCCTCTCTGCTCACACAACTCTTCCTTATTCTTTTAAGAGAAAGTTCACGTCTTACCTTCTCTGAAAAGAGTTTAGCTTGCCTACAGTGAACTCTCCCTTCTCAGTAACACTTCCAATCTGTTTCACTTGCTTGTCATTCATCTCATCCTCTACTGCCTTACAGGATTCCTTATCTTTTCATGTTTGTATATTAACTTTTCATACATGTTTGTATGTCTTGTCTTCTAACGATTATAAATTCCTTGAGCTTAAGAACTTTATGTTTGCAATCCCCATGAAACTTAATAGACTGATCTTTTTTTTTTCTCACATGGGAGGTATTAAAAAAAAGTTGATTGATTGCTAATATAGTTCTATATTTAACCAGCCTTGTGCAAAGAAGGCATGCATACCTTTGAGGGCTATTCCTGGAAATCATCTTGGCCCAGTTCCTTTTACACAAGATCTGAACAACAATCTGTCCTGAAATTTTTGCTATTGATGACCCTGGCCCAGAGAGAATGTGTTTCCAGAAAAGGAAAAGGTAGCATCCCAAGGGGAAGGTTTGTTACTTGGGTTTTCTTTGTCTTCTTTGTTGTGGTACAATGGTGAGAGGAGAAGAGTACAAATGAGAAAAGAAATACTTGTTAATTGAAAATGAAGTAATTAAAAAATAAAACTGTATCTGGATGCCTGTCTAAATGTTTAAAGGAAGTTGAATCAGCAAGAAAGACATAGGTTCTAGCTTCACACATAGTGTCAGTGAGGAATTCTTAGGTGTGCTATAGAAAGAATGCAGGACTTAATAAGGAATGTAAGTAGCAAGGGCACTTCTAGAAAGGAAAAGCTCTCTCCTTATTTTTGACTTTGTGTCTTCAGCTCCTAATATAGTGTTTTATAAATGTGGGCAGAATTTCACTGATGTCAAAAAATCTGAAATTGAATCCTGACTGCCATTTTTTATGCTTTGTGACTGGATAAATTTTGCTATCCCTCTGGGTCTCTGATTCAACTGTAAAATTTTAAGGACTTTCCCAGTTCTAAATTTTATGATGCTCAACTCAAAAGGTAAGAATGTAATAAAAACATCTCTAATTTCCAAAGGCTTCAGTAAATCCTTTATGAGTCATGCATTTGACATTTTCAGCTCACTCTACTTTTTCAAACAACTAATTCAATTTATTACTTACTTCTAAAAATTGTTCTTTTATTTGTGTTTAGGTGCCTTTCTTCAAACTCATCACCCAAGTCTGTATTTACCCTATTCATTCTCTGCATGAGTTTGTAATATTTAATAATTATCTCCTTGCCCTTCTTTCCTCCAGATTGTCTGTAGGCATGTTTGTAGGTGGCACAGTCAATAGAGCACTCAGCCTGGAGTCATGAAAATCTGAAATCAAATTTGGCCTCAAATATGGGTAACTTTGGGCAAGTAACAACCTGTCTGCCCCAGGTTATAACTATAAAATAGGGATAATTATGTCCTCCACCTCAAAGGGTTGTTAAAAGGATCAAGTGAGATGATATTTATAAAGTGCTTAACATAGTGCCAAATACATAGTAGGTGCTTAATAAGTGCTTATTTTCTATCCTTCTCATGTAGCAGATCCACAATTCCTTTGGTCATTTTAATTGCCTTCTTCTTGACTCTTTCCATCTCCATTATTTGAGGGATAAAAACAGCATGGGGGCAGGTAGGTGGCACAGTGGCTAGAATATGGAGACTGGAATCAGGAAGACTTATCTTTGTGTATTCAAATCTAGTCTCAGTGTGTATTTATTATCTGTGCAACCCTGGATAAGTCACCTGATTCTGTTTGCCTTAGTTTCCTCATTTGCAAAATGAGCTGGAGAAGGAAAAGGCAAACTACTGCAGTATCTTTGCTAAGAAAACCCCAATAAGGCCACAGAGTCAGAAATGACTGGAAAAAAAAAATACTCAACACAAAAGCACATAAAGGATTCTAGACTCTGACAAATGATGACTATAAACTTTTTTTTTAGTGGTAAGATAATATTTTTGTTTGTTTCCAAAGCAGTTCCATTGCATTTAAAATTATTGACCCAAGATCTCTAATAATCTAGTTCTTCATTGAAAGTTAAGAAAATGATTGTTTTCAAAATGAAGCAGTCAAGGAGCACTTGTTAAACACCTACTATGTGCAAGGAGACACTGGGGAAACAAAGACAAAGCCAAAAAATAGTCCCTGTCCTCAGAGAGTTTATATTCTGCATTTGGACTAAATTCAACTATTTTTTTTTTTTCCTTCCAAGTAGTTTGTATATTTAGGGATTAACTTTCTACTGTTTACACAGAAGCTCAGGCAGTATCAATTCATCATAAATATACAACTAGTCTCTGGCTCAGGAATACTTATTCCTGACCAATTATACTATCACCACTATTGTTTAAGTGGTGGTTCATGGGAACAGATCATTGGTGTAGATCATGGCAAACACAAGATAGGTGGCCATTTGTCTCATTAAAAGACCTAGGCTGAGAGTTATCATATTCACATGAACTCTGACAATAATAGTACTATAAACAAACAAACCAAAAAACAACATCATCAACAACAAAACACCAAATGATTGATTGGGTTTTAACTTTGGACTTTGTTATAGTAGGGAACCTGCAATTATATATGTCTATATATAATTATATACAACATGATTTTTATATTTATGCACACATGCAATTTAATATTCATATCTTCTAATATACAATTTTATATTTATAGATACACACATTTACACATTCACATATGTATGCATATATACACAATATATGTTATAAATATTATTTATTTTCCACAGATATAAAGTGTTAAATTAGAAGAATACTTCTAAGACTAAATTTTGCCACAAGTTGTTCATAACTAATGTGTAAAATAAATAGCAACCTTTGATAAAACAAAGTTTGATTTAAAAATAAGGGAGATAAAAAAAAATTGAATTTAACTCAACATTTTAAAACCATCTATTTTGAACCAGGCACTGAATACAAATATAAAAGTGAGATAACACCTGCCCTCCAAAAACTTAAATTCTAGTGGAGAGTATTTATTTCTACTAAATTTCATCTTAGTAGTCAATCTAATATTTTAACTTATCAAGGCAGCTAAGAGGCATAGTGAACAGCTTCCTGGGCCTGAAATTAAGAAGACTAGAATACAAACCCTGCCCCAGATTCTTTTTAACTTTATAAATCTAAGCTAGTTAACTTAATCCCTTTGAATCTCAATGTCCTTATCTCTAAAATAGGCATAATAAAAAAGATCTACTTTACAGATTTATTAGGAAGGTCATAAGATCCTTATGAAGATCATTTGTAAAGCCTTTGTGAACTTTAAAGTGCCTTATAAATATTATCTATATTTTTTAGAAGCTCATTCTATCACCTCAGATGTTCACAATCCATGCTAGGTTTTTCATTTACAATTTGATAATCAAATCTTCTCTGATTTTATCTGTCATTAATAAAATTGTGAAACAGCACATCTGAGCACAGATTCTTGAGGTATTCCTAGACACTTCCTTGTAATTTGACATTCAATAATTAATAAGTATTCATTTGGTCTGTTCATTCAGTAAGTTCTGAATCTATGCAACTGTACTATCAGAAACCATATTATCTTTATTGCCTCCACAAGAACATTGTGGGAGATTGTTGTTGTTAAATTCTTTGCTAAAATCTAGATAAAACAAACTGTGACCTAGCACTCTAATAAACTTTTTCAATAAAGGAACTGCAATTAATCTTGCATAGCCTGTTCTTTATGAAACCAATTTTTTTGTGTGATCTTTATGTCATCTTTCACATCTGTTACTTTCTTTTTCTTTAATGATACCTAATAGAATTTTGTAAACCATTGAAGTTGAGCTAAATAGTCTATATTTTCTGACTTTACTAACTTCCCTTTTGAAAATCAGGACATTTGATTTTCTTGAGCTCCAGCATCTCTTCTATTCTCTACTGTTTTTCAAAGATAGCCAATAGTAACTCAGTAGCCAGTAATATAGTTTTTCTAGTCTTGATGACTTGAACTGATCAAGGACAATTAAATAATCTCTTGCTATTTCTTTGCTAATCTTTGACATCAAATTTTTATTTGCCATTTCTGTTATGTCTTTTCCAGTCTTAATATCATTTAAATTATCAGTAAAAGTAGAAGCAAAAAAAAAAATTATATTACTCTGCCTCCTCTCTGTCATCCATTGTTATCATCTCATCCATCTGCAGAAGTGATCCCATTTTTTATATTACCTTCTGTCCCACCCCCTTCCATAGCTAAAAGCATTCTTTATCAGGATCAGTGCCTTTTTAAATTTAGGACTCTCTTCATTCCTATTACCATGCTATATATACTTTTTTTTTATTCATTCACCATCAACTGGCTTAGTTTTCTTTTTTTATATTAAAAAAATCTAATTTGTTTGAGGAGTTCCATGGGCGGAAACATCAGTATTTACCCAACACTCCATTATTCTCAGTGTTACAACTGCTTCTCTTTCTTTTCAGTACTTCATTCTTGAGAGCTTCCTGTCCTCCCTAGGCTAAATTTTGTAGAATTGGGGTCATGGGATCTTGTCTAGGTGTTTCTCTAAGTCCTTTGACTTTTTTTTCTACTAAAGTCTAATGTGCTTAAGGGACTATGTCAAATTTTTCTCTTCTTCTTCATCACAAAGGCAGAGCAGTGACTTTCCTAACAGGTTTCCATTAGTACTGCTCAAGCAACCAATCCTTCTTACTGGTAAAAATCAGACAGTATAGAAATTACTATTGTTGGATTCTTTTGAATTATGAAATTATCATTAAGACAAGTTCAAAAGTTAATGTCTGCTTAATTTTTCCAATGAAAGGGGGGACAAAAGAGAGAGGTTGGAAGGAAAGAGACAGACAAAGATAGAGAGCAACAAAGGGAAGATGCTCTTAATGTCTAAATATTTGAAATGCTATATTGTGTCTTTGTTTAGTCTTGTGATCTATTTCTAGAACCTCTTTCCCCTCTTTTTTGTCTAGGTTGTCTATAATCATAAGGTCATTTATTTTGAAGATGATATCTCTTAGGGTTGTGCTTCTATTAGTCTTTATCCAAATGTTTTCCACCATGTTTCTTCTTTATTTTTCCTAGACTTTCTAATATGAGTATGTCTTGCACATATACACACATATACATACATATATGTATACACACACACACATACACACCTACACACAGTGATGTTCCATATCCTCTCCCGCATTCCTTTGAAATTTCCCTTTTGTTTTTGATGATCTAGAGTCATGGCCCATTCTACCAAGTTTAACTGATAGTTATGGGGTCAAATTTCTCTTCTTGTATTACTCCTTTTAACTTATGTTGTTTGTTGTGTATATTCTGTGCCATGGATTTTATTGCTGATCTTTTTCTTTAATTTTGTATCCTGAAAAATTCTGGTATCCTTAATGATGTCTTTTCGACATTGTTCAAACTCTGATGTCAAATCTGGTAGAACTATACAGAGAATCCTCCTCTTCCTCCCTCCCCCCTTTTAGTTTTAAAGGTCCTTTGATTAGATTTGCAAGACTTAAAAAAATTCATTCTTATTTGCCCTTGTCATGTGCTTTCCATCCCTGGTCAGGAGCTCATCTTTCCTATATTTTAACCCCTGATCTAGAAATGCCAAAGTCCTTTTCAGATACCATATTCTTAACCAATGGTTCATTTTTTCAACTATAAAAACACTGTGAATGCATCTGGCTCAGTTTATTGTCCAATACTATATAATAATATTTAGCAATATTTTTAGATTCCTTCTGATAGCACCTGGGAAAGAACAACAAAAACAAACATTTACATAAATTTTATTAGTATTAACTATAACTATAAAATGCTTTTGCAATTATTATCTTTGAATTTCACAAGAATCCTGGGCATCCTATTGGTGCCATTATTATCCCTCTTTTACAAGGAAGAAATTGAGGCAAACAAGTTAAAGGATTTAGTCACACAACTAATGAATATTTGAATTCAGGTCTTAGTTACTTTAGGCCTGGCTCTCTATACATAGTGGAGAGCTGCCTCAATAAATAATAAATTTTCAAAGTTGTCTTCAAATCCCTTGCTAATTAACTCACTGACTGTAGTTCTTTATAAGTATAAAATAGATGTAGTTTGTTCTGTGATCTTAGTTTGTCCCCCTTTCCTCCTCGTGAGCATGTTTGATTCAGGTTTATATGAGTGTAACAACTGAATCACTATAGCTGCTCCTAAAAAAATAATAACTGCAAATAACTATAATAGTAATATATGAAAAATCTTGGTTAGCTGGCTCACGTTTGATGAAATGCTTACTTTTTAACATTTAACCATTTTTGGCTGAAACAAAATGAATTTCATTTTTTCCAACAATTCAACATTTATATTAATTGCCTATTATATGCTCAGGTAGCTAGGTGAGCAGTGAATAGAGAGCCCAGTCTGGAGTCAGGAAGACCTCAGTTCAAACATGGTCCCAGATACTTACTAGCTATAACTGTTCATTAAAGATTCATTTCCAAATTTCACTTATTTCTTTGTTTTTTGGCTTTTCAGAATCATATACTAAATATAAAGGGTTGGTTTACATTTTTTTTCCTCTAATGTTCTTAAGCAACTGAATTTTAAATAATAATTATTTTTAGAAAATGTGTTTTTTTAATTTTTAGATTTTTAGACATGCATAAACATGTGATTTCCAGAATTTTATGCTGTATTTGGATGCATGTTTTATGTTCAAAGAAAGAAATCATTTTTACTTAACCCAGTTCTGCTTTCTTTATGATCCTGAGCAAGTCACTCAATCCTGTTTGCCTCAGTTTCCTCATCTGTAAAATGATTTGGAGAAGGAAATGGCAAATCATTCCAGTATCTTTGCCAAGAAAACCACAAATGGGGTCACAGAGAGTTAGCCATGACAAAAAAGACTCATCAACAACAAGAACAAAAACAGAAAATGCCAGCAGGCTCTGCATCGCTGGAAATAGGACAACAATGAAATGGTCACTATCATCAGGGAACTTGCATTCCCTTTGGGTAAAATAACATGCATATAGAAAATTAAATATAAAATATAAAATTATTTCTAGAGTGAGAATGCCAAACAGGAAGGATCAAGATAATTTTCTTATAGGAAGTAGCACTTGAGCTAAAATATACAACATGAAAATAAGTTTTTGTCTAAGAGACTGACAGATGTAGACCAAGAAGGAAAGTCATCTAGTTCAAAAATTTCTTTTTGAAGATGAGGAAATGAAGGAGACCCAGAGGAGCCTAACAATTTGATCTAATAATAACTGGCTGAATTGGAATTTGAACCCACAGCATCTTACTAATTCTCTTGCCGTTGCCTCAAATCACTTCCTTTAGAAATATGAAGGCTGAAAATTTTAAATAAGAAACATCAGTGCTTCAATTCATTTCAGGACAGAAAGAGGAAAGATTTTGGATCCTTTGCTCTTATGTTTTTAAAATGGTTAGCTTGTTTATTAGATGCCAGTGTCGCATGGTCTTCAAAAGCTCTTGGGGATTTGGCCTTAAGTTGGCACGTGTTCTTTCAGGTTTATGTAAGGTCTTACTGCAGGTTCTATTTTTAGTCACGTTAATAAAAAGGATTGTTCATCATTATACCAGCTTAGCAGGCACGAATCACATGCCGAGGCAAACCTTTAGGGGAAGGAAGGTGATTCATTCCATTAATCCTTGCTCTGTAGAGTCACAATTAATCCTTGCTCTGTAAAATCCTGCTTTTTTTGTTGAGCTGGGAGGTTCAGACCTCAGAGATGGCCACCTTTTGTTTTGCTGAGTTGGCTGTGGAAGCATCAGATTCAGATTTTAATTTGGAGGATGGGTGATCCACATTGATCCAATGGAGAGACAATGGAAATTGATCAGGATTCTGATTCGAAAGTCCAAAGCACAAGTTCACAAACTGTAAGTGGAAATAAAGGTCAGGGGAAATCTCACACCTCTCTCTCCCTTTCTACAAGGTATAGGAAGCTGGAGCCCACACAAGTCAAAGCATTGGCCCTTGCCCATGAGATGCTCCCTTATGCTTGCTTCAAGTGGCATTTTAACTGGCAGGAGATATCCTGGCCATTCAAGACATCCATTGGCAGCCCTGCCATTAGGCTGCTGTTTTCAGTGTCCTTTTGTGAGTGTTGTTTAGTCAGGGATTCCACAATATATACAGATTTTGAATGTAGTAAGGGATTTTTTTTTTTCAAAGGAGCCCAAGTAATGGGTGAGAGATCAAAGAATGATCTTGGGAGATAAAAGAATGAGGAATTTGGATGCTTAGCTGAAGCTTATTAAGACTTATCCCTCTCCAGCCTGGAAATTCTGCTAGATCTCACAAGACACTCTGTGCTTCCCAGTTCTTAGGGTGACTTTGCCACAGAAACTTTGACCTATTCCCTTTGAGAAGTGGGAAGGAGGAGAGTAAAGGAATGGGGTAGGTAAAAATGGCTTGGAAGATTTTTTAAAATTCTTTCCCATATAGGGAGAGAATTCTTATGTACAGATGGCAAATGATATTGCCCACTTCTAACTCATTTCCCTTTTTGTGAAGTGTAAAAGCTGTTTCAGCTTGATGGGAGAGAGAATCAGAAACAAATATTCATAAATACTACATTAAATCTGAATCATGTGGAAGTGGGCTATTTTTAACAAAGCTGGGCCCTCTCCCCCATAACTCAGGCCCTGGAGAATAGGGTCATAGCAAATGAAATCATAGTACTTAGAGTGATACAGTGGAAAGATCATTGACTCCAGAGTTGGGGATCTGGGTTTAAATGACACTCATTTTATGTGTTATCTTGGGTAAGTCATTTAATTTCTCTGAATTTCAGTTTGTTCATCTATAAAATGTATTATATTATCTCTGGAGTGATTTCTAGAGCTACATTCTTTTAAGAAAAACTGGAGGGGAGAAGAGGGGGTATGAAACAGGGAAAGAGGAGGAAGAGAAGGAGAGAGAGAGACAGAGAGATAGAGAGACAGAGACAGAGAGACAGAGAGAGAGAGACAGACAGAGAGAGGCAGAGAGAGACAGAAAGAGACAGAGGAAAAGAAGAAGAAGAAGAGAAAGAGGGAGAGAAAAGAATGGTGGTACATGAAAGAGATATTGTAGAATTAGTAATAGAAAGATTTGGCAATTGATTAAATATGAAAAGTGAGGAAAAAAGAGGGTGTTGAGGATAACTCTGAGTTTGTAATCTTGGGTAAATAGAATAAAAGTATTATAATATTCAGTCAGAATAAATTTTGAGTGATATAACTCAAACTCTCTCAGCAGTAGAAGCATTAGAATTCTTAAACTGGTGACAATCCCAAGAATTCAGAAGTCTAACTTAAATTTTGGTAGCCATTTTAAAGGCTGCTTTTACCTTTGAAGAATTTCTTTGTGCAAAACTGGAATCCTGTCACTTTAAATGTTTAGTTATTGGCTGCTGCACAGCACCCAAACTCTTTGGTCTTGCTAGTAGGGAATATGAAGAACCTCCTAAGGATGCTGGTGGATAACTTTGATTGGTAGATTAATCACCTATCTTGTATTTATTTTAAGACAGGCTTTATTCTAATCTACCCAACTTTATTATGTGACCACTCAAAAGCAATAAAGCCAAGAACAAGGTGACATGTATTCTTTGAAGTTTTAAGGATTTAAACTGTACATTAAAAAAATGAAATCTGTCTCTGTCTGAGATGTAAATGCTGAAGCATTTCTCTTCTGAGTTCAGTGAAGAAAGAGTAATTTGTTTTCAGAATCTGAATCTAAGAGAAATATTATGTTGGGTGAGAAAACTTAGAAACCAAACTGAAGCATGGCTCCAAAATGTTTTTTTTTGTAATCAGACTCTTGTGAAGCTTCCATTGTATGCAAAGCCCCATGCTGGAAAAGAAACCCAGATTTTTAAAATGGGAGGTACTTCTTTGCAATATGCTGTGGGAAACCACATGTGTACTATGGGATTCAAAGTGTTTCATTGATTTGTGTCGGTGAAATATTCCTGTTGATTGAGCAAACTTCATAATATAGAACTAACAAGTGTTTTACTTGGAAAAAGAACAGAACATCTCAGGACTGAATATGAGTGCTAAGAGACTTAAGTCCATTACATAAGTAAGAAGAAAATAGGAGACATTTAAATTTTATTTATTTATTTTGCATATGGGAGACTTTGCCAGGAATCTAATTTCTTGTGGTACACTGGACCAACCCCTGCCTGCAGCTGAAATCAACAAATTCAATTCAATTCAATTCACAAACATTTCTTAAGTTTCTACTACATGCTGAATATTGTGCTGTGCATTGGGAGATAGAAAGTTCAGACAAAATAAAACTTGGCTCCTGAATGAGATCAGGATATACTATAGTCTAGGAGGATACTACAACACACACAAATAGTTGTAATACAAAATATTATGTAAGTGCATCAGAGAGGTTCATAAAAAAGGTCTATATATAGTTTCATTGGGAGTTGTGAAAGACTCCCTGGAGGGAATGGCATATTACTAACTTCCCCTTAGACATAAAACATATCTAAATTTTCTTAACACAAGAATTACATATCTATTACCAAAAGAAAAGAACAGTAATCCCATCCAAATGTAAATTATATGAGTACATATGTGCTTTACCCAAAGAATTCACAACTTCAATCATACAAAAATAATCTATAAACACACAATAAATTATACTATCTAAGGAACAAAAATCCAATACTAAGAAGATCCAAGGGTGAAAGGAGCAACTTCTTATCAAATCAATAATTATTGAATAAGTTTTCCCCAAATACCATAAATTATGACAAGCAGGCAACAAACATTTATTAGGTACTTATGGGCCAAGTACTATATTACATCCTGAGGATTCAAACACAACTACAAAAAAGACAGTCTTATAAAGAAAGACTGTTGCAAAAAGAAATTATAGTTTCTGATTTTGGGTAGCTTATAAGAGAAGATGACTTATAGATGTTTAGAGATTCACAAGCAAAACAGTGATGGAAATGAAATATGGCTAAGGTGAGCCCAAATCCAAAATGGAGGCCCCAGATGGAACTCATCAATTGGAGAAAATAACTGGCATGATAGCGGGATATTCCAGGTAAATAATTCCAAGAATCTGAGGGAAATTCTAGGGTAAAGGCAAATGGGCAAAAGTGGCAGGGCAAAATCTGGGAGAGTCAGAAACATTTTTAATATTAAAGAGCCATTGTTTCAGTTCTATACTCATGGCTTAGTTATGTAATTCACATATGGAAAATAGATCCTAGTAAGATATGCTAGAATATTTGTGGTCCCTGTGGAAAACTTTTCTCTTTAACTGCCACCAAAAAAATGTCAAGAATGATTCCTATAAAGCATAGCATTTCAATCAATTATCACTTCTCCTAAATCAAAGTGAATATAACTTCTAAATTAAAGAGACAATTTAACAAAAACATTTTATTAATCACTTGTTATGTTTCTTTAGCATTAAGATATATAATCCCCTCTAAAAACAATACTTCCTTAATCTTGTAGAATCTTTTTCCTATGATATAAAGATGTCATTTGGACTCTCTAAGTATAAAATTCTTTATATATGCAAAGAAAAATAGGGACTGAGAGTTATCCTGAAGTAGTTTGAGAGAGATGAATATTTCCTTGTCAAAAAAGAAGACTGATATACATTTTTAGAGCACAGATAGGAAGGTAAAAACCCTGTATGTATACTTTTGGACCAAGGAAACATTACTTCACAAAGCAGTAATAAAGGTTGATAACAGGGACGTACCAACCATGAGATTTACTGTATATAAATGGAAATGGTTTATCTCTAGATGGAATTTACAAAATGGCTAAAATCCAAAAATGGAATCAAAAGACCTTCCATGGTCAACATTTGCATGATCTTTGCTAATAGCATGTTGATAAAGATATTTTAAATAAATGAGTCATGGAAACAGAAGGGTTTATGATTGCAATTTGGGACCATATTAATTATATAGAAAATTAAAGAAGGGATCTTTAGAGAACTGCTTAACTGATCAACATAGATAATGAAAGGAAATTCAAGAAATTATGCAACACATAACTGGAGGTTGTAGAAATTTAGCACTTTCTGAAAATATAGCAAAACATGACCTAATAATTAGTTACATAATCAGAAACTTATCTTTGATGGACCAACAAATGATAAATCCCCAATCTATACATATAAACCTCAAAATATCCTGTAGAAATTAAACAATAAACTATACTGGAACAAGACAATCATCACAGACCTAACTGTGGCCCATAATAAACTGGATATCACATTTATCTATAAAAATTAAAGAACAATTTTTTTAATAGATATTAAGATGCAAAATATATAATTTTCAAGTAAAATGATACACAAAGCTTCTAAGATAATAAATATCTAGTATCAGATATCAAAATCATGTATGAAGGGGATAGGATACATCAATCAATCAATCAACATTTATTAAGCATCTATTATGTGCTAGGCACTGTGCTAAGTGCTGGGGATGCAAATAGAGGCAAAAAATAATCATCCCTACCCTCAATTTAATGTGGAAGGCAATATATACAAAACAATATTTATATAGGCTAAATAGGGAAAAATTGACAGAGGGAAGTTGGTAGAAATGGTGAGGGTTGCTGAACTTCCAGTAAAAGAAGAGATTTTAGTTGAGATTTAGATATAGCTAGGGACAAATCATTCTCATCATCCTGTTTCCAGCTCAAGCTGTCCTGAGGTTGTTTTGAGTCAGTCTATAAAAAGTGACCTTACATCATAACACTGTTACTCAACTATAAAAAAACAGTTATTTCATCCATCTGTGCAATAGTCTATAGGAACTTATATATAAAATAAAAATAGTATTATGGTAACTGACCCCAGGACCCTTTTTAAATTAATTCCACTGAATACAGTGAGAATGAATCTTTTTGGTAACAATAATAACTTCATTATTGGTATGAATGTACAGTAAATGATCCTCTTTGAATAACAGGACAAATCATACAGCCTGCACTGACAGCAATATAACCAACTCTTACTTAAATTTATCAGCCATATAGGTGATTATTTGCACAATCTATTTTCTTTCATCCCATGATAATATATATATATATATATATATATATATATATATATTCTTTTACTATTGTGAAACATAAAAGTTATGTAGTACAATTTAGTCCTTTAGCATGGTACAGTGGATGGAGTTCTAAATGTGGAGTCAGAAAGATTAGTTCAAATTCTGATTTTGATACTTGGTAGCTGTGTTCCCATGGCTAAGTCATTTAAGTTTTATGAGCTTTAGTTTTCTCTTCTTTAAAATTGTAGGAATAATGTATATAATAAGTACTTCAAAGGATTCTTATGATAGGATAATGAAAATGTGAGTAAAAGTGCTTTTCAATTTTTAAAGTATTACATAAATTCCAGTTATTATTATCATATATTATTTGTTATTTTCAGTGAAAACCAGATTTTATGCAAATTAAGACAACTCTGAGGTACCACTACACACCTGTCAGATTGGCTAAAATGACAGGAAAAGATAAAGATGAATTTTGGAGGGGATGTGGGAAGACTGGGACACTGATGCATTGTTGGTGGAACTGTGAACGGATCCAACCATTCTGGAGAGCAATTTGGAGCTATGCTCAAAAAGTTATCAAACTGTGCATACCCTTTGACCCAGCAGTGTTTCTATTGGGCTTATATCCCAAAGAGATCATAAAGGAAGGAAAGGGACCCACATGTGCAAGAATATTTGTGGCAGCACTTTTTGTAGTGGCTAGAAACTGGAAACTGAATGGATGCCCATCAGTTGGAGAGTGGCTGAATAAATTATGGTATATGAATGTTATGGAATATTATTGTTCTGTAAGAAATGACCAGCAGGACAATTTCAGAGAGGCCTGGAGAGACTTGCATGAACTGATGCTGAGTGAAACGAGCAGAACCAGGAGATCATTATTCATGGCAACAACAAGACTATATGATGATCAATTCTGATGGACATGGCTCTCTTCAACAATGAAATGTTTCAAACCACCTCCAATTAATTGTTCAGTGAAGAAAGCCATATACACCCAGAGAGAGGGATGTGAAATGTGGACCACAACATAACATTTTCATGTTCTCTATTGAGGTTTGCTTGCATTGTATTTCCTTTATTGGATTATTCTTTCTTGTAAGTATGGTTTCTCCTGCACAAAAAATGATGCAATAACTATACATATATTCAATTTCTTAAGTATTCTAACATAATTAACATGTAGTGAATATCTTCCCATCTAGGGGAGGGGTGGAGAGTAGGGGGGAAAATTTGTAACAGAAAGCTTTGTAAGGGTTAATGTTTAGGAATTTACCCATACATGTGTTTTGCAAATAAAAAGTATTAATAAAAAAAGATTAGCATAAGAAAAAGAAAAAAAAAGAAAACCATATTTTAAATTCCTTGATGGCAAGTGTCACGTCTTATGCTTATTTTCTTTCTTCCTAGGAATGAAGTCTGACCTAATGTGTGTGAAGCAAATTTGAATGAAACAATGAGAAACCACTTAACTCTGTCTCATTTCCTTCATCAATTTTTTTGTTTGATTTTTGCTCTCTATATATCACATTTATGTCTTATATCAACTCTCTGAGGTAAGTAATATAGATATCATCCCTTTTTACAGATGAGAAAATTGAGACACAGAAAGTTTAATTGATGGCCATAGTCTTGCAACTTTTACATGTCAGAAGTGGGACTGAAATCCAGATCTTCCTGACTCTAAGTCCATTTCTCCATTTACCAGGCTGCATTGTCTTGTTTGAGGCTAGAAACATCTGCTCCTACTTTTTCTGAAACTCTTTTTAGAAAAGCAAAGACACACCCCAAAAGAACATTCCAATTTAATCACACCCAGGGTATAAACCAACAAAGGGATTTGGGGTAAGAGGAAGTTACAACATATGCCCTGTGGACACTCAATAAAACTACATAAATAAAATAAGATGAAATTTAATTGGAATAAATGCACAGTGTTACATGGGTTTTAAAAAAAAAAGTCAGCTGCACATGTACAAGATGGAAGAAGACTGGCCAGATATCAATTCCTGAACAAAAAAGACTGAGGGGTTTTTTAGTCACATGCAAGTTCATAACAGCCAAAACAAGGTAGTATGAACTAAGACTCTTTAAAGAAAGTCATTCTGTCCAAAACACAGAAAATTATTATTGTACCCTGGTACAATATCCCTTCATCTATAATGTTGTATCCATTCTGGACATCACATTTTAGGAAGGCCATTGATAAACTGGAGTGTCCAGGGAAGGTTAAAGATGATGGGGTTAAGCTTAGAAACCATACTGCACAAGGATCAATTGAAGGAATTGGGAATATTTAGCCTAGAGAAGAGAAAACTGGGGGATAGGAAGGGAGAATGAAACAATTTAATATATTTGAAGTGCTATCTCATTGCAAATACATTATATGTTTTATGCTTGCTCCCAAAGGAATTGGTAGAAGTTGACCATAGGATGCATTTTCTAAAGGTGATCTTAAATCTTTCTAACAGATTATATTGTCTAAAAGCTGAATTTATTATTTTGAGAGAAAGGGGATTACCATTTATTAAAAGTCTTCACTGAAATAAAGTAGCTGCTTTGGGCGAGGTTATACAAAGAATATGGACAATGAGCATAGAGTGCTCAATGGATAGAGTGCTGGGTCTAAAGTCAGGAAGAATCATATTCCTGAATTCAAATCCTGTGTGACCCTGTGTAAATCATTTAATCCTGACTACCTGAGTTCCCTCATCTATAAAATGACCTGGAAAAGGAAATGGCAAATCATTCTAGCATCTTTGCCAAGAAAAACCCCAATGACACAAGTGTCAGACATGAAAAACATCATGAACAACAACAAAAACATCAGCTTACAAGAAGCAAAGAACTTTCTATTGACAAACAGAAAAGTTTAATTAATTCTAGGGTAACTAGGTTGTGCAGTGTCAGTCCTGGAGTCAGAAACTCATCTTTATGAGATAACATCTGGCCTCAGATATTTAATGTGTGATCCTGAGCAAGTCACTTAATTGTTTGACTCAGTTTCCTCATCTGTATAATAAGTTGGAGGGAAAAACTGCATACCACTTCAGTATCTTTCCAAGAAAACTCCAAGTGGGATCACAAAGAATTGGACATGACTGAAAGACAACCAAACCTCAACAAAAATACAAAGAATTTCTATGTAGATTTAAGTTGAACCTGGATAAACTCTGAGATACTTTTCTATTTTGAGATGCTCTCAAGTTGAACTGAATAGTATCTGCTTTCATTGATAATGGTGAATTTCCTAACTCTCATTTTCTATGACTGACAGATTTTTGTTGAGGAAAACATTTATTAGCTTTTCTGAAACACTTGTAGGACCACAAACTTCAATGTTGACTGTACCTCAGACCTTATAACTATCAAAAGGGACATAGTTTGGGATGGGGAAGAAGGGAAGGGATTTTGGAGCTAGCTAGCTTGCACATCATTTAGTGATTTTCCAAGGGAAATTGGTTGACTCTGCATGCTCCTAAGAAATTGTCTGCTGCCTTTTTACAAAGAGCTTGGTATACAATACCTCTTTTTGTGTGAAAGGGACAGACAAATAATTCCCCTCTGAGACAAATTTAACTTACAAATCAAGGGGAGACTATCTAAGAGAGATGGAGAAATTTCTCTCCCTAAGGAAACATAGGTCGTCCTAACAAAGGGAAGAACTGAAGTCTTTAAAGAAAGTTTACATGTCTTTTTCTTTTTTCATGGAAAAAACTCATCAGCAATTTCTCCCAGAGAAGTGGGTATTGAATTGGTTGGGTACCATTTACTTAGTAATTGGCAAGCAAGGTGGTCTTAAGACCACATGGATACCCAGGGACTGCCAGTTCTCTGACTCATGACATTGAAAAGAAGAAGATTTGGCAGCAAATTATTGGCCCAACCAAATGTTTCCTGAATAATCTCATTATCTACCCATTTCTGCAAGTAGAGTTGTTTATAAAGGTTTTTAAAGTTTATAAAGCTATCTTTAATAACTATAGAGATAGGCAAAGAGATGGGTATGACAATAAATACATAGATATTTATGTTAAAATGCCTAAGATTAATAACCATGAAAGATGTCATCACTTTAATCCTTATTATAATAATATGTTATGATTGCGATCTTGATCCTCATTACTACTGAAGTACATTATATCCTTCCAGATCCTCTCATTGAATCAGCCAGTCTATTTTTTGGCTTGGTTACTGGATTAAGGAAAAAAGATGAATAATGGAATTGAGACTGAGAGAACGGGAATAATTTCTTAGGATGAAGAATGTAGGTTTGGAGAGAGGCATATTCAGAGTGTGACTATTGAGATCTACCCACACATTTTCCCTCTATTCTTAAGGAGGAGTCTTTCTAATGTGTACTAATAAAGGCTAATAGATATTTACTTCTCCCTGGGGCAAGACAGAGTTCTGCAGGTACTCATGACTGTAGCAGGAGGTCAGATTCTCTGGGGAACCTTCAAAGTTCTAACATGTTGCCTGTAATGTTTATAAGCCAAATCAATCAACAAGCATCTATTAAGTACTCACTACTGTGTATCAGGCAGTGTGCTTAAGTTCTGGGGAATATTAAAAAAAACACTTCCTAATCTCAAGGGAAATATAATGAGGAAGACAACATATACACAAATTGATGCATTCAAGAGAAATATTGATTAGGTATAAGATAGTCTAGATGAAGAAATCAACGACAATTGGAAGGACTGGCAAAGACCAGGAGGAGATGGCATTTGAGCTGAGTCTTAAAGAAATTCAGGTATTTAATGGGGCAAAAGTATGCACACACACACACACACATGCACACACACAACACACACACACACACAAACACCCTGTAACATTTAAGATATAATTCTGTCTTTTAAAAATAAATATACATTGATTGGGTGTGAAATTTAATGTTTAATTAAAAATTATTTTATTTCATTTTTTAACAGATGCACCAACATTTATACAACAGTAAATACTAGATGTAGTCTTTTGGTGAAAATAATGCACTTATTCCAGCATTGTGATCCCCATGCAAAATTGCAGAATCCATCTTTGGGAATTGCTCTAGAGTTGTATGATTATTTTCATTTCATTTCATTATATTTCATTATCCAGAGCTTTTGATTATCTTCAATAGTGTAAATCTATATGTAAATTCATCATTTTACTTGTATCTGCTTGCTTGCTTGACTGATTGTTGGTCATTTGAGGGCGGTATATTTGTTTTGGGGACATAGTCAAAATCATTTGGAGTCAAATTTCATGAATAAGGTTAATAATCATTCTGAGCAGTGGTGTTTTGGTCCAAGAGCATATATTATTATAAAAAAGTGATACTGATCTTGGGGGGTCACTCATAACTTTTAATTCAGCAAATAGTGTGTAAATAGCTATTCAATATTTAAGGATAATATACCATCCACTAGAGAGGCAATCACTGATCAATATAAACACAAAACCTGATCTTCAGGAACTTAGACTTGTGTAGATTTTGAGGAAAATATATTCCCAAAATGGGGTTCTGAAAATATTTTGCATAATGACAATATCATTTGTATGAATGTATAGCCTCTAGAGATGCCTAGTTGGAGAAAACAGCACTCATTTAGATTTATAATTCGTGAGGTCATAGACTGAGAGATGAAAGGAATCATAGAAGTGATTTAGTCCAATTTCTTATTTCATAGATATAAGAGAAGAAAAAGTGATTTGACCATGTTCACATAGTTGTTTTGACTATGGGATTTGAACCCAGGATTCCTGACTCCAAGATCACCAATCTAACTACTACCTTGCATTGCTTTAGGAGTTAGGATTAGTTCAAACACATACATACATTTACTCTAGCCCCTCTACTTTAGAGTCTGTCTTTGCATGGCCTTTCTCTTCAACTAGACAATAAACTCCTTCAGGAAAAAAATGCTTTATATTTCTTGGTAGCAACTCATTTATATTCAACAAAAATTATGAAGTATATTACATGTAGTTGTATCATAAATAATTCAGTTAGCTACCTATTACTACTCACTGCCTTTTCCCCCCCTAATTGCTTTATTTCTAGAGATATAATCAGCTATGCCCTATTATAATAATTAGCTCATTTTTATCCTAGAGAAAATGTAAGAAGTCCATGTAGAATCTTTTTCTATTGTTTATGATATTTTTATCAAATGAAAAAAACTAGGAGTATAATCACAATAGCTCAGAGCCCCTAGTTGGGAAAAATACCTAATATTTAGACAAAAGTTAATTCTGTCTTTATTTAAAGTTGTGTTTGTCTCTAATTGATTTCTTACTCTCTTTATTATTCAGGATATAAAAAACATTTAGTTAAGTTGGTAGAGGATATTATAATATCTGTTACTGGACAGGCTTCTGGAGGCCAAGTTGATGAAAGAGTATGTCTATCTTTTGGAGCTCTTAGTCCTTAAAGAAATGGCTACAACCATCTGTTTCTGCTCACATGTTTTTTTTCTTTGAGATGCCTGTAGGAAACTGATGAGTCTCTTTTATCTCTCCTTTCTTTGTCACAGTGAAGTCTTCTTTTTGCTTTTTCTTTGCAGTTTCTCAATTTATTTCTTTTCCTGTCTCAGCTTGTTAGGTTTTGTATGGAGTTGTAGAGGCTGACCCCACTGCTTTTCCTGATCAATCCTATGTCCTTTTAAGAACTTCTGAGATCAATATAGTCACAAATAATTCTCAGGGGGAATGTTTATGTCTTAGTTCTGAAAGATTGCACAGAATAGCCATTCAATAAATACTTGGTAATTGAGTATAAGACTTACATCCCTGGTTGAGTAAGAAACAAAGACATTGCATATTTTAATTTAGGGATGATTCAACTTGACCAAAATAAATAAATAAAAATAGTTAGAAAACCCCCCAGCATTATTCTATAATGCATATAAGGCACATATATGTGAAAAAAGCACAGAATTAGAAATAATAAGGCAGGTGAAAAAGGAAGAAACAAATTCAACAGAGGGAATAAGTGTAAACTTAAAAAAACTAACAAAGTGTTTAATTTTCTAATATAATTATTTTTAGTTAGTCCACTGATGAGCTGGACATCCTACATATGCCCAGTCCAATTACAACATTTTCAGTCAATGATCCATGAATTTTAAATTCTAATTAAGTCTGGACACAGTATGTTAGAATGATACAAAGGATCATTAAAGATTACTGAATATATAATACCTGTTTAAAAACTCTAATTATGTATTTACTCAATTACTTTTACAAGATAACAAACAACTTCTCTACATCTTAAAAAGTCCCTAATTCAATATTTACATAAGGGCCTGTAAATAGACAGAATATCAAATAATTAATACCTATATTTAAGATGCCTTCCCCAAAGGCATGTTCAAGAAGCTAATTATGTGTTTATGTGCTATGGACTAGTGAGCAAATGATATGCATCTTTTAAAGTTCATTGTAACATATTTACATAGTAGATTGCGGAAGTTCACAAGGAGGAGTCCATAATGGGTGGCTTATGTCACATCTTTTTATGTTTTAGATCTGCATGATGAATTCCTATTTATCTCCTCACTGTGGTATTATCAGTTTTCCATTTGTTATAATGTTATCCCAAAAAGCTTTGGGAAATCAACCCATGAATCCCAACTCCACATTGCAATAAAAGTGTGAAAACTTAATCCTTAAAATGTCACCAATGAACCAAGTTTGAGTTTGATATTCTCCTTAACTTTGACTTTTGGTATCATAATAGATACACACTTAAGTAAGTTAAAGACCAAACTATTAGTTCATATTTGGATAACTTTTTGGAAATTTAATTTGGAATCTCATAATTTATTGAATATGGACTATGGGGGACATTTATTATTTATTTGGTTTTCAGACATCATAGATTCCTAATTTGAAAGTTTGAAAACACAAAGTCATATCTTCTACAGAGAAACTTTTATAGGGGGATCGATCACACCAAATGCTAAAATTATCCAGTGGCACCTAACCATTAGTTAATGATACAAAGTTACTAAAATGATAAATCTATTGATAATATGCTATTTATCAGGAAAAAAAACACTAACAAGAATTTAATCTCAAAATTCATCATTTCTAAAGCTGCTTATTGCCCGTGGGAACTCAAAATAGTCCCAAATGACAATCCCCTTTGTAATGTTTCAACTGCTTATACTTATAAAATGCTATTAAAGTAATTTTGCCTTTGAAATGCCTCAAAGAGAGACCATGTCTTGTTGTGTAACTGATTGTGTAATTATTGAAGTGTATTGAACACTGAGCCTATAGTCAGGAAGACAAGTTCAAATCTGGCTTCACACACTTACAAGTTTTGGGATACTGGCAAGTCATTTGAGCCTGTTTGCCTCAGTGTCTTCAAATGTAAAATGGGATAATAATAATACTTACCTCAAAGGGCTGTTGTGAGGATCAAATGAGATCATATTTATAAAAGTTCTTGGCATATAATAAGTATTATATCTGTTTATCCCATGGCTATCCCACTTCTTTCCCTAAGGCACTTTACCTAGGTACAATGTAAATACAAGAGTTAGCTGGGTTGATCTGAGTTCAAGTTCTATACTATAAACTTGCAATATGATCTTGAGCAAGTCATTTAGCCTTTCTGAACCCCAATTTTTTTCATCTACAGAAAGGGATGCTGATAGTACCTGCATCACAAGGTTTCTTAGAAGAGTTAAGACATAATATATGGAAAATGTATGACAAAATAATGCTCTATGAGTGAATAAATGAATGAAAAAAGATTTATTAAGTACTTACTCTACTCAAAGCACTATGCTAGAAATATAAATAAAAAAATAAGACTGTGTTCTTAGGGAACTTACTATCTAATTGGGGGAGATAGCATGTATAGGATGTTTCAGCAGCAAGTTATATGGAAAAGTCAGTGGTCCTTAAGATGCAGCAGCAAAGTGCATGTGTATTGCAATTTTCATTAATAAAACCTTTATGTAAATGTAAGCTCTTATTATGGAGTGATAGAAAGTAGTTTCTTTTTTTTTTTTATTAAAGCTTTTTATTTGTATAACATATGTATGGGTAGTTCCCCAACATTGATCTTTACAAAGTTTTCCATTACAAATTTTACCCCCAGTCCCCTACCCTCCCCTAGATGGCAGGAAGTCCACTACATGTTAATAATGTTGAAATGCTTGAGAAGTTATGCAAGAAAAATCCTATCTACAAGAAAAAAAAGAATCAGAGAAAGGCAACACAATGCAAACAAATGTCAATAGAGATCATGAAAATGTTATGTTGTGGTCCATATTTCATTTCCCTCTCTCTGGGTGTATATGGTTTTCTTCAGTGAACAATTGGAACTGGTTTGAGACAATTCTTTGTTGCAGAGAGCCATATCCATCAGAATTGATCATCATGTGATACTGTTGTTGCTGTGTATGATGATCTCCTGGTTCTGCTCATTTCACTCAGCATCAGTTCATGCAAGTCTCTCCAGGCCTCTCTGAAATCGTCCTGCTGGTCGTTTCTTACAGAGCAATAATATTCCATAACATTCATATACCATAATTTATTCAGCCACTCTCCAATTGATGGGCATCCCTTCAGTTTCCAGTTTCTAGCCACCACAAAAAGGGCTGCCACAAACATTCTTGCACATGTGGGGCCCTTTCCCTCCTCTAAGATCTCTTTGGGATATAAGCCCAGTAGAAACACTGCTGGGTCAAAGGGTATGCACAGTTTGACAACTTTTTGAGCATGGCTCCAAATTGCTCTCCAGAATGGTTGGATCCGTTCACAGCTCCACCAACAATGTATTAGTGTCCCAGCCCTCCCACATCCCCTCCAACATTCATCGTTATCTTTTCCTGTCATTTTAGCCAATCTGACAGGTGTGTAGTGGTATCTCAGAGTTGTCTTAATTTGCATTTCTCTGATCAATAGTGATTTGGAGCAACTTTTCATATGACTAGAGATGGTTTTAATTTCATCATCTGAAAATTGTCTGTTCATATCCCTTGACCACTTATCTATTGAAGAGTGGCTTGAATAGAAAGTAGTTTCATTTAGATTTGTAACAATCATGTAAAATGATTTATAAGGTCTCTTCTAGCTCCAAAGTATCATCTTTCTCTGCGTATTTCAGAGATTTCCTTTATCTTAATTGGTCTTTCAGGCTACAAGAAAATAGCTCTATGGTTAGCCTTGATGAGGGAAGACCATCTATTCATCAGCAATTCGATCAAAGGTAAAGGGAGAAGGTTATAATAAAGAGTGGTCATAAGATGTGGAGTGAAAAAGAAGGGCATATATGGCCTTTATTTTCTTAATAAAACCAGAGGCAGGTCTTCTGTGTGTGTGTGTGGGTGAAATAGGAGATTGAGGAAAGGAAAGGTTTGTAATGGTCATGAGGAAAAAAATAGAAAGAAAGAAAGGAAAAGAAGAAAAAGAAGAAAGAAGAGAGAAAGACAGAAGAAAAGGAGAGAAAAGAAGGAAGAAAAGATGATAGAGAAGTATAAAAGGAAGGAAGAAAAAAAGGAAAAGGAAGGGATATAGAAAGAAAATAACTGTACCTGAAGATTGCCTTGAAGTTCTTTCTCTCATTCTCTCTTCCTCATCTAATCATATTAACAAATTTGATTTCCCTAAAATGTTGGAAGATATGGACAAACTGAGTATGCAGAAGTCACCATACCATTGAAGTTTGTTTTCTATGAACACATTTGTTTTCTCTCTCTAGGAATTCCCGAGGACTTAAGGAATTCTCAGAATCATTGGAGGCTAGGAATTATTCAAAGGTTCTTTGGAATGAAGGATTTTATTTTGTTTATTTTTTTTTTGGAATGAAGGATTTTAAAATCACATTTTCTATCATTTCATCATAAGAACTTCACATTGTAGGGGCTCAAATACATGGCAGCACTTCAGAGACAGGAAAGTTTTCCAGAGAATAATTTGCATGAGAGGCAAAAAATGAATTGTTATCTTTTCCATAATACTCATGATAATAGTATCCATACCTTTCAGTAGCCCATTATTTTAAATAAACCAAAACCAGACAAAAATGTTTCCTCATATCTCACAAATATAAGACTATTCTATAGCTAAGTGAAGTCGCTTCAAAAAAATAGCCTTCTTCACTCCTGATCCATTCCCATACCTGCAAGTTTTTGACAAATGGTCCTCTTTTGTTTTTTTTTTTTTCATAATAAGGGAAAGGTTAGTCAATTTCTGTGAGCTGGTAAAATGTCATGGACATAACCAGCTATGGTCATAACTATGTTACTTCAAATATTCAGGTCCCATATCATTCAGTGCCTTAAGGACATGGAGGAGTGACTCAAAGTAGATTCTAAGAAAGTTCCATAATATTTAATCCATAAATAATGTCTTTGAACTGGATGATCTTTATGGATCTTTTCATGTTTCAATGACTCTCAGCCTAATTATGGAGCTGTGTATCAGAAGAATATGAACTTCCAAAGATGAAAGTAACTAAGTAGTAACATTACCAGTAGCTAGTGTCTACTAGCAATGGCCTTCTTTCCTGGATGACTGTTTTCTACATTTTCAGTAGAGTACCAATAGGACGTTCTCTGGCCACTAGCTAGTCTTGGCTATGATGAAGCATAGCTTGAACAAGAATGTGTAAGAATGATTTTGTTCTTGAAGACTAAACTTGGAGTCAGGGGGAACATGGGAAGGAATTTTGCCTCTGACAATAACAAGCTGTATGACCACAGGCAAATTTTTTAAACTCTGCCAGCTTTGGGTTTTTCATCTATAAGGATATTAATATCCATATTACCCCATAGGGTTGTTGTGAGGATCAAAAGAGAAGATGTGTGTGAAATGCATAATAAACTTGAAAGTGCTATGTCACTCTTAGCTATCATTATTTTTCTTTTTTAAAAGAAAGATTCAATTTTAACTGTTAAAACCAAGAAGAAAGGAATGAAAGCAGGCAAGCAAACCAAGAGTTGCCTCTTTTCTGTGTTTTTATTTTCAATGAATGACTGAGTGAAAAAATAATTTATTAAGGTCATACTTTATGTAAAGCAAGACAAGGTATCTTACTTGCTCTTAAGGCATTCACATCCTATTAGGGGAGAAAATACATATGGAAGGTTTCAGTTTCAAGTCAGATAAAAAGGCCCCATGGTCCTTAGGGTACAGAGCAAAGCAGATGGTAAGATTTTGTCTTTAATTTCATTTCCATTAAACAAATCATACTATTTTCTCATCCTGAATCACTTGACAGTGCCAAGGACTTTGGTGATGATATTTTTCCCCCCTGAGTTTTCAATAGTTGTGTCTATAGAACCTGAAGAAACAATTGTCAGTTAGCTTCTCTGGTGGGTCGCTTCCTTGAATGATGGATTTGGGGGCTTGAATTAGAAGCAGATCCGATGATCTGGGGAATGTCTACCATTCCCAGGGCTCTTGGGCTTATCTACTCATTAGCAGCAGTTGGTTAGCAGATGATATTTATGATGGCCAGGAAGGTGGGTCTCTTCTTCCCAGTAATGATTCCACTAAATTTTGGCTGTGTGGCTAGGGATTCAAAAAGGGGATATTTTCATTGGGATCTTAGAGAAGATGGTGGTGATTGTTTGACTTAATTGGCACAATCAGCCATCTATTTTCTCAGAGAAGCTTGTTCTTCATCAAGGGTAGCTTGCCTACTCCCCAAGTGGCAGCTAGTTGGCATTTGGTGGGAATGACTGACTCCTCTGTAAAAGTAGTTTCCTTGATAGTGACTGTGGACTGGAAACACAACTCATACTCTAGGACTTGCTTCTATTTCTGGGACTCGGGTTCATCTTAGACTCTATCCTGGGCCTTTTTTTCTTTTCTCTCTATACTTTCTGACTTGATGATTTTATAAGCTCCTAAAATTTGTTCAATGATCATTTCCCTGCTGATGATTTCTAATTCTACATATTCACTGCTAATTTTCCTCCAGAGATCCAGCTCTACATTAAAAACTGCCTACTGGATTTTTCAAATTCAATTTTCCATATGTATCTCAACATGTCAAAAACAGAAATTATTGTATTTTCCCCAAACCACCACATTTCTGCATTTTTCTTTTGTTATTGAGAACCACCCTTCCATATACTTAGATTTATAAATGTATCTTGCTTGACTCTTTATTATCCTTTGCCCCACATATTCAATCAGTTGACAAGTCTTGCCATTTGTATTTCTATATCTCTTGGATACATTCCCTTCTCTCCACTCACACAGCCAAAACATTATTTCACTCCTTCTTCAGTTCTTGTTTAGACTATTTCAATAGACTCCCCATTGGACTTCCTGCCTCAATTCTCTTTTCACTCCAAGTGGTCCTTCATATGGCTAGAGAGTTATTTTCCAAAAGTGGAGGTCTGACCATTTTCCTACTTAATTAACTCCTTCTAGAATTAAATGTAACAGCTTCTGTTTGGTATTTGAAGTTCTTACAAACTGAGTCCCACCTACTTTTCCAGGCTTCTTATACTTCTCTCTATGTACTCTATGTTTGGTCCAGTCAAACTGTCCTATGTGCTACAGGTAATACATCTCCTCTTGGTATACTTTTGTACTGGATATCTGCAATGTTTGTAATATTCTTTTACCTCAACTGTCTCTTCATATTTGTGATTTTCTACAAGACTAAACAAAAGCATAACTTTCTGCAGAAGAACTTTTATGTTGTAAAAATAGAACCAACTTAATCTAGAGTTCACTAATTTGAGGAAAAATACAACTTGGATTAGGCTGATTTTGACTTTTTAACTACCTATGAAAAATAAATTAAACTATGAACAGTATTGCCATTTAATTAAATCAAGATAACTACAAGTACTTTAGAAATATCCAAATGGGGACAGCTAGGTGATGCAGTGGATAGAGCACCAAACCTGAAGTCAGGAGGACCTGAGTTCAAATCTGGCCTCAGACACTTAACACTTCCTAGCTGTGTGACCCTGGGCAAGTCACTTAATCCCAATTGCCTCAGCAAAAAAAAAAAAAAAAAAAAAAAAAAGAAAAAAGAAAAAGAAAAGAAAAAGAAAAGAAATATCCAAGTGTTAACATTTGACACAACTTAAAATTCTTTTCTATTCATCACTTTGTCACTTTGAAGTGTTATGTCATACAGGAATAACCATTAGATAGGAAATCCAGTTCTGCCACCTACACACCATACACATTATTACTCTCCTCTTCACCCAGTTTCTTTGTCAATAAAATGAGAAGATTGGATCTGGTAAACTCAATGTACTTTCATGACTCTAAAATATATGTGCCTATAGTTTTAAAATAATCTTAAGAACTTCTTCTAATTAGTACTTCTTTGAAGTTACTTTGCATACTATAAATTAGTAAAATGCCAGTTCTATTCTTTAAAAAATATCCTATCATGAATACTTTTCATTAATTGAAACAAATCTTTTCTGTCATTAATCCAAATTAGAGAGATTTTGTGGCAATCTACCTGAAGATATGACTTTTACACATAATTTCTAGTCTTGCCATTAACACTTCTTTGAAGATGGAAAATTGCTTATGATAACATTTAAAATCCATCTCATGACCAGGTCTCTCAGAATGAAGGAGCAGATTGTATATCTACATTGTACAAATTGTTTGAAACTTTGCATTTGGGCAGTCCTTGCTCAATTTTATCCAAAGCAGACTACACAAATGTGTCTGTACAGAGCCCTAGTCCATTTTTTTTCCTTTTTATCACTAACTTATTGCCAAAACCAATTCAGAGCAGTAAACCAACTTTGAAGTTGTAGTTGGATATGGACATATGTAGTAGAGCAAAATCTGGCATTCCAAATGCCTGGATGATTTCTTCCATGCAATCTCTTCTCAGACAGCCTCTTGAAAAATAGGCTGAAAAATTTAGATGCTCCTTTGAAGAGCCGATGGTGAAAGAAAAAGGATTTTAAATTTTGTGACCTGAGATGACTTTCTAGGTTGTTGACACATACCACAGGGAAAGCAGCCATTGGTAAATGGGATCTCATGTGGTGGTCCCTCAAGATGGAATTTACCTGTCCCAATACAGAATAATAACATTTATTTAATGTTTGCAAAGTGCTTTACATATTTTATCTCCTTTGATTTTCACAATAACCCATTTTACACAGGCTGGGAGAAGTTAAATGACTTTCCTAGAGTTAGAGATGCAGCATCTAAGACAGGACTTAAACTCAAGTATTCCTGAGACTTCCTGTCCTCTTTCCACTGTTCTACCTAGATACCTTAAAGTAAAAAAAGAGACTTGCCCTGTTTTATCTGACATATCTCTTTTTGGTCTCCTGAGCTTCTTGCTGGTTACTTGAGACAAAATTAAAAATTAAAAATGATAAAATGCAAATTATGGCTGTTATAAGTACACAGAACAGGCTTTTTTATGGTGAGGAAATTCTTGTACTTGGGAGAAATCCTGAGTAACAGCAATAACTCATGATTTGTTAGTTGGGTCCTTGTTGCCAAAGTTGAATAGAATTTAAATTGTCTTGTCAATATAGGATCTTCTTTATCATGATCCCTGGTTTTCAAAGGGATTTTATTTAGTATTAGGAAATGAACACCCACATATTTAGTTCTGGGTAACACATTTTGGTTAAGAAACTGATGAGTTTAAAATTAGACTATTGAAAGGTTTGAGGATATTTAGTTTAGATAAAAGACCACTTGGGAGGTAGAATGGTAGATTGTGACTGATATTGTATCTATCCTCAAATATTTGATCTTATACATAGAAAAACAAATAGTCTTCTTACACTAGATCCTAGGAAGAGAACTGGGAACAATGGGTGGAAGTTTCAGAGAGAAAGTTTTTGGATCTGGGAAAGGAAAATTTAACATTGAATAACAATTAGTTATTCAAAAAAGAAATGGACTGCTTCTGCAGGCTTGAAGAGATGTGAAAAGATGTGGTAGAGCCACCGTGGAGAGTGGGATAGTGAGTTAATAAGAGAGTTATGATATCATATCCTAGCAGCAGTGAGGGCCCAGTTGAGATTACATAACATAAATTTGTCAGAATGATTGCATGATTTTTTCCATGATCATTTGGTAGTTCATGTGTAGGGTAGTGAATGGATAGAATGATCCAAGGCTGAGGTTTGGCTGTACTTAGTTGCTGATATGAAGTAAATTAGATTCTGCTCCATCCTCTGTATGTGTTTGTCTGTTTCAAATGTGTCTCTTATAAACAACATATAGTTGAATTCTTGTTTCTAATACATTGTGGTATTCGCTTCCATTTGATGTGAGTTTATTCAATTCACATTCATAGTTATAATTGTTAGCTCTATGCTTTCCTATATCTCATTTGCTTCTGTTTATCTCCTTCCTTCTCCTCCTTTTCTCCTCCTTGTCCTTCTTCTTTCTTCTTCTATTTCTTCTTCTTCCTTCTTTCTTCTCCTTCTTCCTTTCTTCTCCTCCTCCTCCTTCTCTTCCTTTTGCTCCTCCTCCTCTTCTCTCTCTCTCTCTCTCTCTCTCACTCACTCTGTCTGACTCCTTTTCCTTCAGGTATATCATATTCAAAGTCTTCTGCTCCTTTACCTGGAAGTTACTAAATCTTGTGTGATCTTGACTGTGTCTCCATGATATATGAATTTCTTTCTTGATGTGTGAAGCATTTTTTCTTTGACCATGGGCTATAATATTCCTGAGAATTTTTGTTTGTGGAACTCTTTTAGTAGGTAATTGGTAGATTCTTTCAATTTCTATTTTCTAAAACTAACCCATCAGAATAGTTTTCCTTGATATATTCTTGAAATATGATATCTAGGCTTTTTCTTTGATCATGGCTTTTAGGTAGTCCAATAATTCTTAAAATATCTTTCCCTGATCCATTTTTCACGTAAGTTATTTTTAATGAGATATTCCACATTTTCTTCATTTCTTAAAATATTGTTTTATTGTTTCTTGATGTCTCATGGAGTTATTAGTCCAATTTTATTTTTAAGGAACTATTTTCTTTAATGAGCGTTTATATCTCTTTTTCTATTTGGCAAATTCTGCTTTTTAAGAAGCTCTCTTCAGTAAAGATTTATGCTTCTCTTATTAGTGGAATTATGTTTTTAAGGTGTTTTCTTCAGTATTTTATGTGCTTCTATTATCAAGCTATTAATTGTCTTTTTATAATTTTCTCCCATCACTTTTATTTCTTTTCTTAATTTTTCCTTTACTACTCTAGTTTCTTTCCTTAATTCTCCTAGGATTCTTGTTGAGTTTGGGTTCAATTAGTATTATTTGAGGCTTTTCATATTTATTTTTATATTGCTGTTTTTTCTGAGTTTACATTTTTTCTTTCCCTGCCACTGTTATAACTTTTTATGGTCAAATTCTTTATTGTTGCTATTGTTATTTAATTATTTTTTCCAGCCTATTCTTGACTTTGAACTTTATATTAATATTGGACTATTCTCAGTTTAGGGGTGAGAAAGTATTGTCCCAACCTTCAGGATTTTTTGTCTTACTGTTTTCAGAACTAGTTCTTGGGATCTTTAAGTTTTTGATGCTTCCAAGGTGATATGACCCTGAGAGATACATGGTTACTCTTCTCCTGGTCTGAGTTCTAATTGTTACCAGGAAAACTAGAGCTCAGACACTGGTCCCCTGAAGCGACAAGCCTTAAAACTGTGACCTGCTTCCCTGCCTCCTTGTGACCATCTACAAGTGTTCCTTTCCACTTTGGAATTGTGACCCAGAATTGTGTATGGAGTTACTAATCAATACTAGCTATAGTTAGTGCCAGGGTCCCTGTAATCTCTTTTGATCAGTTTTATCACCCCTCACTGTCTCCATCCTGAGAGATCCTGAAGCAGCTGCTGTTGCTGCTGAGACAGCTGTTGCCACCATAGGGTGTATAGTTTTCTGTCATGCTTAGAAGTTGGGGGGGGGATGTCCACGATTCTGATTGGTTGAAGCTTCCAGTGGTATTACAAATGTTATTCTTTCCAATGAGATAGAGATCTATCAGGACTCATCACCTGTTCTTCATATTCTCCTATGGTCCTCCTGATCTTTTTCCTGCATAAGTGTCTTTCAGACCCCTCCCTAAGCACTGTCATCTAGTCTATTGATGTAACTAATTCATTTGAATTATGAGATTGGTGCATTGGGAAGTTCTGAGAGAAGTCTAGTAGTTTGCCCAGCAAGACCTAATCCTTATTTCTCACATAAACCATATCATATTCCCCAGATTCCCATCAGGTTATGCTATTTGAATTGGGGTGACCACAGCAGAAATTGTCTTACCACTGTTGCAGCTTTCATAGCACTCTATCTACTGGTCATTTCAGTGTAAAACTATATAATCTCAGCTAGCAAAGGTCAGCCATCCCAGAAACAGTGGATCTACTTTCCACACTGTGAAACTCTTCATAGCCTCAGAGAATGTTAATGTTATACATAATCCGAGGTCATGTTGATTCTTCTTATTTCATTTGATTCCAACAGTAACAAACCTTGAGCTGGCATAAGGTAGTTGTGGAATGTTTCTGTAATGACATAGTTATTTTAAGATTCATGCCTAGGAAGCAGCTTGTGGCTGCTACAAACCTTAAAGGGACACTTCAACCTGCCAGGACAGTGCTATTAATGAAATGTCATTCTGGCATGTGTGATGTCTGTGTGGGTATCTTTAATTACTGAAGTTACATTTTATTAATAGATTTGTTAACTCCGCATCCTGGCTGGCTTCCAATGTGAATGACTACATTCTTTCTGCCTAATTCTCCTCAGTCCCAAGCCACTATGTGAATAATTATAGATTAATAATGGGCTCTTGTAGTCTATTCCAGGAGCCAATAGTAATTTAATGAAGTGTGTTGGACTTTTTTACTGGTGAACATTATTGTCCCTTGCAGAGATTCTCAGTGTCTTGCACACAATAAGATCTTTACAAGTTTTTATGGATTGGTTTTGGGGTACATAAGGGATTCTCCAGGTGTTTAGTGGGCTGTTACCTTGTGATATTGATGTGCATGGCATTAAGCAACTTTTCTGCTTTTCTGACTTGAATGAATCAATTAACAAAAGTCATACTATTTCCCTATTGATATTGATTTTAGGATCTGGATCTTAATCTACCAGATATTTTCACCTAGATGTCCCACTATCACCACAAACCCAACATCCCTAAAACTGAACTCATAATCTTTGCTCCTCCTTCCAACAATCCAGCTCCTTTTTTGAATTGCATCATTTTATCAGTCTCCTATGTTTTAAAAAGTGTGTTAATCTTTCTCTCCCTCCCCCACTTCCTCATTTCAAATCCAATCAGTTACTTAGTCCTATTTATATAGTTCCTGTAACATTTCTTGTATCCATTTCTTCTCCATTATTGCCATAGTCACTATATTCATTCATTTGCTCATTGCCAGATACCTGGACTATTATAACCACACAATAGGTCTTTCTCTTTGTACTTCCTCAACCAATTCCTCATATTACTGTCTTCCCAATCTTCTCCATCTTCAGAATGGGAAATGGTGCCTTTATTCAATACTACCTGTGAGGTAACACATAGATTTGCTATAATAAAAATGCTTTGGGAACCTTAAATGTGAGTTATTAAGGATTAGATCATGCAGAGTTCTGTAAAAGATTAATCTCACCTCAGATCAAGCTTTAGTTGCTCCTTACTATCTACTAAAAATGTCAAATTCTAGCAACAACTTTTTAACCCATTAAACTATATTTTTACATTTTACTTTATAATTCTGTAATGTACTTCTCAGTTAGCATATAGTATCATAACTATCTGTATATAATCTGCCTGAAGGTTACGAACTGCTTTTGTCTCTGTACTACTTCCATCCACTATTTCACATGTAAGCATCATAACAAAGACTTTGTTAAAAAAATTGTATTCCTAAAATGTAGACGTGTGCTAAGTGGGTGTTTAATGAATACATATGTATATATACACACATATATATATATACATATATATGAATAAATTCATAAGAATCCCAAAATCAAAACCAAGTAGAAGAAACGGGAAGTGAACAGGGTAATTCATAAAGCCTTTCTCTCACTTAAGTGTTCTACGGATGAAAAAGATATATTTTCCATACATGGAAAGTGGCCTATCTGCAAAGAAATATTTATACAAGGATAGCAAAGAGGTGCCACAGAATAACTTATCTTTCTGAGTTTAAATCTGACTTCAGTTACTTACTAGATATATGATACTGGGCAAATTACTTAACCCTGTTTGTATCTCATCTGTAAAATAAGTTAAAGAGGAAAATGCCAAACCACTTCAGCATATTTGCCAAGAAAATTCCAGAGTCGAACTCAACTGAAATGATTGAACAACAGAATTCTTACTAAGATCATAGAATATTATAAAGGGACTTGATGACTTATATAATCTCCACCCTCTCTCATTTTATAAATAAGAAAATTGTAGTTCAGAGAGACTGTGACATTTCTAAATTCATAAAGATAGGAAATGCTTGAATATGATTTATACCTAGTGATTTAAAATCAAAATCAGGTTTGTTTTGATCATCCCTCTCTTCTTTTCTTTGACTTGATCAATCACTTTTATTTATATAAAGGTAAGGTAAATATATATATATATACAAATATATATATATATATATATACTTATAGATCATTAAAAACCAACAGTATACTATTGGACAGCATGGTATCATGGGAATTAAATGACTCAAGTCCTTGTTTCACCAATCCCACTCATTTTATGATCTTGAACATATCACTGCTCTTTTCTGAGAAGCTCTTTCCTCCTGTGTAAAATGAAGGCATTGGATTAGATGATTTCAAAGGTCTAATATTCTATGATGCTAGTGTGTTGTATAACAACTTGGAAAGCAGGCTATTCCTGACACTCATATGAAGCTAACTACATTGTATTATGTGCAAAAAGCAAAGAAATCCTTTGGAAAGTACTTGTAGGATGGTCAGTTTTTATTTTGTATGTGAAAACTTAACTATCAGTTTCTTCTGCCATAAAATGTGGGAAATGAGATTAGATAAGATCTAAAATCCCTTCTTTATTATTATTTGGTTCTATAAATAGAAAATAGTGGAAAAAAAGAACAAGTTGTCTTACTAGGTTGAAAAGGCAAATAAGCATTTCTCTGAAATCAGAGACATTAATCTGATGATTTTGGATTTCTCTTGATTATTTTCTTTTTGGGGTATGAGTGGAGAAAGTCAATTTATAAAGGGCCAGTTTTCACATGTGGGCTATGAACTCCTCCCTATTAGAATGTACATTAATTCTTCCCTTGTTTTAACTGATCCCTACTGTAAGTTTTCTCTTCTTACTGGCAATATGGTCTCTTATCACCACCTGGAGTCTAGAATTGGCTTTCCTCTCTTCTGTCTATGGTGAGTGAATTATTGTCTTAAAAACAATTTGTATAAATTTCCCTTTCATTAATTTTGGGGAAAGTTGATACCTGACTGAAATTTTAGGGCATGAAACTTAGAGAAGGCTCTTGGAAAAAATTGGGTTTCCCAATCCAACAATCTTCAGAGCATTTAAAATCTCTGTTTCTACCTTGTTATTTGCTTCTCTTGTCCTTTTGTGATCATTTTTTTAACCTAATTAGACATTATCTCCTCTGAAAGTCTGAGAATAGAGGCTTTCAACCACTCATTTGTAAGATTAGTAACACTTTATAACAATAACAATAGTAATGATTGAAGAAGCAATAAAATAGTGGGTAGAGAACTGACCTTGGTGTGAGGAAGATCAGGGGTCGTCTTGCTTCTGACATAAACTGGCTTTGTTACCTTGGACAAACCATCAAAATCCTCAGCGCCTCAGGCAATTCTCTAAGACTAAGTTGTAGACAAGTTGTTTATGTGCGTCAGTGGAAGGAATTTTGACATCAGGAGTTACTATCCTACTGAAATCAGAGGTCTAGAAATAATACTCTCAACAACAATTTTGGAGGGAAATAATTGAAATTGAAACAATATATTATTCATAGAAAGTTGCAAAAAACTTAGTTAGTGTTGATAACAGGAAAGTCAATTAAGTAGCTAGGATTATGTATAAGAAGCTGGCTATTTGTAAATGAATGACAAATCTCAATCCTAAAAGGCAAACCCTCCCAAATTCTAGAGAATTCAACAAATATGCCGTTCTAGAATCATTTACTGTTATACACTGACCCATTCCCCTTATCAATTGGATAGCATCGATCCAAAAAACTTGAGAAAATCACCTTAGTAAATATTTCCACACACCAAACTCATAATCTCCAAACTGATTAGAATAAAATGCTTTTGAAATACAAAGATTTAGTGGGAGAAAATAAAGCCATGTAGGGATAAGGTAAGGCGCATACTCTCCCTGTCATCCTGTCCACCACTGGAGTTGTCCAAAAAATGATTTTTTTTTGTGAAAGATTAGTTTGTATCTTGGTAATCTTTCCCAATTTCAATAGCAGATGTTTTCTCCACCTGCTCAATTGACCAAAGAACATTAAATATAAAAGAACAGTAAGATAATGACTTGTCCTTGAGTTGTTTCTATTCGAACTCCATCAAACATAAAGATGGGAATAAGGGGATAATTTATATATTTTAGAAAATATTTTCTTCATAGTAAAATAGGTAATAATTTTGTATTTTTCATGGGAAAATATTACATACCAATAACAATATACTATTTCAGTATTATTTTCCTATCTCATCCAGAATGGAAATGAATCAGTCATGAATAGATTCAAACCCAAAGTTGATTGCATGGAAACTTTGATCTTTTTTTTTTCTGGGACTGTTTCTATTTTTCCCTTCCTTGGCATTGTTGTTCCTTACTCCTGAGCTCCTTGGGGATTACTATATTAGTTCTGGATTTATTGTGGACATCCTAATGTCTTTGGGCTTATCTCAGAACTCCTAAACTCAAATGATCTATCAGCCTTAATCAGCATAGATTCCAGGCATGTATCACAATGCTACACCAGCTACAAAATTCTCAAAAGGGAGTCAAATTCTGTTATTAGTTACTCAGTTATTGTGACAATTTCAATAGAAATTTCATTGCTCTCTAGGATTCCTTGGATTAAATGGCAAGAAATGAACTGAAAAGATGTCATGGCCCAGAATTCACAAACTTCCTGTCAGTGAGTATTATTTCAATTAAGACTGTTAGCAAGGACTAGCATCATTTAGATAGGTTATGTGCACATGAAATTACACTATATAATATCACGTGTATAAGCAAGAAGGAAGACTTCAGATCCAAAAGCACTTATATTCCAATCTAGTGAATGTAGCTAAGGTCATACAAAGGTTCCATTGTCTTTCCTGGGTATATAGTTTCCCTCCCACACATACACACTGAGATCAGGGTGAATGGGGAGACACAATTTTGTATCTCTTTTCAGAACACAGATGGATGACATAAAAGCCATGCATCTTTATTAGCAGCCATTGTGGAGCATCTGGAAGTAGAGCAGGGAAGGGCTATGTAATTATTTTTCAGTACCTGTCCTAGGGACAGGTGTATTGTTCCGGGACAAGTCCATGGCTTTTGAAGGGACATCAGAGATTGATGGAAATCATTATGCTTGTGTACAGTCAGCACTCTCAACAGGAGTGTCACGTCCCTTTTCCTGGTTTTGCTGAGAGCATCCTTGAAGACCTTGATAGTCTTTTAAGTAGAAAACTGCAGTCATGGAATAAAATTATTACATATCCTATTTTTTCTTTTGTGGAAACTTATTCTGTACTTTAGATTTCATTTTTTTTTTAAAAATTGAGACAGGACCAGGAAAAGCAAGAACATTGACATGCCTTATTTTGTCTCTCATCTCTGCATTGCTTTGTCCTTATCAATCAAATAATGAAAAAAAATCACAAAATCTTAGAGGTCTTTTAGTCCAATTCATATGTGAAGAAAGACCCCTCTACAGTCTACTAATATGTTATCAAGTCTTTGCAGATATTCACAGAGAGGGAACCTGAGCACTTTCAAGGGAGACCATTCCACTTATCATAACTCCAATTGTTAGGATACTTCTCTATACTTCTTTCATCAAGCTAAAATCTGCCTTTTTTCAACTTCTACTTATTGTTCCTAGTTCTGTCCTCTGGATACAAGTGGAATAAATGAAAAAAAAAAACTTCTTACTTCTTACACACTAATATTTGAAATAGTTATCACTTCCCCTTTTCCAACTCACTTATTCTTCAGCTAAATATCTCCTGTTCTTTTGACTAAATCACATAAGACATGGTCTTAAGGCCTTTCAAAACTGTTTCTCTGGACACTCATTTGCTTAGCAGTGTATTTCTTAAAATATAGAGTCTCAAATTCAATTCAATAATCCATATGTATACTGATAAGGTCAGGCAATAGTACAGTTATCTTCTTAGTTCTATTCATTGTATCTATCTTAATATATGTTAAACTTATATTTTTTCATTGTAATACCATTCATAATGAGCTTAAAGTGTAGTAAAACCCAAGATCTTTTTTGTTTCCTGAGAGTGAACTGATATTTACAAAAACATTTCTCCTCCATTTTTTATTCATAACTCCACTAACAAAGCAATATTTCCCCACATTCCGCCTTTCTTATATCCTTTTACTATTTATATCAGTACCGTATACAACACATCACAATAACATCCAAATAAAGTGTAAAAACATAAAAGTTCTCAAAGAGAAGGAGAGGTGGAAGAAGAGGGAGAGAGACACACACAAAGAGAGACAGAGAGACAGAGACAGATACAGAAACAGAGAGAGACAGAGACACACAGAGGCAAAAAGAAACAAAGAGAATGAGTGTGTGAGAGAGAGAGAGAGAAGAAAGAGAGAGAGAGAGAGGGAGAGAGAAAGAGACAGAAAGAGAGAGAATTTAATTATAGTTGGTAGATCATTTATACCCAGACAAGCATTAGTGGGGGGATGACCACAAAAAAGAGAAATTAAAATTATGTAAAAATATAAATATTTTGCACATAGAAAAATTAGCAAACAAGAAAAATAGAAGCTTTTTGTTTGTAAAAAAAATACAAATAAATTTTTGTATCAAGCTGCTCTGATAAAAATCTGATATTGAAGACCTATTTTTACTGACACAGATACATAAGGCTGTCTCCAATAAACCTAAATGATCAAAGTATATGACTAATTTTTAAAAGAAGTAATGCAATCTGTTAATGAACATATTAAAAATGTTCCAAAGCACGTATAAGAAAAAGTTGCAAATTAATGCAACTCTAATGTTTCACCTCATGCCCAATAAATTGGCTGATTACAAAAGATAAAAATAATTATTATTATAGCAGGTGGGAGAAGGCAGATACAATAATACACTGCTAGTGAATCTCAGAATGAGTCTAGAAATCAATTTGAAATTATGCTAGAAAATTTGCTAAACTGTTAATTTCTTTTGACTTAATGATCCCATTACCAAACACAGCAATAATAGCAATGATAATGATAATACTAATTGGTAACACATATAATGCTTTAAGGTTTTCAAAGTGCTCTAAAGAATCTAATTCATTTGCTTAGTTAGATAGACAGATAGATAGAATAAGAAACATTTATCAAGTGTTCACTACATGTGAGCAATTGTGCTAAGCATCTATGATACAAAAACAAGTAAAGAAGTCAGTCTCTGTCCTCAATAAGCTTATCTTGTAATGGGGAAGGCTCATAAAGGAGAATTGGAAAGAGAATTGCTATACTCAAGTATGTCAAGGACAAAAAGAAAGATACAATATATACATGAAATATTTATAACAGCTTTTGCAGTAGCAAAAACAAAAACAAACAAAAAAAAAACTGAAACAAATTTAGTGACCATAAATTTGTTGTAGAATTCGAATCCAAAAACTAAGAGAACAATATGCACAAAACTACCTTTAGATAAATTAAGATAACACTAATAAACAGTGGAATGTATATACAGTGATGCTTAGTGAATTCAGACAATTGATTTTAGGACACCAGGGATTCTTTAAGTTTTTATTTCATGTACCCTTTTGGCAATTTGATACAACCTATAGACTCCATGGTTAAAATCCCCTGCCATGAAGAAAGTTTATAGACCAAAGGATAAGATCTTCTGCCAGATGGAGAGATAGCAGACATAGGATGCTACACATTTATTTCCCCAATCATTCCTCTTTCCTAATTTTTTAAAAAATTTTATCTTATTTGCAAAACACATATATGGGTAATTCTTCAACATTAACCCTTACATAGCTTTCTGTTACAGATTTTTCCCCCCAGCTCCACACCCCTCCCCTAGATGGCAGGATATCCACTACATGTTAATTATGTTAAAATACTTGGCAAATCGAATATATGTATACATATTTCCAAACTTATCATTGTTGTGCAAGAAAAATCGTATCTACATAAAAGACATATCAGATAAAGGAAACACAAGGAAAGCAAACATCAATCAAGAGTATGAGAATATTATGTTGTAGTCCACATTTTACATCCCTCTCTCGGCGTGTATATGGCTTTCTTGAGTGAACAATTGGAAGTGGTTTGAAACATTTTGTTGTTGAAGGGAGCCACGTCCATCAGAATTGATCGCCATATAGTATTGTTGTTGCTGTGTATAATGATCTCCTGGTTCTGCTCATTTCACTCAGCATCAGTTCATGCAAGTCTCTCCAGGCCTCTCTGAAATCATCCTTCTGGTCATTTCTTACAGAGCAATAATATTCCATAAGATTCATATACCATAATTTATTCAGCCATTCTCCAATTGAAGGGCATCTATTCAGTTTCCAGTTTCTAGCCACTACAAAAAGGGCTGCCACAAACATTCTTGCACATGTGGGGCCCTTTCCTTCCTTTATGATTTCTTTAGGATATGAGCCCAAGAAAAATGCTGCTGGGTCAAAGGGTATACACAGTTTGATAACTTTTTGAGCGTAGTTCCAAATTGCTCTCCAGAATGGCTGTATCCGTTCACAGCTCCACCAACAATGCATTAGTGTCCCAGCCTTCCCACATCCCCTCCAACATTTATCATTAACTTTTCCTGTCATTTTAGCCAATCTGACAGGTGTGTAGTGGTACCTCAGGATTGTCTTGATTTGCATTTCTCTGATCAATAGTGATTTGGAGCACCTTTTCATATGACTACAAATAGTTTTAATTACATCCTCTGAAAATTGTCTGTTCATATCATTTGACCATTTATTGATTGGAGAATGGTTTGAATTTTTATAAATATGAGACAATTCTCTATATATTTTAGAGATGAGACCTTTATCAGAACCCTTAAATGTAAAGATGATTTCCCAAGTTATTGCTTCCCTCCTAATCTTGACTGCTTTGGTTTTGTTTGTATAACAACTTTTTAACTTAATATAGTCAAAGTTATCTATCTGGTTTTCAATTAAGAGTTCCAGTTCTTCTTTCGACATAAATTTATTCCATCTCCATAGGTCTGAGAGGTAAACTATATTATGTTCCTCTAATTTACTTATAGTATCACTCTTTATATCCAGATCATGAACCCATTTAGATCTTATCTTGGTATGTGGTGTTAGATGTGGGTCAAGCCCTAATTTCTTCCACACTAGTTTCCAATTTTCCCAGCAGTTTTTGTCAAATAGTGAGTACTTATCCCAGAAGCTGGGGTCTTTGTATTTATCAAAGACTAAATTGCTATAGTTATTGCCTAGTTTGTCTTGTGATTCTATCCTATTCCACTGATGGACTACTCTATTTCTTAGCCAGTACCAAATTGTTTTGATGACCACTGCTTTGTAATATAGTTTTAGATCTGGTACAGCAAGTCCACCATCATCAGCCTTTTTTTTTCATTAATTCTCTTGAAACTCTTGACCTTTTGTTCTTCTAAATGAATTTTGCTGCTATTTTTTTTTAGATCTGTAAGATAATTTCTTGGGAGTTTGATTGGTATGGCACTAAATAAGTAAATTAGTTTGGGTAGTATTGTCATTTTTATTATATTCGCTCGGCCTACCCATGAGCATTTTAAGTTTTTCCAATTGACTAGGTCTGATTTTATTTGTGTGGAAAGTGTTTTGTAGTTTAGTTGATATAGTTCCTGACTTTCCCTTGGCAAATAAATTCCCAAATATTTTATGCTATCAACAGTTATTTTGAATGGAATTTCTTTTTGTATCTCTTGCTGCTGAACTTTATTGGTAATATATAAAAATGCTGATGATTTATGTGGATTTATTTTGTATCCTGCAACTTTGCTAAAGTTGTGAATTGTTTCTAGTAGTTTTTTAGTTGAGTCTTTAGGGTTCTCTACGTATATCATCATGTCATCTGCAAGGAGTGATAATTTGGTTTCCTCATTACCTACTCTAATTCCGTTAATCTCTTTTTCTTCTCTTACTGCCAAAGCTAACATTTCTAAGACAATATTAAATAATAATGGTAACAGTGGGCAGCCTTGTTTCATTCCTGATCTTATTGGGAATGGTTCTAGTTTGACTCCATTACATATGATGCTTGCTGAAGGTTTTAAGTAGATACTACTAATCATTTTAAGGAAAAGCCCATTTATTCCTATACTCTCCAGTGTTTTTAGTAGGAATGGGTGTTGGATTTTAGCAAAGGCTTTTTCTGCATCTATTGAGATAATCATATGTTTTTTGTTAATTTGGTTATTACTATAATTGATCATGCTAATAGTTTTCCTAATATTGAACCAGCCCTGCATTCCTGGTATAAATCCTACTTGGTCATGGTGTATTATCCTGGGGATAACTTTCTGTAATCTCCTTGCTAAAATCTTATTTAAAATTTTTGCATCAATATTCATTAGGAAAATGGGTCTATAGTTTCTTGCTCAGTTTTCTCCCTACCTTTTTTAGCTATCAGCACCATATCTGTGTCATAGAAGGAATTTGGTAGTACACTTTCTTTCCCTATTTTTTCAAATAGTTTATATAGTATTGGGATTAATTGTTCTTTGAATGTTTGGTAAAATTCACATGTAAATCCATCTAGCCCTGGAGATTTTTTCTTAGGGAGTTGATTAATAGCTTGTTCTATCTCTTTTCCCAAAATGAGGCTATTTAAATAATTTATTTCCTCTTCTGTTAACCTAGGCAATCTATATTTTTGTAGATATTCCTCCATTGCATTTGCATTATCAAATTTATTGGCATAAAGTTGGGCAAAGAAACTCCTAATTGTTACTCTAATTTCCTCTTCATTGGAGGAAAGTTCTCCCTTATCATTTTTGAGACTAATAATTTGATTTTCCTCTTTCCTTTTTCTAATCAAATTAACTAAAGGCTTATCTATTTTGTTGGTTTTTCATAAAACCAACTCTTGGTTTTATTTATTAATTCGATAGTTTTCTTATTTTCAATTTTATTGATCTCCCCTTTAATTTTCAGAATTTCCAATTTGATATTTAATTGAGGGTTTTTAATTTGGTCTTTTTCTAGCTTTTTTAATTGTAAGGCCAGTTCATTGATCTTCTCTTCCTCTGTTTTATTCAAGTAAGCATCTAGAGATATAAAATTACCCCTTATAATCGCTTTAGCCGTGTCCCACAAATTTTGGTATGTTGTCTCATTATTGTCATTCTCCTGGATGAAATTATCGATTGTGTCTATAATTTGCTCTTTCACCCATTCATTCTTCAGGATTAGATTATTTAATTTCCAATTAACTTGTGGTCTATTTTCTCCTGGCCTTATGTTACATGTGAGTTTTATTGCATCATGATCTGAGAAGGATGCATCTACTATTTCTGCTTTTCTGCATTTGGTTTTGAGGTTTTTATGCCCTAATGCATGATCAATTTTCGTATAAGTTCCATGAACCCCTGAGAAAAAAGTATACTCCCTTCTATCACCATTCAATTTCCTCCAGAGATCTATCATACCTAACTTTTCTAGCCTTTTGTTTACCCCCCTAACTTCTTTCTTATTTATTTTGTGATTTGATTTATCTAATTTTGAGAGAGCAAGGTTGAGATCCCCCACTAGTATAGTATTACTGTCTATTTCTCCTTTCATCTCTGTTAGTTTCTCCTCTAGGAATTTGGATGCTATACCACTTGGTGCATATATGTTTAGTGTTAATACTGCTTCATTGTCTCTGGTACCCTTTAGTAAACTATAGTTTCCTTCCTTATCTCTTTTAATTAGATCTATTTTTGTTTTTACTTGACCCGAGATAAGGATTGCTACCCCTGCCTTTCTTTGTTCACCTGAAGCATAGAAGATTCTGCTCCAGCCCTTTACCTTGACTCTGTATGTATCTCTATGTTTTAGATGTATTTCTTATAAACAACATATTGTAGGATTCTGGCTTTTAATCCTGTCTGCTACCCGCTTCCGTTTTATGGGAGAGTTCATCCCATTCACATTCACGGTTAAAATAACTATGTCTGTATTCCCTGCCATCTTATTTATCCAGAGTTATGATTTTCTCTTCCCTTTCCCCTCTCTCCCTTCCCCCCTCCCCAGTACGTTATTTTGGATGACCACCTCCCACCAATAGTCCTCCCCCCTTGAGAATCCCTTACTCCCCTTTATACCTTTCCCCTAATCCTTCTATTAGTTTATCCCTTTCCTTTCCTCCTTTCCCTCCCACCTTCCCACAAGGAGGGTCAGGCCTTTCTTTGAAGCCAAATGTGTCTGATGTACTCTCTTAGAGTCCAATCTAATGAGAGTAAGGTTTACACACTCCTTACACACTCCACTCATCACCCTCCCTTCTTTCCCTCAATTATATTAGATCTTCTATGTCTCTTTATGAGATTTTGCCTTATTTTACCTCCTTTATTTTTACTTTATTTTGCCTCCTTCCCCCCTTTTTTTTTTCAGTATGGTATCCCTTCCACCTCTAATTTCCTTTCCATTATTATCAAAGTAAAATCAAATTATACCCCCATTCTTTAAGGATACCTATAGTAGAAATATAGTTCTCAAGAGTTCTTTCCTTTTTACTTTTTTATGCTTCTCTTGAGTTCTGTATTTGGAGGTCAAATTTTGTTCAGATCTGGTCTTTTCATTAGAAATAGGTGAAATTCTCCTCTGTCATTGAATGACCATCTTCTTCCCTGGAAGATGATGCTCATTCTAGCTGGATAACTTATTCTTGGCTGTAATCCAAGTTCTTTTGCCTTTTAGAATATCTGATTCCAGGCCCTTCGATCCTTTAAAGTGGAAGCTGACAGATCTTGTGTAATTCTAATTACAGTTCCTCGATATTTGAACTGTTTCTTTCTAGCTGCTTGCAATATCCTTTCCTTGGTGTGATAGTCCTGAAATTTGGCCATGATATTCCTTGGGGTTTTAATTTTAGGGTCTCTTTCAGGAGGTGATCGGTGAATTCTTTCAATGCCAATTTTGCCTTCTGATTCTAAAACATCAGGGAAATTCTCTTTCTTGATTTCCTGGAAGATAGCCTCAAGGTTCTTTTTTTCATCGTGGCTTTCAGGGAGTCCAATAATCCTTAGATTGTCTCTCCTGGATCTGTTTTCCAAGTCAGTTGTTTTTCCTAGGAGATATTTCATATTTTCTTCTATTTTTTCATTTTTTTGTTTTTGTTTGATTCTTGAAGTCTTATTGAGTCATTTACTTTTATTTGTTCCATTTTAATTTTTAAAGTATTATTTCCTTCAGTTATCTTTTTTAGCTCCTTTTGTAGCTGGCCAATTGAATTTCTTGATTCAATGCATTCATTTTCCATTTTGCCAATTTTATTTTTCAATGAATTGTTGTCTTTTTCCAATTCACCAATTTTGTTTTTCAGTGAATTGTTGTCTTTTTCCAATTCGCCATTTTTATTTTCCAGTGAATTGGTGATTTTTTCCAATTCACCATTTTTATTTTCCAGTGAATTGGTGATTTTTTCCAATTCACCAATTTTATTTTTCAGTGAATTTTTTTCTTTTTCCAATTCACCAATTTTGTTTTTCAGTGAATTGTTGTCTTTTTCCAATTCACCAGTCCCGTTTTCCAATTTTTGATATCTCTGTTGCCCTGATCTCAATTTATTTCCCCATTCTTCTTCTATCACTCTTTTGAGATTCTTTATGCAATCTTCCAGGTAAGCTTTCTGAAAGGGAGACCAGTTTAAGTCCGCCTTTGTGGCTTCATCTGGGATTGTTTTCAGAATCTCAGGATTTGGGGAGTTCTCTATTTTCTCTCTGTAAAAGCTGTCTATGGTGAGAGCTCTCTTCTGCTTCTTACTCATGGTTTTCAGCTGAGATATCAGTCACCAGCAGGGAGTACCACCACAATTTCAATTTGCCCCGGGGCAGTTTGCCCAGTTGACTTCCAGTCTGAGGCTGGTCAGGCTAGATCCGCACTAGGACCACATTTTCAGCTGCTCTCAATCCACCCTTTACCAAAGGCAGATCTGCCAAAGCACCTGCTCACAAGCAGAGCAAAGTGGCCCAAGCATCTCCCAGGGGCTTCCTGGGTGCCTAAATTCCACCTCTGTCACAGCCCGACTTCCGCCCCGGGTGCACGGCCAGCGGCCGATTTCCCCTGAGGCTAACCTTCTCCGGAGTTTTTTCAAAGTAGATTGTTGATAGAAGTGCATTGTAGTCCAAGTGTTTGGTGGAGCCCTCACTCCAAAACCAGTTCGGAGGCTCAATTTTTCTGGGTCTGAGGGAAGGTCTCAGGAGGTCACAGAGAATGCTGTCTGCAGTTTGCCATCTTGGCTCCGCCCCTAATTTTTTAATATTGTTGTGGATACTACAATTCTCCCATTCACCCAGGCTCATAACTTAGGTATTATCTGCAACTTTTCACTCTCTGTTATCCCTCGCCCCCTGTCCATTCAATCTATTGCCAAGTCTTATCAATTTTGCTTTCATGATCTCTTTCATGTATGCCCTTTTCTATCTTCTGATAATGTCACCAATCTCATGAACATCTTTATTATATATTCCCAGACTATTTTGGTAGTTTTTTGCTTGTTTTTCCTGCTTCATAGTTCTCAATCCAGTCTACTTTTCTCCCATTTGTCAAATTGATCTCACCAAAGCATAAACTTGACTATGATATAGCCTTCTCCTAAAATCAATAGATTCCAAATGGCTCCCTATACTAAAGGATTGAATGTAAAATCTGCTGTTTGGTGTTCATAATTCTTTATTATCTGGCCCTTGCTAAAACAGGTCTGACTCTGCCTTTGGTTCATCCATTTTTTGGAAAATGAAGTCGTCTTCATGGAAAGTCAAGAACTCATGATCTTTGATAATTATATAACTCCAGCAACTATTTTGGACAAGCTTATTGAACAGCTTTACTCACCACTACTATATCATACCTATGTGTCAGTCTAGGGATGTATGTCCAGAATTTTTCAGTGATTTTCTATTTTTAAAAATCAGGTGGTCCATAATTAACTCCAATGACAATATTCCTTATATTTCTTTATAATTTTTCACAAAACACTTCTGTATTTTCCATTAATCCTCACACAGGTTTCTAGAGGTTTTTTTTTTTTTTAAGGAATACAGACTTACCTATTTGTTTACATGTATACATAGGTGTGTGTACACACGTACACACACACACACACACAAAAAAAAAAAAAAAAAAACTCCTCCCCACCCTACTTTTCCCTGTACTGTTTCAGGTCTGACCTACAATCCATCATCACTTCTTTCTGAAATCTACATACCTCAAGATATTCATACATACATCAAGTCACTGGTTTTGTATGAACCAGGACTAATTTAGGGATCATTTAAATTCTGAAATTTCTTTTAGTTCATTATCTCCTGATTATAATTTATCTTGCAAATTGGCAAATTTATTTGTCTGTAGGATCATAGAGTTTTATAGGGCCTTAAAGGCAATCTTCTTCAGCTCCATCATTTCAAAGCTATTTTCCATAAATGTGAATAATAGAATTCCTAGTTTCTGTCCAAGCATTCAATGTAACAAATGCATATCATATAGGATAGACTTTATTTTACTTCACAGAAGTAGATTTATATCTGGAAGAGATTTTAAAGGTAAAATGCAGAACTAGAAAGGATTCACAGAAGTCTCAAAACAAATGTACAAAATATCGAAAGTACTCATAGCTATTCCTATCTGTAGAAAATGCTCTTGGGATAGTCATCAGGATAATAATCTGACATCTTAAAAGTCTCTAGCTCTTCTACAGGATTCCACCAGTGCATAATGCCCTTTGGTGTTTGAACTCACTATCTAAACAACTTCAATTTGGGGATATTACATGAACATCTTTATGTTACTCAAACAAGACCCTTACAATTCTTTGGACCTCATCTTGTCCATTTGTAAAATGAGGGGATTAGACTAAATGATTTCTGAAGTCTCTTCAGTCTCTAGAATTCTTTTTTCATCAGACATATACTTTTAAAATAAATCAATTGAACCCAGATTTCTTGCCCTCTACATAATGTAGATCTTCTTTTAAGCTGAAGGAGCAATGTGGGATAGTTCAAATCCACTTCTCTCTCTGCAAAAGGTCTTAATCCCCAAATATTCACTACATTTGAGGCCTCATCAAATGCTACCCTTGTCCAATAACTTCCTTTCTTTGCTAGGATGCTACTTACCTGGATTATGATGTTTAGGCAATTAAAATTCCACTGTATGTACTTAGAAGGTTGTAGTTCAATACAGCCAATCAGCTTCCTGAGCTAAATAAAGCAGTACTTGTTTGATTCTTCTATTTGTTTCTATAGGAATTTTATCATTGTCATGTCTTTTAAAATTTTTAAGATGGGAAAGTCTTCAATTAGGTGTTTATTTAACTTTTGTTGAGATAGAGGAGTAGAAAGCCAAAAGGAAGGAATAGTGAGGTTCAGGAATTCCATTCTTGGGCCACCTGGGCAAGGTCAGTGTTTGCTTAAAGATTCTGTTGCAAGTTACTTGGCTTGTGGGGGAATGGAATATACCTTTCCCCTTTATCCTTTTCTGCATTTTGGCACAAGAAGAACAAGGTGGGGAATGTAAGGGGAAATAAAAAAGAAACAAACATAGATTTAGAAGATATATTGAGAGGAGGTACTCCTTCATTTTATATCTCTTCCACTTATTTAGCAGGACTGGCACATAATAGGTTTTATAATAATTTTAATAAATATTTGTTAATCAATTACTTCAAGCATTGAGAAATAAAAAGCAAGAAGTTAGATTGCTTAATCGATTCCTTAAATCATTAAGAGGTATAGTTTTCCTCTCTAGATAAATAGATTGAAATGATAGATAGATAAAAACTGGTAAGTGAATCTCTTGAAGTCAGAGGGTAAGAGGAATATTCTTTAGGACAAAGTTTTAGAAGTAGGAAGGAACAGTGGTCAAAAGGATAAGAGTCCTTATTCTGCCACTTTATATTAGAACTATTAGGCAGACACAAATCATGGCTTGTCTCAAGCAGGGGATAGTCAGCAAGCCTTCTCCTCTCTATGACAAAGATTACAACCAACAACAGAGAAATATTTGTCTTTGTAAATGATTTGGAAGTTGTTTAACCAAAATATGAGCACGTTTGAGTGAGAATCTCTGCTATAATTAGAGGGGAATGCTTAATTACCTTTCCTGGAAATGATGAAGTACTTCAGGAAAAGTCAAAATAGGGAATGGAGAGAAAACATAATGATACACATGAAGATCCTGGGGGAATTGTGGGAGAAGCCATGGTAGGCAACATCTACTGGTCATAATAGAAAGAAGAACATTCTTTCTGGTATCACAGGGGATTATGTCAGTTTACATACTTTTGGGAGTTAATAGTTACTCATTCAGGAGTTTCTGGTTTTAGTTTTCTCTTTTATACTGTGAATTTGCAAGTGGGGAGTAAATTTCAGCACTACCGCCACATATATTTTCTTGCCATTTATGGATGAGAACCCAAAGCTGAGAGTGAAAAAAAAAATTGCCCCAAATTGTAAACAGTACTATTTTCATGGCATTTTGGACTTAAAGGTTATAGATAGATTTGCCCAATTAAAAATGCAAATTATCTTTGTAAAGAAAATAAAAATTCAAAAAGGAAGTGGAAATAGCCAAAATTATAATTTATACTTTCAAAATCTCCTATAGTATTTAGCGTACTACTGAAAGATTTGTAAGCTGGTGAAGGGAAATGTCAGATGAAAAGAATGGAAATGGACACATTTTGGTAGGATTATATTCCACATATATTATCTATGTCTGGAATTGGCTCTTTTTGTTTCATTTGTGAATGAGATTTGTTTTGACACAAAGATGTCCATTGTTGCTACTTCTGTTTAACATAGTGCTAGAAATGCTAGCAATAGCAGTAACATATTTGTGATGTGACCCTTTTTATCTGTTGTGAATCTATTTGGAACTCATCTTGGTATATGGTATAAGATATTGCTTTAAATGTAACTTTTTTTTCCTGATGCTATCTAGTTTTATCAAAAGTTTTTGTTAAATAGTGAATCTATATCCCGGAGTAGCTGAGGTTTGGGGATTTGTTGAACTCTAGGCTATTAGATTTATTTGCTTCTGTATGTTATATCTGTACTCTGTTTTACTGATTGTTTTCACCAATATCAAATTGTTTTGGTGATTATTATGATGGATTTGTAGTATAGTTTGAGAGTTAGTAGTGATAGACCTCTTTACCACTTAAAAAAAGTCTTAAAATGATCTTTTGTTCCTCTACATGAATTTCATTATTATTTTTTCTAGTTCTGTAAAGGAATCTTTTGATTTGTTTGCTATGTCACAGAATAGGCAAATTAATTTAGTTAGTATTGTCATTTTTATTGTATCATCTTGGCCACCCCATGAATAATGAATATTTCTCTAATTATTTATATCTGTATTTCTATAAATAGCATTTTGTATTGGTATTCACATTGATCTTAGGTATATCTTCATAGGTAAAATCTTTTATTTTATATATATTTTAAATGAAATTTAATTTTCTATTTTTCTTCTAGAATTTACTAGTTTCATACAGAAATGATGAAATTTTGATTTATTTTTTATCCTGTAACTTTGTTGAAGTTATTAATTGCTACAATTTAGCTATCTAGGATTTTCTAAATTATCGTATCTGAAAAAAACAAATTTTGTTTCTTCTTTGGTCTTTCTTGTTCCCTCAATTTATTTTTCTCACTTTACTTTTATTACTAGAATTTCTACCATTATGTTAAACAGAAGTAGCAATACTGGATATCTTTGTATCATCCTAATCTAAGTAGAAAAGACTCTATTCCCTTATGTTTGATGCTAGTTTTAGATAGATACCATTTAATATATTAAGAAAAGCTCCATTTACTTTTATATTTTCTATTTTTTTATTTAAAGACAGAAATAGATATTGCACTTTGCCATGCCAAAAAGTTGATATAATAATATAATTTTTCATGATCTTGTTATTAAGATGGTAAATTATATTAGTGGTTTTCCTGATATCAAAACAACCCCAAATTTACTCATATAACTCATACCAAGTCATAATGTATAATCTTTGAACTGGATTGCTGTAGCCTCTTTGCTAATTTTTTATTAAATTTTTTTCATCAATGTCCATTGGCCAATAGTTTTATTTCTGTGTTTTGACTCTGTATTTTAGGTATCAAGATATATTTTTTTCATGAAAGCGATTTAGTAGGTTACCTTCTGCCATTTTTGGGTAGTATTATAATTATAATTTACATAAAATTATAATTAATTGGCTTTTGAATACTTGATAGAATTCACTTCCATTTAGACCATATGGTCCAGGTTTTTTTTTTTTTCTTTTTTTTCTTTTTCCCTTTTGGAAGTTTGTTTTTAATTGGTTCAATTTCTTTTTTCTGAGATTGGATTAAGGAAGAATTTCTTTCAGATTTATGGATAGGAAATGAGCTCATGACCAAACTAGAGAGAGAATATCACAGAAGACAACATGGTTCAAATTTATTCAATTTTTATAGAATATTAATTAAATGAATATTAATTAAATAATTCAAATTTATAAGAATAAGAGCTGATCCCCAGTTAATACATGGTTGAAGGATATGAATAGGCAGTACTCAAGAAAAAAAGTTCAAGCTAGATATAGGCATATTTAGAAAAATGTTCCAAATCATTAATTAGTAAAGAAATGCAAATTAAACTTACCCTGAGGTTTTACCTCATACCCATCAGATAGATAAAGATGACAAAAAGAAAAATGACAAATATTTGATAGGATTAAGAGGAATTGGTGAAGCTTTGAACTGATTCATCCATTCTAGAAAGATATTAGGAACTATGTCCCAAAGTGATCATTTTCCTTATAACAACCCAGGTAATATATTAATCACCATGCTTATTTTATTGATAAAATAACTGACACTATGAGAAGTTCGGTGACTTACTCATGGTTTTAAACTTGAACTATAATGTTAATTCAGTTTTCCTAACTTCTGATCTAGTATTAATAGTATTGTATCACAAATCCTTATCCCCCTAAAGAAAAGGGGTCATTTTTTAAATTTAAAAATTAAAACCTAATTTTTTAAAATTTAAAAATGCAATACAAACATACAATGAAAACAATAATAATGATACTAACTTATATTGACAATGGTTTGTTATTCCAAATTATTTGATGTACATTATATTATTATGTAATTTTTCTTTCAAATTTTAAAAAGGCTGAGGCAACATGGACATGAAGAGATTATAAAGTTTTGAAGTCAGAAAATAGTTGAATCCCAGCTGAACTATATGTTACCTGTGGGATTTTGAGCAAATCATTTAATCCATTTGGGTCAATTTCAATAGGAACTTGGGCCTACGAATTTCTTTTGTACTTTTATTCTCAGCGCCTGATAAAAGAAGCTAGGTGGCACCAGAATGCAGAGAGAGCTGGGTCCTGAGTTCAGATATGACTTCAGACATTTACTAGATGTGTTACCCTGGGCAAATCACTTAACCCTGTTCACTTCAGCTTCCTCATTGGTAAAATGAGCTAGAGAAAGAAATAGCAAACCATTCCAGTCTCTTTGCCAAAACAAACAAACAAACAAACGAAAAAACCCAAATGGGGTCACAAAGAATTGGACATGACTGCAAAATAACTGAATAACCACAAATGAATTATTTAATAAATTATCTAGTGATACAGTGGTAAAAGCACTAGATCTTGACTTGATAAAGATCTGAATTCAAATCTGGTTTCAGGCACTTACTACTTACTTGAGCTTGGTCAAGTTACTTAATCTTCTCCTCTGTAAAAAGGGAGATGATAATATCTACTTCCCAGGATTTTTGTGAAGGCAAAATGAGAAACTTACAAACTTTGCAAAGAGGCTGACTATACATGAGGTGTTTGGACTTTTTGATCATCCTGTCTAAATAGTTCCACCTCAACAGCTAGATTGATCTTTTAATTTAATTTTACCATTTTGGGATTACTTATTGTGTACTTCACAATGTGCAGATGAATTAGAGTTGCTACTTTCCTGATACATTTCAAGCAAAATACTAAATTACAACTCCTTCCCTCCAATTAAAAACATCACAAGGAAATATTGAATATATAATTATAGAGTTAATAGTTAGGTCACCTTATTCAAACTCTTCATTTTACTGAGACTTACATTAAAGTGACTTGCCCAAGATAATATAGGCAATATATAGCACAACTATGACTTTACTCCCAAACCAATATCTTTTCCATTAAATCAATTTAAAGCCTCCACAATGTCTGTTTATATGATTTGAACTGATTCACTTGGAGTGGAGAAGGGGTGGACACTTCCCACATTTTCCTCTCAGCATTCAATGAAAACAAATTGCATGAGTCACACTCAACACACCATGGAGACAGATTGAAAACTCATAAGCACATTATTGGGAGAAAAAACACATGTAAGTCAAGGAGATACATTCTTTTCCCAACATAAACATAAGAAGACAAAGATACCTGCCATTCCTGGATAACTACAAGCAGTTCATCAAATACAGAGGAGAGGACAGGAATAGCATCCTTATCACAAATGGCATATGAATATCTTAATCATATCCCCAAATATTACATTTTACCTGTACTTTGGAGATTATCTCTAGCTTGTATCATGCAAGTGTTCAGGGTTCCCCCCATAATATGATATGAAAACTTACTGATATGATTATATTATTTTTGTATCCTATTAGTGAAAACAAATTATTCACATGATCCCATTAGAGTATGACAGAAAAATGCTGACAGGATGGAAATACACCAAAGATATGTTTCTTCTGTTTGTAGTTACACCGTCATTTTTCTTTATTATTCCTGACAAGTTGCCTATCATACTGTTCACAGTATAGGAGCCTACAGAAGTGATAGGAAAATTTGATCTTCCTGGGACTGTAGGGAAACTCTTGCTGATAGCACAGTAACATTTGCTTTTTTTTTCAGGCTACCTGTACTGTCTTTCCTCTTTATTCCTTCCCATCACCATCCTGAAATCTCCAAATGACATTTCTTCAAAATTTATGGAATCTAGAATTTTGACTAGCCTGCTATGCTTCCTTTATGTCTCTGCTTAAATATCACCTTCTATAAGAAACCTTTCCTGATCCCCATTCCATCTGTGATTATCTCCCATTTATCCTTTACATATATTGCTTATACATAGTTGTTTGCATATTGTCTTCCTTATTGGACTTTGATGTTTTGAGAGCAGGTATGTCATTTGCCATCTTTTCCCTTATGCCCAGAGTTCAGTACAGTGCCTGGCACATAGCAAATGCTTAATGGTGCTTGCAGGCTGTGTTTACTGTGTCACCACTGGCATGAATTTCCTTGTTATGTACTTGGTGAAATCCAGGTGCTCTTCATTTCCTCAGACATAATCTCAGATTCCTTTAAATGCAGTTAATACAAAGCTAGGAGGGATAGTTACTAGATGACAGAGGAAGGCTCCTAAAAGGACTAGAGAAACTATAAAATTGAGCTAAATCAAATTAGATGATACATAATTGAGATAAATGTAATGACAGATTTTGGTTTTAAAAATTTACTTTATAAATAAAGTATGTATGTTGGGGGGAAGAGAAGAGGGGTTAGGGTCCCATATATACTTTTAAGGGGGCCACAGAAAATGAGCATACAACCCAATACTTATTTTTAAAAATTATTTAGTATTTTATTTTCTCTTAGTTACATGTAAAAACAATTTTTAACATTAATTTTTAAAACTTTGAGTTTCAGATTCCCTTCTTTCCTCCTCCTCAACCTCCTCCACATTGAGAATGCAAGAAATTCAATATAGGTTATACAGGTGTAGGTATGTAAAACATTTCCATAATGGTCATGTTGGGAAAGAAAACATACCCCCTCAAAAAAAAACCTTCAAGAAAAATAAAGTAAAAAACAAAGTCTGCTTCATTCTGCATTCAAACATCATTAGTTCTTTTTCTGAGTATGAATAACATTTTTCATAAGTCCTTCAGAGTTGTCTTGAATCATTATATTGCTCAGTATAGTTATGTTATTCACAATTGATCATCTTACAATACTGCTGTTACTTTGTACATAGTACATTTCACTTTGCATCAACTCATGGAAGTCTTTCCAAGTTTTTCTGAGAGCATCCTGTTCATCATTTCTCATAGCATAATAGCATTCCATTACAATTACATATTACAATTACATACTACAGTTTATTCAGCCATTCCCCAATTGAGGGGCATTCTCTCAATTTCCATTTCTTTGCCTCCACAAAAGAGCTGCTCTAAATGTTTTTTGCATATATAGGCCCTTTTTCTTTTTGTTTTTGTTTTTTTATCTTTTTGGGAATACAGACCTAGTAGTGGTATTGCTAGATAAAAGGGAATGCATAGTTTTATAGCCCTTTGAGCAAAATTCCAAATTGCTCTAGAGAATGGTTAAATCAGTTCCCAATTTCACCAATAGTCCATTAATATTTCATTTTTTCTCACATTCTCTCCCCCATTTGTCATTTTCTTTTTCTGTCCTATTAGTCAATCTAATAGATATATGATATTAGAACTTCAGATTTGTTTTAATTTACATTTCTGCAATTAATGGTGAGTTAAAGTAGTTTTTCATATGGCAATAAATATCTATTATTACTTTATCTAAAAACTTATTATTTATCAATATGGGAATGGCCCTTATTTTTATAAATTTGACTTAATTCTCTATATGTTTGAGAAATAAGACTTTTATCAGAGAAATTTGCTTCAAATTCTCTTTTTCACAATTATTCTTGCTAACTGCATTCCCCCTCTTTTATTCTATTCTCTCTCCTTTCACTTGTACCTCCTCAAAAGTGTTTTGCTTCTGACTACCCCCTCCCTCAGTTTGTCCTTCTATCATCATCTTCCTTTTATCTCCTTCCCCTTTTACTATCCTATAGGGTAAGATAGATTTCTATACCTATGTGAATGTGTATGTTATTCCCTCTGAGTCATTTCTGATGAGAGTTAAGGTTCACTCACTCTTCTTTACTTTCCCCTCTTCCACCATTGTAAATGCTTTTCTTGCCTCTTTTATGTGAGATAATATACCACATTCTAGTCTTCCTTTTGCCTTTCTCCCAGTACATTACTCTCTTATCTATTAATTTCATTATTTTAGGTATTATCTCTTCATATTCAACTAACATCAATGATCTTATTAAATTCAAAAAGCTGGTTCTTTATTTGTAAAACTATCCACAGAACATTAAATATAAAATAATTATAGAAAAATGATGTGTCTTGGGACTATTTCTATATGAACTCCATTAAAAATGAGAATGTTGAAATAAAAATGATTGACTTTATATTTACAAATATACATTTCAAATATAAAGCACTTGATATCCATCAGGGCTACTTAATTTTTACAACTACCTTTTGAGGTAGGCAGTACAAGTAATTTTGAAATACATTTTAAAGATGAAGAAATGGAGGCTCATATCACAGCCATGTAGATAATATTTTGAACTGGGAATTCATTTATTATTCTCAAGCAGTTGGAATTATCTTGAAAGGGGGACATAAGGGCAAATAGATGGTGCAGTAGATAGAACATTAATTAGCCCTAGAGTCGGAAGAACTTGAGTTCAAGTCCAGCCTCAGACACTTGACACTTACTACTAGTTGTGTGATCCTGGGCAAGTCACTTAACCTAGATTGTCTCATCAAAAAGAAGGAAAGAAAAAAAGAAAAAAAAGAAAGAAAAGAAAAAGAAAGTGGACAAAACCCTTCCTGACTGGATTAATGAACACCTTTAGCAGGGGTAAGAGAGTAGAATTCATAATTTAAAAAAAATTTCCAGGGTCTCCTGGCAATATTGCTAAAAGAACACTTCCCATTTTTATCTGCTATCTCACCAGAAAAAAAGGTATTGCTTGGATTTGAGTCCTTGGAGACTATAATTTAAACTCGGGGAGGTGAATTAAATAAATTGCCAATTCCCATAGAATGAATGGTATCTTGATTCTCAGAAGGAACTGATTCACTGGTGATGAGATTCCCCAATGGAGTAGTTTGCCCACAATTAACACACTAGCCTAGAGGAGACATTTCTTTATATATTTATAATGTTATCCCTTCCCCCTATCCATTTTTTGTTTTTATTTTTTTTATTTCAACCACTTTTAACAATTGTTTTTCAGTTTCTATAGACTGGTATTAGAACAAAAGTATAATAAAACTTAATGATAACTCATGTTTACATTACATTTTAAGGAGTATAAGTTAAGCCCTGTGGAGGTAGGTATTGCCAGCATTATTATCTCCATTTTACAGAATAGGAAATTGATGTTTAGAGTAATTTTTCCTTGTATATGCTCATAGAGCTAATGGTTTGAACTTCCATGTTGCTCTCTCCCACATCAATGAGTTTTCCCTTGTCTCTCTCTAACATAAAGATATTTATATTGATCACCCCCTTCCTCTGATACTTATCCATACAAAGAGAGCTTCCTTTGATGTTTGAAATTTTCTATCCATTACATATAACTTGAAATATATAATTTCTGACTAAAAAAAGACAAATTCCCAGAAGCCAAATGTCAGGTTCTTTGATGAAGTCACTGAAATGTAGGATACTAAGGACTTATGAACTGCAAAGAAAATGGAACCTCCTCAGGGGTCCAAGAGGAATATGGGAAGCCCTTGAGGAGGAAGTTTTTGATTCACAGGTCAAGATGATAGATTAAGAAAAGGAAACCTTTAGGCCTGCCCCTGGAGACTGAAGATATTCCTTCAGGCAGAGAGCATTGGCTTCAGCTGGTCCATTCATCACATTTGCAGCTGTAAATTCTTTGCTTAGAAGGGGAAAACCCACAAGTATCAGGCTTTTTCCCTGTGTACATGAACAAATTTTCTGGTTGGTAATAATGAACCTCTTAAAAATTCAGAATAAGTTTTCACAGCTTTCACAAAATGATTTCAATCATAGCAATAGACAAATGCTTTCTTAAAAATGCCTTTGAAGTCTTCCATTCATCTTGGGAGTCCCCTTATTTCGAAATGAGAAGTGATGAAGGTTAGGCTCTTAATTCTGAACAGAAAGAGAGAGAAAAAAAAACTTGATAAATAAAGATGGTTGGGAGAACTTTCATAAGAAGATGCCAGAATAATGGAAATGGAAGTAAGAAAGAAAGAAGGAAAGATAGAAGTATAGAAGAAAAGAAAGAAAGGAGAGGGAGGGAAAAAAGAGAAACAGAGAGGAAGAGGGAGAGGAAGGGAAGGAGAAAGGGAGGGAAGAAGGGAGAAGGAGAGAGAAAAAAAGAGAGAAAGGAAGAGGCAAGAGTAGAGAGAGAAAGAAACACAGAGAAACTCATTTATAAGACATTAACTCAATCATGTGATCCAGATTGAAATGTATTGAATTACATTTTTATAGGTTTCATTTTTCAGTTAACTTCTTGTGTTATGTTCAGACCCATTGAAGGAAGAAGAAAATGTCAATTTCTTTAACAAGAACCATAGAACCATAATCTGAGAAACAACAATAATACTCACCTTTCCTGAATCCTATGTATATGTTTACACCCAGCCACGAGAGACCTGCCTAAGATACAGAGAATGTCAGAGTCCTACAAATCAGTTAGGAATTTTTATTCTCGGTGTCTTGCTCTAACTAGTTAGCACACTCATTTTTGCATTTAGTCCTTTTGCTTGTTTTAATTTAATATGAAATCAACTTTGAATCCAGGAATAACAATAACTGACATTTATATACACTTTTGCTTTGCAGAGTCCTTTGCATGCATGAATTCATTTGATCATCACAGTCTTGTGTGGTAGGTGCTTGTTCTAGATATTATTATCCTCATTTTACAGATGACATTGGTTCGATATGGAATTTTATTTATGTCTCTCTCATCCCCATCCAAAGTCTCCTTTACTTTCATTTTTGCTTGGGATATGGTACTTCATAATTATTTTGTGTATAGTTTTGGTTCTTGTAAAAATGTATATTACATTTAACACAGTAGTACTCAAGATGTCAGGATTATCTTTCTTTGCCCTCCTGAACTTTCTTCTCTTCTCTTGTATATTTTAAAATTTCATTGATATTTTTTTGTTGGCTTCATTGTCACTGCTCTCTCATTCCTTCACCACTTTTCTTCCAACCCCCAAGAAAAGCTCTCCTTTGTGAGAAATAACTACAATTAAGAAAATTAATACATTGGCTTGTCTGGAAATTTTATGTCTAATTTGGTACCTCTAATTGATCAATTCTTTGCCAATTGGTGGAAAGCTTGGTTCATCATTAGGCTTCTGGAGTCATGGTAAGTCACAACATTGGTCAGAATTTCTAAGTATTTCAAAGTTGTTGTTTAAATGTATTGTATTTGTCATATAATTTATCCTATTTAGCATGTTTTATTTCCCCCCCCCTCTGGGGTTGGGGGGTGGGGGGACCCAGGGGAAAAGCTTGGGAAAAAAAGTTTTTGCAAAGGTCAATGTAGAAAAATCACTCATAGGTTTTGTAAATAAAAAGCTTTATAAAAAAAAGAAAATAATAAAGCTACTTGGCAGTATTTTATAAAAAAAAAGTTGTTTAATTTAACATTCATATGGTATATTTTACTCAGTCAAATATCTTAGTTTAGGGATACCAATTTGGTACACACAAAAAAATCTTATTGTAAAGTTTTTTTTTTTTTTTTTAATATATATAGGCCCTTTCCCTCTTTCTTTGACCTTACCTCAACTATGTTCCTTGGTATTCCTATATTTCTGCAGCAACTCCAATTTTGCCATTTTTCTGTCATCTTTGCCAATCTGATGGCTGTAAGGAGAAATCTTTTAGTTTAGATGATGGTTATCTCTCATTGTTCTGTCCTAAGTCCTTTTCTCTTATCTCTCCATACTATTTTAACCGGTGATCTCATCAGCTCTCATGGATTTATTTCCCATCTCTATGCTGATCATTCTTAAATCTATCTATCCTGCTTTAACACCTCTGCTGACCTCTAATCTCACATTCCTAATTGCCTTTCAGATGGCTCAAAATGGATGTTCAGTAAATATCTTCAACTCAACATGTCATTATAGTCATTATATTTCCCCTGAAACTCCTTGACCTTCTACTTTTTTTATTATCATAAAGGGCAACAACATCCTCCCAGTTCTTTAGACTTGCATCCTAGGAACCACTGGACTACTCTCTATTTCATATCCCAAGATCCAATCTTTTTTCAAGGCCTGTTGATTTCACCTTTGCAACATTTCTCAAATATGCCACCTTCTCTTCTCTGACACTGTTAAATGAAGGCCCTCATCATTTCATACCTGGATGATTGCAATAACCTTCATTCAGCCATCAAAGTCTTCCTAAAGCACAAGTAAGATGATATTATCCCCTTCTCAATAAACTCTAGTTTCCTAGCACCTATTCTTCTTACCATTTCCAGGATCGAATGAAAAAAAAATCTACTTTGGTATTCAAAGCCCTTCATAACTTATTTCCCTCCAACTTCTCCAGTCTTATATCTTACTCCCTGACAGGGACTGTTCAATCCAGTAATACTGGCCTCATGGATGTTCCTTGAGTAAGATACCCCCTTAATCTTTTTCAGGTATTTTCTCTGGTTGATCCTCATTCCTGGAATATTCATCCTTCTCATCTCCACCTTCCTTAGTTTCCTTTAAGTTCCAACTAAAACCCCATCTTCCACAGGAAACTAGGGCTTTCCCTGTCTTAATTATGTTCAATTTATCTTAGCTATCTAGAAGCATTGATCCTTCTAGGAAGAATACTAAGATTGGCTAAAGAGGTTCAGTCTTGACATTTGAGTGATTGGCCATCTCCAAAAAGAGAGGTATGTACCTGAGAGGGAATCACTTGAGGGTAAGGGTTAGAGAAAGCATTTCTTTTGTCAGAGGATAATTTTGTGAACATAAAAGGATCAGATTTGAACTTTAGAATCTTAGCACTGCCCCTAAAATAGTAATGATTTAGACAAATGTCTATATAGGGAGCCAATGAAAAAATCACTCTGAGGATAGGAGGTTTCAGGACTCTACAAAAAGTTCAATAAGAATCTATAACATACCTATGAGGAACTTCATATGGTGTCCATGAAAGAGAGAAAAGGACTTCTAGCAAATAGGAACTATGTGTTATCCCTTTACCAATGTGCTCTATAAGAATGTACCTACTTTGTTCAAGATTCTGTGGGCAGTTGTTGGAGAATGTGCCTGAATTTGGAGGACAATGTTTATTGTCAGCTGTTTTTCTTTTAACATACCACTTTAATAAATACAGGTTTCTCAGAGCTAAGTAAGTCTGATTAATTTAAATCAACAGATAATCAATGGGGGAAGCACACATAAGAAGGTTTGTGAACAATAACATTAAATAAAACCACAACCTCCCAGGAATACCTTTTTTTGTTTGTTTTATGTAAAGCTTTTTATTTACAGAACATATGAGTGATTTTTCTACATTGACATTTGCAAAATTTTTTGTTCCAAATTTTCCCCTCCTTCCCCCATCCCCACCCCTAGATGACAGGTAGTCTAATATATGTTAAATATGTTAAAATATATGACAAATCCAATATATGTATACCTATCTATACAGTTATCTTGCTGCACAAGAAAAATCTGAGAAAAAAACCAAAAAACAACCTAAGAAGGAAAACAAAATGCAAGCAAACATTCACAGAAAGTGTTAAAATGCTATGTTGTGGTCTATACTCAGTTCCCACAGGCCTCTCTCTGGGTGTATATGACTATCTTCATTGCTAAACAATAGGAACTGGTTTGAATCACCTTACATCATCCATCATTATTGATCATTGTTTGCTCTTGTTGTTGTCTTGTATTATGATCTCCTGCTTCTGCTCATTTCACTCAACATCAGTTCATGTAGGCATCTCCAAGACTCTCTGGAATCATCCTGTTGGTCATTTCTTACAGAACAATAATATCCCATAGCATTCATATACCATAATTTATTCAGTCACTCTCCAATTGATGGGCATCCCTTCAGTTTCCAGCTTCTTGCCACTAAAAAAAGGGGTGCCACAAACATTTTTGTACATGTGGGTCCCTTTTCTTCCTTTAAGATCTCTTTGGGATATAAGCCCAATAGAATCACTGCTGGATCAAAGGGTATGAACAGTTTGATAACTGTTCAAGCATAGTTCCAGATTGCTCTCCAGAATGGTTGGACCCATTCGCAGTTCCACCAACAATGTATCAGTGTACCATTTTTCCCACATCCCCTGCAACATTTGCCATTATCTTTTCCTATCTTAGCCAATCTGATAGGTGTGTAGTGGTATCTTAGAGTTGTTTTAATTTGCATTTTTCTGATCAATAGTGATTTGGAGCATCTTTTCATATGACCACAAACAGTTTCAATTTCTTCACCTGAAAATTGTCTGCTCATATCTTTTGACCATTTATCAATTGGAGAATGGTTTGAATTCTTATAAATTTGAGTCAGTTCTCTATATATTTTAGAAATGAGGCCTTTATCCGAGCCTTTGAATGTAAAAATGTTTTTTCAGTTTATTGCTTCCCTTCTAATTTTGTCTGCATTGGTTTTGTTTGTACAAAAACTTTTTAACTTGATATAGTCATAATTATCTATTTTGTGATTAATAATGACCTCTAGTTTTTGTTTGGTCATAAATTCCTTCCTCCTCTGCAGATCTGAGAGATAAATCATCCTACATTCTTCTAATTTGTTTATAATATCATTCTTTATATCTAGATTATGAATCCATTTTGACCTCATCTTGGTATATGGTGTTAGGTGTGGGTCAATGCCTAGTTTCTTCCATATTAGTTTCCAATTTTTCCAGCAGTTTTTCTCAAATAGTGAGTTTTAAATTCCAAAATCTGGGGTCTTTAGGTTTATCAAACACTAGATTATTATAGTCATTGACTATTTTGTTCTGTGAACCTAACCTATTTCACTGATCAACTATGTTTCTTAGCCAGTCCCAAATAGTTTTAATGATCACTGCTTTATAATATAGATTTAGAAATGGTACAGCTAGGCCACCTTTGTTTGCTTTTTGTTTCATTAATTCCCTTGAAATTATTGACCGTTTATTCTTCCAGATGAATTTTTTCTAGGTCAGTAACATAATTTCTTGGGAGTTTGATTGCTATAGCACTAAATAAATACATTAGTTTAGGTAGTATTGTCATATTTTTTTATATTTGCTCGACCTATCCAAGAGATCTTGATATTTTTCCAATTGTTTAGATCTGACTTTATTTGTGTGGATAGTGTGTTGTAGTTTTGCTCATATGGATCCTGACTTTCCCTTGGCAGATATATTCCCAAATATTTTATACTATCCACGGTTATTTTAGATGGATTTTCTCTTTGTATCTCTTGCTATTGGACTTTGTTAGTGATGTATAAAAATGCTGATGATTTATGTGGATTTATTTTGTATCCTGCAACTTTGCTAAAGTTGTGGATTAATTCTAATAGTTTTATAGTTGATTCTCTAGGGTTCTCTAAGTATATCATCATATCATCTGCAAAGAGTAATAATTTGGTTTCCCCATTATCTACTCTAATTCCTTTAATCTCTTTTTCTTGTCTTATTGCCAAGGCTAGCATTTCTAATACAATATTGAATAGTAATGGTGATAGTGGGCAACCTTGGTTCACCCCTGATCTTATTGGGAATGGTTCCAGTTTATCACCATTACATATGATGCTAGCTGATGGTTTTAAATAGATGCTATTGACTATTTTAAGGAAAAGTCCATTTATTCCTATACTCTAGTGTTTTTAATAGGAATGGATGTTGGGTTTTATCAAATGCTTTTTCTGCATCTATTGAGATAATCATATGGGTTTTTTTTGTTAATTTGGTTGTTGATATAGTCAATTATGCGAATAGTTTTCCTAATATTGAGCATCCCTACATTCCTGGTATGAATCCTACTTGGTCATGGTGTATTATCCTGAGGATGGTTTTCTGTAATCTACTTGCTAATATTTTATTTAAGATTTTTTCATCAATATTCATTAGGGAGATTGGTCTATAATTTTCTTTCTCTGTTTTTGTTCTACCTAGTTTAGGCATCAGTACTATGTTTGTGTCATAAAAGGAATCTGGTAGGAGCCCTTCATTTCCTATTTTTTTCAAATGGTTTATATACTATTGGAGATATTTGTTCTTTAAATGTTTGGTAGAATTCACATGTAAATCCATCTGGTCCTGGGGATTTTTTCTTAGGGAGTTGATTAATGACTTGTTCTACTTCTTTTTCTAAAATGGGACTATTTTAGTAATTTATTTCCTCTTCTGTTAATCTGGGCAATCCATATTTTTGTAGATATTCCTCCATTTCACTTAGGTTATCAAATATATTGGCATAAAGTTGGGCAAAATAACTCCTAATTATTGCTCTAATTCCCTCTTCATTGGTGGAAAGTTCTCCCTTTTCATTTTTGAGACTAACAATTTGATTTTCTTCTTTCCTTTTTCTAATCAAATTAACTAGAGGTTTATCTATTTTTTTGGTTTTTTCATAAAACCAACTTTTAGTTTTATTTATTCTATATATATTTTTTTACTTTCTGTTTTTTTAACCTCTCCTTTTATTTTTAGAATTTCAAGTTTGGAATTTGTTGGTTTTTAATTTGTTCTTTTTCTAGCTTTTTTAGTTGCAAGCCCTCTTCATTGATTTTCTTTTTCTCAATTTTATGCAAATAAGCATCTAGAGATATAAAATTTCCCCTTCTTACTGCTTTGATTGCATCCCACAAATTTTGTAATGTTTTCTCATTATTGTCATTCTCTTGGATGAAATTAGTAATTGTGTCTGTAATTTGCTGTCTCACCAATTCATTCTTTAGGATGAGATTATTTAGTTTCCATTTGCTTTTTGGTCTATTTTCTCCTGGCCTTTTTTTGCATTTGATTTTTATTGCATCATGATCTGAAAAAAATGCATTTACTATTTCTGCCTTCCTCCATTTGATTTTGAGGTTTTTATGTCCTAACACATGGTCAATTTTAGTATAAGTTCCATGAAGTGCTGAGAAAAAAGTAAACCCAGGGATACCTTTAAAACACTGATGGGAGAAGTAATATATGTCCTGCAAGTGTGACTCAAGGTTTGGAAGAGTCACCTCAGAAAAGTACTACATAAGAATAAACAGAATGAATAAAAAGAGCATATAAATTAATGAAATACAAGGTACTTTGAAAGGGAGGGAACCTAATTAAATGATTCATGGTGGGAATAGAGTTATGGATGACAAATTGTGCCTGTCTGTTAAGTTTTCTTTCAATCTGGCCCTGCCTTGAAGTTCATTTCATAATGCTTTTTTTTCTGGCTAAGGGCCTCTTATAATTTGAGTGGAGGTCTCAAAGTGAACAGTCCAACACTGATTAATTTAATTCTCAAAAATGACAGATGTTAACTAGATGATACCTACTGTCACTGCATGGGAAAGAACTGTTTTAGTTGATGGAAAAGTACTACATATATTGAACATAAATTACCAACTTTTAAAGACTTGTATAGAACAACAGCTTAGTACATTGAAAAAGAACCTACTTTGCTTAGTGACAGAATGACGTGAATTTAAGTCCCATTTCTGACACATACTACCTATGTGACCCTGAGCAAGTCATTAAACCTTGCAGTGAAACCCTATGAAACTCTCTTAATATTATAAGATGTAAGAGTAGGTGCTTACCTTCATTGGTAGAAATTTTCCTCATTAGTAGTTCCCTACCCTGGTGAAATCACAATTATATAGATGTGTGCGTGTTCATGTGCATGTATGTGTGCGTGTGTGTGTGGGGGGGGCATGCACGTATACAGATACATTGATTAAATAAATAAATGGAGGTTTTCCTTTCGTCTTGTTATAATTCTAACTTCAAGCAAATATACCATTCTCCAGTTTGGTACAGTAGCAAGATATACTATTTTCTCATCTTCCCTCTAAAAGATATAATTTAAACTTTTCTGTTTATTCAAAGCAAATGCTTAACTTCCTATCAGCTGATATTAGTTACCTAGAATAAGATCTGGGTTTCAGGGAGGCAAAATTCCTTGTTTAGGTTCTTAGAAGCACTATGTATGAGTCATGTCTAAAACCTTTCTTGGGATTATCAATAATTCTAATCACCTTTTCCTAGGTCAAAAAACATAGAAATATACTTAGTCCCATTTATTATTATTAGTCCCATATTATATTTCATTGCTATCTTAAACAGACTTTTCTTTTTAGCTTAAAAATGCACTTAAGCTGGGACAACTGAAACAAAAGTTTGAGTTTTAGGAATGCAATGGCTCAAGTCCCACTCAAAGACAAATTTAGTCCTAGGTCAATGCATATGTAATTGTATCAGTTTAACGGAACACTAATTTAATGCAGACTTTTGGAAATAATACACTTTTATATGTAACTCAGCAAAATATTACTAAATAAAAAATCTAGATGAATACTCTTGTATCCCTATAGAAGGGGTATGAGATAGCTTGGGGAATAGGGCTAATAACTAGGAGGTGGGGGAAGATCAGAAAAACCTTTATGTAGAAAGTAGTGTTTAAGCTGTACCTTGAAGAAAGAGAGGAGAAGGGAGTATATTCCAGGGATGGGGGAAAGAACAACAGGAAAGAAGAAGCAATGTTCTGAGTGAGGAATGCAGAGAAGATTGTGTGATTTGCTTTTTCTTCATATTCCTTTTGGAGTGGCCCTCGGTCCAATTCTGTGTGATAGTGAATGAAGAATTTGAAAAGAGATGATGATTTATATGGCAGTTCCCAATAGACAAAAACCTGTCTGCCTCATGGAATATTATTTGAAATCTATTTTGGAAATGGGGTATTCTGTCAGATTGATCGAAGGCTTCTAGCTGGGAATGTTTAATTATCACCTAATTAAAATGAGCTTTCATTCTTGTCTTTGTGTATGCTCTAAGAGTTGCCATTGGCTGAATTGAGTCTTTGCTGAGTGACAGCTGTCAATGGGACATATGTAAATGAAAAATAATGTGACAGGTTGAAGATAAAAGATTTAACCTTTATATTGGCCTACTCCAGAATTCTTCTGCCTTTTGGTGAGGTCCAGACAAATATTATATTTATCTTCTATGATGATTTGAGCATTTTTAGGTAAACACTGAGTAATGCATTGGCTCTCTAGGCAGTGTTTAAAATAACTGAGTCAGAGAGACTATTCAACATATCTAATTCATAGCTTAGTCTTGACTCTTTATGACAGTTTGAAGCTACTAATTCAGTCCCAAAATTGTCTAATTCATATGCCATTTAGCCATGTCCTAAGTACTAAAAAGAAGGTACCATTAGACCAAGGAAATTAAAAATAAGCATTATTTTTTAAAATCAGCTCAAACAATTCTTTTTCTAAAACTGGTGTGTAGAAAAGTCTTAGAGATATTATCATCTAGCTTTTTAAGATAACAAAGATAGTAAGTCACCTGAAGTATAGGGTCCTTTTTGACAGCTCACTTTACCTCAGCTCTATTTCCTAAGTAGCTTCAATTTGTTTAGATGGACTACAAAAAGCAGACCCTACCCTTGGAGGAGAGGGTACTGGCTAACATTTCCCTAGTGTAGTTCTTCCTGAAGGGTTAAATACAGCAATTTATTCTTCTTTAGTGAAAATCCTTAGTCTTTCCACTATGCTGAGTAAAAAGGGACAACTATATATTAGCATCTAATGATATAGTGGTATTATTGACTCATTCTATTGTTGTTGTTTAGTTGTGTCTGACTCTTCTGGACTGCATTTGGGATTTTCTTATTGGAGTGGTTTGTCATTTCCCTCTCCAATTCATAATACAGTTGAGAAAACTGAGACACAGTTAAGTGACTTATCTAGGATCACACAGCTAGTATCTGAGGTCTGACTCTAGAGCTGGCATTTAACTTCCCCTCCATATAGGCTTTCAAAAATCATTTTTAAATATAACCAATAATTAATTGAGCCTGAGTAAGTTCAGGAAATTGGTTTCTCATGAATTTCATTTGGATTCAATTATCCTTATGCTAACCATTCCCAAATTTATTTGTAGAACCTCTTTTGCAGTAACTTCCCAATTAAATACTCATTATTATGTTCTTTGGGGATAGGAGAAATATTACTCTCAGATTCTAGGGTAACTTGTGTGCCTGAGCTCCTAAAATTATAGCTTGAGAAGCCATACTAGTGACATTCCTTTCAACAAAATTAGTGCAAAGCAGCCTCTTTTGCTAATAAAGCATTGTAAAAACAGTAGTTATCAAATAAGCCTATGTCACACTCACTTATTGATATATAACACATCTATGGAAAGATTAGACACAAATTTAGAATGTAGGGGTATTACGGCATACATATATCAAGATGAATCATTCCTCCTGTGCTGTAGAGTGTCAGTCTGTCCTTGTATAGTGTTCAAACTGTTTCCCCATTAGCTATGTTTCCCTACTGCATGAGTCTCTTGGATGAGCACCCAGGTCTGCTCTTCTCTATGATTTGATTCTAAATTGCCAGGGCTAGATCCCCCTTAATTCCATATTTATCCTTTGATGGCAAAGGTCTTGCTCCTATGGAAGAAATGTATGTCTCAACCAGAAATAGTATTTTAAAGGAAAAGAAATGTAGCCTGAAGGGTTATTAAAATAAAAGGAAACTTTCAGTCTGATTCCATCTAATCCTCAAACCCACCCAGACATTTTGATGAAATTGACTGAAAACCTCTGACTCTTTCAAGATGGTCTGATGAGATTAACTACTTGGAAACACCCCCATAGGATCACAACTGATTTTAGGATGACCTCCAGTTTAAGACGTCCCCCCCAATCACTTCAGCCTGTTCCCTTTGATTCAACCTCTCAAATAAGGAAAGTGGTTAAGCAGCCTTACCTGATAGTTTTCTTTAACTGACTGCCCCGTAGCTGTATAAAACTCTATACAAGAGTGTAACTCCAGCTGTTCTTAGAAGGTGATAACTGCCTGGCAACAGCTTATGCTTATTAAAACTCTTTATCTTCTAGCTTTGACTCATGATTTATTGATTTCTCGGCAAAGAGATCTTGGTGAGAGGAACTACTCACCTGAAGGATCTTAGAATCTCTTCCTTCAAGAAATTCCTTAACTTTCCTTAAAGCTTTTTCTTTCCTCAAAAATTATTCCTTTGTGTCCGAGTCACCACAGAAATTGTCTCATTGATGCTCATACTGTCACAACCTGAAGAATTCTCCAAGTGTCTTTTAGTTGGAGATGATGTCTTTTACTGGCTGGGTATGTCTGCAAGTACCACAATTAATGGGTTTGGAGAAATGGGGAGGTGTGAGGGAAGAGAGAGACAGTTTCTCTGAGTTCCCAGGGGAGTAAAGGTCAACTCTTATTTGGGGATTGGGGTCTTCCTCAGCTTTTGCTTCCTTTTCAATTCAGAGTTTTTTTCATATCCCTAGAAGTGATGAAAGGGTAGACATGTTTTTATGCTTAGTTTAACATCTCAATCTATATGTACTACAAATATCCTTATTTCTTTTGGAGCCACCAAAAGCTTTTCAGTCCCTAAAGTTTCAAAATTCAAAGTCATATTTAACTCTTCCTTTCCTCTTCTCTAGTTAAGTAGATGCCACATATATTGTTTCTATCTCTATTTTATATCTACCTTTTCTCCATGCACATGATCACCAGGTTAATTCAGACCCTCATCATCTTTCAGGTGGAATATTACAATAGAATCTTAAATCTTTCTGTCTCAGGTCTTTTTCTACTTCAATCCATTCTCTACATGACTGCTGAATAAATATTGTTAAAATACAATTCTGACTATGTCACTCTGAACTTAAAAGTCTTTAGTGACTCCTAATTTTCTCTAAGATAAAATATAAGCATTTAAAGTCCCTTGTGGCCTGGTTCCCTGATGAACTTTTCTGAATCATCACTTATTAGTTCCTATTATATATTATATTTCAACCCAACTGGTCTAGTAGCTATTTCCTGAAGTGGAGACCGTAATCTCCCACCTCCATGACATTATGAAGGCTGTTCCCCTATTTCTGGATTGTATTCTAGCCTCACCTCTATCTCTAAGAATTATTAATTTCCTTTATCTTTTTGACAAGTTAATTAGTATTTATTTATTTATTAATTAAATTTTATTTATAAAATATATGCATGGGTAATTTTACAACATTCACCCTTGGAAAACTTTCTGTTCCAAATTTTTCTCTCCTTCCCAGCACCTCTTCCCCCAGATGGCAGGTAGTCCAAAACATGTTAACTGCTAAATTTATAATAAATCCAATATATGTATACATATTCATATAATTATCTTGCTGCACAAGAAAAATCAGATCTAGAAAGAAAAAAAAAACCGAGAAGGAAAACAAAATGCAAGCAAACATCCACAGAAAGCATGAAAATTCTATGTTGTGGTCCACCCTCATATCCCACACACCTCTCTCTGGGTATATATGGCTTTCTTCATCACTGAACAATTGGAACTGGTTTGAATCATCTCATTGTTGAAGAGAGCCATGTCCATCAGAATTGATCATCATATAGTCTTGTTGTTGCCTTGTATAATGATCTCCTAGTTCTGCTCATTTCATTTAGCATCAGCTCATGTAAGTCTCTCCAGGCCTCTCTGAAATCATCCTGTTGGTCATTTCTTTTTTTTTTTTTAGTTTTTAATTTTTATATTTATTTTGAATATTATAATAGACAAATTAATATCTGCTCAAAGTTATTCTTAAAACAATACTGCTGCTATTATATACAATGTTTTCTTGGTTCTGCTTATGTTGTTCTTCATTATTTTGTATGTTTGATTGTTCTAAAATCACTGAGCTCATTATTTCTTTTTTTTAAAATTTTTTATTTTATTTGCATAACATATTTGTGGGTAATTCTTCAACATTAACCCTTACATAGCTTTCTGTTACAAATTTTTCCCCCCAACTACCCACCCCTCCCCTAGATGGCAGGATATCCACTACATGTTAATTATGTTAAAATACTTGACAAATCAAATATATGTGTACATATTTCCAAACTTATCATTGTTGTGCAAGAAAAATTGTGTCTACAAGAAAGACATATCAGATAAAGGAAACACAATGTAAGCAAACATCAATCAAGAGTATGAGAATGTTATGTTGTGGTCCACATTTCACATCCCTCTCTCTGGGTGTATATGGCTTTCTTCAGTGAACAATTGGAGGTGGTTTGAAACTTTTCATTGTTGAAGAGAGCCATGTCCATCAGAATTGATCGTCATATAGTACTGTTGTTGCCGTGTATAATGATCTCCTGGTTCTGCTCATTTCACTCAGCATCAGTTTATGTAAGTCTCTCCAAGCCTCTCTGAAATCGTCTTGCTGGTCATTTCTTACAGAACAATAATATTCCATAATATTCATATACCATAATTTATTCAGCCATTCTCCAATTGAAGGGCATCTATTCAATTTCCAGTTTCTAGACACTACAAAAAGGCCTACCACAAACATTCTTGCACATGTGGGGCCTTTTCCTTCCTTTATGATTTCTTTGGGATATAAGCCCAATAGAAATGCTGCTGGGTCAAAGGGTATGCACAGTTTGATAACTTTTTGAGCATAGCTCCAAATTGTTCTCCAGAATGGCTGTATCCGTTCACAGCTCCACCCTGTTGGTTATTTCTTACAGAACAATAATATTCCATAACTTTCATATGCCATAATTTATTTAGCCATTTTCCAATTGATGGGCATCCATTCAATTTCCAGTTTCGAGCCACTACAAAAAGGGATTCCACAAACATTTTTGCACATGAGGGTCCTTTCCCTCCTTTGAAATCTCTTTGGGATATAAGCCCAGTAGAAACACTGCTGGGTCAAAGGGTATGCACAATTTAATAACTTTTTGAGCACAGTTCCAAATTGCTATCGGTAATGGCTGGATCCGTTCACAGTTCCACCAACAATGTATTAGTGTCCCAGTTTTCCCACATCCCCTGCAATATTCGTCATTATCTTTTCCTGTCATCTTAGACAATCTGATGGGTCTATGTAGTATCTCAGTTGTCTTAATTTGCATTTCTCTGATCAATAGTGATTTGGAGCACCTTTTCATATGACTACAAATAGTTTCAATTTCTTCATCTGGAAATTGTCCATTCAAATCCTTTGTCCATTTATCAATTGGAGAATGGCATGAATTCTTATAAATTTGAGTCAATTCTCTATATGTTTTAGAAATGAGGCCTTTTTCAAAACCTGTGAATGTAAAAATATTTTCCCAGTTTATTGCTTCCCTACTGATCTTGTCTTCATTAGTTTTGTTTGTATAAAAACTTTTAAACTTGATATTATCAAAATTATCTGTTTTGTGATTAATAATGATCTCCAGTTCTTCTCTGGTCACAAATTCCTCCTCCACAGATCTGAGAGGTAAACTATCCTATGTTCTTCTAATTTGTATATAATATCATTCTTTATGTCTAGATCATGAACTCATTTGTCTTTATCTTGGTATAGATGTGGACCAATGCCAATTTCTGCCATATTAGTTTCCCATTTTCCCAGCAGTTTTTGTCAAATAGTGAGTTCTTATTCCAAAAGCTAGGGTCTTTGGGTTTGTCAAACACTAGACTACTATAATCATTGACTATTTTGTTCTGTGAACCTAACCCATTCCACTGATCAACTATTCTGTTTCTTAGCCAGCACCAAATAATTTTGATGACCACTGCTTAATAATGTAGTTTTCGATCTGGTACAGCTAGGCCACTTTTATTTATTTATTTATTTCATTAATTCTCTTGAAATTCTTGACCTTTTGTTCTTCCAGATGAATTTTGTTGTTATTTTTTTCTAAGTCAGTAAAATAGTTTCTTGGGAATTTAATTGGTATAGCATTAAATAAATTGATTAGTTAAGGTAATAGTCATCTTTATTATATTTGCTTGACCTATCCAAGAGTACTTGATATTTTTCCAATTGTTTAGATGTGACTTTATTTGTGTGGAAACTGTTTTGTAGTTTTCCTTATATACTTCCTGACTTTCCCTTGGCAGAGAAATCCCTAAATATTTTATTCTATTGACAGTTATTTTAAATGGGATTTTTTTCGTATCTCTTACCGTAGAATTTTGTTGTGATGTACAAAAATGCTCGTGATTCATGTGCATTTATTTTGTATCCTGCAACTTTGCTAAAGTTGTGGATTAATTCTAATAGATTTATAGTTGATTCTCTAGGGTTCTCTAAATATATCATCATATCATCTGCAAAGAGTAATAATTTGGTTTCCCCATTATCTACTCTAATTCCTTTAATCTCTTTTTCTTCTCTTATTGCCAAAGCTAACATTTCTAATACAATATTGAATAGTAATGGTGATAGTGGGCAACCTTGGTTCACCCCTGTTCTTATTGGGAATGGTTCCAGTTTATCACCATTACATATGATGCTAGCTGATGGTTTTAAATAGATGCTACTAACTATTTTAAGGAAAAGTCCATTTATTCTTATACTCTCTAGTGTTTTTAATAGGAATGGATGTTGGGTTTTATTAAAATGCTTTTTCTGCATCTATTGATATAATCATATGTTTTTTGTTAATTTGCTTATTGATATAGTCAATTATGCTAATAATTTTCCTAATATCGAACCATCCCTGCATTCCTGGTATAAATCCTACTTGGTCATGGTGTATTATTCTGGGAATGATTTTCTATAATCTTTTTGCTAATATTTTATTTAAGATTTTTTCATCAATATTCATTAGGGAGATTGGTCTAAAATTTTTTTTCTCTGTTTTCAGACTACTTGGTTTAGATATCAGTACCATGTTTGTGTCATAAAAGGAATTTGGTAGGAGTCCTTCATTCCCTATTTTTTCAAATAGTTTATATAGTATTGGAGTTAATTGTTCTTTAAATGTTTCATAGAACTTACATGTAAATCCATCTGGTCCTGGGGATTTTTTCTCAGGGAGTTGATTAGTAACTTGTTCTATTTCTTTTTCTAAAATGGGACTATTTATTTCCTCTTCTGTTAATCTGGACAATCTATATTTTTGTAGATATTCCTCCATTTCACTTAGGTTATCAAATTTATTGGCATAAAGTTGGGCAAAGTAACTCCTAATTATTGCTCTAATTTCCTCTTCATTAGTGGAAAGTTCTCCCTTTTCATTTTTGAGACTAGCAATTTGATTTTCCTCTTTCCTTTTTCTAATTCAATTAACTAGAGGTTTATCTATTTTGTTGTTTTTTTCATAAAACCAACTTTTAGTTTCATTTATTAATTTTTTTTACTTTCTGTTTTATTAATCTCTCTTTTTACTTTTAGAATTTCAAGTTTGGAATTTGTTTGTTGGCTTTTAATTTGTTCTTTTTCTAGCTTTTTTAGTTGCAAGCCCTATTCATTGATTTTCGTTTTCTCTATTTTATTCAAATAAGCATCTAGAGATATAAAATTTCCCCTTATTACCGCTTTGATTGCATCCTACAAATTTTGGTATGTTGTCTAATTATTGTCATTCTCTTGGATGACATTACTAATTAAGTCTCTGATTTGCTGTTTCACCCATTCATATTCTTTAGGATGAGATTATTTAGTTTCCAATTACTTCTTGGTGTATTTTCTCCTGGCCATATATTGCCTCTGATTATTATTTTATCATGATCTGAAAAAAAATGCACTAACTTTTTCTGCCTTTCTGCATTTGTTTTTGAAGTTTTTATGCCTTAACACATGGTCAATTTTTGTATAAGTTCCATGAATCGCTGAGAAAAAAGTTAACTCCTTTCTGTCTCCATTTAATTTTCTCCAAAGATTTATCATACCTAACTTTTCTAACATTTTGTTTACCTCCTTAACTTCTTTATTATTTTTTTTGTTGTTTGATTTATCTAGTTCTGAGAGAACAAAGTTGAGATCCCCCACTAGTACTGGTTTGCTGTCTATTTCTTCTTCCATCTCTCTTAATTTCTCCTCTAGGAATTTCCATTCATTACCCCCTGATGCATATATGTTTCGTATTGATATTGCTTCATTATCTATGGTACCCTTTACCAAGATATGGTTTCCTTCCTTATCTCTTTTAATTAGTTCTATCTTTGTTTTTACTTGATCTGAGATCAAGATTACTATCCCTACTTTTTTTTTTCACCTGAAGCATAATATATTCTACTCCAGCACTTTACCTTCACTCTGTATGTTTTATTAGGCTTTAAATGTGTTTCTTGTAAACAACATATTGTGGGATTATGGTTTTTAATTCACTCTGTTACCTGCTTCCACTTTATGGGAGAGTTCATCCCATTCACATTCACAGTTAAAAATAACAAATTCTGTATTTTCTGCCATCTTATTTACCCTACATTATGCTTTTCTCTTTCCTATCCTCCTCTCTTCCTCAGTATTTTGCTTTTGATGACTACCTCCCTCAAATAGTCACTCCCTTTTAGAACCCCTCGCTCTTTTTACACCTTTCCCCTAATTCTTGTTTTCCCTTCTATTAGTCTTTCCCTTTCTCTTCCCCCTTTCCCTCCTGCTTCCCTTTAAGATGAAACAAGTTCCTCTGTGATAAGAAATATGTTTGATATTCTCTCTTAGAGACAAATCTGATGAGAGTAAGATTAACACAATGCTCATCCCTCTTCCTTCTTTCCCTCAATTATAATAGGTTTTCTTTGCCTTTTTGTAAAATGTAATTTCCCTTATTTTACCTTTTTCCCCTCTTCTTCCAGTATGATCCCCTTTCCATCTCTTGTTTCTTTTCCATATTATCACAATAAAATCAGATTATACTTGCATTCTGTAAGTATACTCAAACAGAAATATGGTTCTCAAGAATTCTTTCCTTTTCCCTTTTTATCCTTTTGTCTAGTTCTGTGTTTGGAGATCAAACACAGTTTGTTTTTGTTCAGTTCTGGTTTTCATTAGAAATAGGTGAAATTCACCTATATCATTGAATATCTATCTTCTTCCCTAAAAGGTAATGCTCATTTTAACTGGATAGCTTATTCTTGGCTGCAATCCCTGTTTCTTTGCTTGTTAGAATATCAGATTCCATGCCCTTCAATCCTTTAAGATAGAATCTTCTAGGTCCTGGGTAATCCTAATTGTGGCTCCCTGGTATTTAAATTGCTTATTTTTGGGTGTTTGCAATATCTTTTCCTTGGTGCAATGGTTCTGAAATTTAGCCACGATATTCTTTGGGGGTTTAATTTTAGGGTCTTTTTTCAGGAGGTGATGGGTAGATTCCCTTGATGGCTATTTTATCTTCTTATTTTAAAATACCAGGGCAGTTTTCTTTTATGATTTCCTGTAAGATAATGTCTTTTTTTTCATCATGGCTTTCAGGAAGCCCAATAATTCTTACATTGTCTCTTCTAGATCTTTTTTTCCAGATAAGTTGTTTTTCCTAGGAGATATTTCATATTTTCTTCTACTTTTTCATTTTTTTGGTTTTTGTTTGACTGATTGTTGAAATCTTGAGTCATTTATTTCCATTTGTTCAATTCTAATTTTTAGTGTATTATTTTCTTCAGTTACCTTTTTTAGCTCCTTTTGCAATTGACCAATTAAATTTTTTTGTTCATTGCATTTTGCCATTTTTTCCATTCTTCCTTGCAATGATCTCATTTCATTTCCCCATTTTCTTCTAACCCTCTTTTAAGATCCTTTATGCAATCTTTGAAGAAAGCCTTGTGAAATGGGGACCAGCTTATGTCTCTCTTTAGGGCTTCTTCTGAAGTTGCTTTACCTTTAAGAATCTCAGGATTTGAGGTCTGTCCTTTCCTCTCTCCATAAAAGCTGTTGATGGTGAGAGTTCTTTTTTGTTTTTTTATTCATTTTTTTTAAGGTTTGAGATCTGTTCAATGCAGAGGAGTGACAGCTGCTTTAATTTACCCTGGGGCAGTTCTGCTGATTGATTTCCAGTGCTGGGTAATGGTGGCTAAGTCTGGTGTTCTTCCAGAGCTCAGTGGTTTATAATTTGTCTTTTACAAAAAGCATATCTTCCAAACCACCTGCTTGCAATCAAGGACAAAAGGGTTCACAGAAGATTCCCAGGTGCGTGGAAGCTACAATGCTCCGACTCTCTTCTCCACCTTCTTGCCCCAGTCTCTCTATGCTGTGCTCTGGGTTCAGCAGATTGTCTCCCTGACATTTTGAAATAGACCTGTCTGAAGTTCCTTCAAGGTATCTTCTTTTAGAAATGTGTTGTACTCCAAGTATTTGTGGATTTTTTGACTTCAAAACTAGTTTAGAGGCTTAATCTGCTATTTTTGGGAGAAGGTTAGAGGATGTTACAGAGAGTTGTGTCTGCTCTCCACCATGTTGTCTCTGCTCCTAGTTTCCTGTAAAGATCAACTCAGATGCCACCTCCTACCAGAAGCCTTTCCTGATACAATTTATAGTTCTCATTCCCTCTTCCTAAAATTACTATTCATATTTGCCTGTGTATGTGTGTGTGTGTGTTGTATCCCTTAGGGCAAATTTAGCTACTTAACTAAATTGATTTCTTATCTTTGTATATCCATTACTTTAAATAGCACCTTGCATATGATATCACAGAAAACAAAATTTTGTTGAATTTAAATTTGGAATTAAAGCTAATGGTTTGGGTATTATGAAAGAGCCTTCCTTTTGGGATTTATAAAATTTCATTGATTAAGGTACTACCTCATACTAAATTCTACAGCGTATAATTGTGTAAGAATAAGATTGTTTTGTACTAGTTAGGGACAATACTTGTTCAGCAACAAGTTAGACCATATGACTTCTGAAGCTCTTCCAACATAAATATTTTTTGGTTCTAGGATTCTTTTTTGAGTGCCTGCTCTATGCTTAGTCCTTATTAGGTACTCTGGATTACATGAGAGTCATGGTGGAAGTGGTGAAAAGAGTCCTGGATTTGTGAAGATTAGGACACAAAAATCCCAATACATGGTAAACATGGAGTTCACAAGACAACAAATCAAGTTGACTTTATTGAGGGGGCAAATGAAGGACTGTCAGACAGAATAATTGAAACTGATCAAGTCCAGTAGTTGAGTCTTGATGTATAGTGAATAAAGCACTCTCCATTCAGATCAATAAAGTCTATTTGCTTTTTTAAAAAGAGAGTTTAAGTCTAAGAGGACTAAGGAGAATGCAGTAAGGAGCTTGAACCTGGGGACCAGTACTTATTTATGCTAGTGATAGTGGAAAAAGGGGCCAGAGTGAGAGAAGACTCCACTGGAATTGTAGCTAATTGACATTCAAACTCTCTCTGTCAAGAAAAGGAGTTTGGGGAAAAAAAGAAAAAAGAAGAGAGAATTTAAAAAGAGTGAGGGTTTAGGTCCATGACTTCTTGTCTTGTTATGGCTCAGATTCCCAGTCAAAAATTTTAGTCTCCCTAAGACTTTTTCATTTAGCAATTTGGTGAGACTATTACATATCTTTCAGTGAACACTCTTCTGTGCACTAACTATATTATTGTAAACAAGTCACTGCACAACTCCAGGCTTTGACCTAAATTGTAAAATGAGTTGATTAGGCTCAATGTTCTTCAATAACCTTTCAGTAATCCCTCAAGAACTAGACCTGGCCTCAAGAAGTTTGTAGTTTAATTTGAAAATAGCAATTTAAGGCTTTTAAAATGCTTAGAGAACCATGAAAACTGTGTGGCTGGAGACCAGTTGAGGGAATAGTTCCTACTGGATAAAGCAAAGGAAGTATTAGGAAGGAGGCAAAACAAGTTCTGTTGGGAGGATTTCTTCAGTGCATCCCATGGAAATAACTTGTTTTAAGAGTGCGTTCTTTACCCACATTTGCAAGTTTTGAATCAAAGTGTCTTTAACATATCAAAAAGTGATTTTAGTAGTATATGTATCCTATTATTAATTTGGATAACTTGTATCAGATGATGATAATATTCTTATATTATCACTCTAGCTGTTTTTATTTTGCTTTTGCAAAATAGACTCGTAATACAAAATGTGCTGCATTCCATTTCCACTTTAATCTGTGAGAGGTAATTTAAGACAACATAATCTGATAGCTACAGTTATGATGGCAGTTTCTAAATGTGCCAAGGTTTCCAGATGAAGGCATATACTATATCAGAATGATGCTCAAAACCTGTTTTCTTTTTCATTGCTAACATCATAACTAGTCTGCTTCCCACAAACTTGTGTGATTAAAAACTCACTAGAGAGATGCCTAAAGACTTAATTGAACCAATTGTTTTTTTTAAGAGGCAAAATGAATTCATCAATACAGGAAAATTACAAAGTAAAACCATCCAGAGCTTTATATGTAAATACCATGAAAAAATTATGTAAAAGGAGAAACAAATGGCATGTCGTAGTCAATAACAAATCTTGCCAGCCTAAGTTAATTTAATCTTATTTCTTCAAAGATAAGTAAGCCTTGAGTATTCTCACCAGAAGCTATCACCTATTCATCTTTCTTTTTTTTTTTATTAAAGCTTTTTATTTGTATAACATATGTATGGGTAGTTTCCCAGCATTGATCTTTACAAAGCTTTCCATTACAAATTATCACCTACTCATCATAGCTTATTCCTATTCTCTTATGGGATTTATCACAATGCCTTATATTATAAATAACTTATGTATACATTTTATCTCCAATAGTAGACTGCAATCTTTTTAGCATAGGAACTATGCTATATATCTTTGTAACTTTTGTTGCAGTTAAAAGTAGATTTTTATTTTTGTTTTTTTGAGACTGGGTCTTTGTATCTCACTCAGACTGGAGGTATAGCAGATATACAACTCCCTTGCTGAAAGCAAGTATGCTTTGACCTCTTTTTTTCTGATCTGAGCTACTTCATTCCTCCTTATACTGTATGATATTCCTCTTCTGCTACTGTTCCAATTATATATATATATACATATATATATATATATAATATATATATATACATATATATATATATATATATATATATATATATATATATATATATATATATGGCTTATTATATTGTTGTTGTTCGATTTAGTACAGACATCTGATCCTCTTCACCCATACTACATAACTTAGGATTCTGCATCAGGAGCAATTCATCAGTTTCAGTCTCTCCAGCAGTAGTGATTACAGGCTTATGCCAACATGATTACCCATATAGTAAGCAATTATAGAAATATTTGCTGAAGGGGTGGAGCCAAGATGGCAGAAAACATACATGTCTGTATCTGAGCTCCTCCTAGCTTCCCTCAAATCAACAACAGATTAGGACTCTGAACTGGTTTTGGAGTGACAGAACCTACAAATATTTGAAGTACAACAAATTTCTAGAAGAAAATATTTTTAACAAACTTCAGAAAAGATGTCTTTCAAATGGGCAAGAGGAGAGGCTGCTGAGGTCAGATCACAGTGCAGTGAACCCAGGACAAAGAGCTTTGCAGTGAACATGCTACTGTGAGGATTTTAAGCTACTCTGTTCTGATTATAAGCCAGTATTTCAGCAGATTTGCTGTGAGATACACAAGGCAAATACAAAAGGCAAATTATGAGCCTTTGAACTCCAGAAAAACTGGACCTGGCCATGTCTATCCAGTACCAGGAGTCATTCAGCAAGATCGGCTCCAGGGACAACAAAAGCACTGTCACCCTTTTGCCTTAAGAGAAAACCTCAACCCTTAAAAAGAGAGCACAAAAGCAAAAAGAACTCTGACCACAGACAGCTTTTATGGAGAAAGAGAAGAATAGACCTCAAATCCTGAGGATCCTTAAGGGAAATCAGCTCCAGATGAAGCCCAGTTAAAAAGGATCTTAAAAGAGAGGAAAAATGGGGAAAGGTAATGGGATCTTTACAAGAGGGTATGGAAAAGGAAAAACGGAAATTATCTGAAGAAAATTCCTTAAAATAGATTTGATAAAATTGGAAAAGCATCTAAGTCCCTACAAAATAGATTTGACGAGATGGAAAACACATATAAGTCCTTACAAAATAGAGATAGAAAAGAAACCAATTAGCTGAAAAACAGAATTTGTGAAATGGAAAAAAATGCAATGAACAAAGTGTTCCATTTAAAAGTTCAATTGACCAAATGCAAAAGGAGATAGAAAATCTAATTGAAGAAAATAATTCACTAAAAAATAGAACTAAACAAATGGAAGTGAATGACTCAATGAGACTTCAAAAATCAGTTAAGCACCACACCCCCCCCCAAAAAAAATAGAAGAAAATGTAAAAAAATCTCATTGGAAAAACAACTGACCTGGAAAATACATCTAGGACAAACAACCTAAGAATTATTGGATTTCCTGAAAACTATGATGAAAAAAAGAGCCTTAGACATCAACTTTCAGGAAATCATCAAGGAAATCTGCCTGGATGTCCTAAAAAGAGAGGATAAAATAGCCATTGAAAGAATTCACTAATCACCTCTTGAGACTCCAAAATGGAAATTCCAAGAAATATCATAGCTAAATTTCAGAATTACCAAATCGAGGAGAAAATATTGCAAGCAGCAGAAGCAAGCAATTCAAATATTGAGGAGCCACAATCAGAATTACCCAGGATCTAACAGCTTTCACTTTAAAAGATAAAAGGGCATGGAATCTGATGTTCCCAAAGACTATAGGAACTTGGATTGCAGCCAAGAATCAACTCTCCAGCAAAATTAAACATCTTTCAGGAAAAAATATGGACATTCAATGAAACAGGTGAATTTCATCTATTTCTGATGAAAAGACCAGAGTTGAATAGAAAATGTGATCTTCAAATATAGAATGAAAGAGAAGCATAAAAATGTAAAAAGGAAAGAAAAGAATTTTCTGTTAGAAGTTAAAAAGCTTATATCCCTATATGGGAAAATGATATGTTTAACTCTTGATATCTATAACTCTGTTATAGGTATACTTAGAGGGTACAGGTATAATTTGATTTTATTGTGATGATTTAAAAAAGAAACTAGAGGAGGAAAGGTGATTTGACTGGAGAAAGAGGAAAATGAGGTAAATTGGGGTAAATTACATTTCATAAAGAGACAAAAAAAACCAATTACAATTGAGGGAAAGGGGAGAGGGGTGAGCATTGTGCGAAACTTACTCTCATCAGATTTTGCTCAGAAAGAATATCAAACGTGTTTAATTTCACAGAGAAGCTTATTTTACCCTACAGGGGAAGTAAGAGGGGAAGGGGGAAAGGATGAGAAGAGGATAATAGATGGGATTATAGAAGTAGAAAGGGAAAGGTATAAGAGAGGGAGGGACTGAAAAAAGGGAGGACTGTTTGAGGGAGGGAGTGATCAGTGATAAAATACTGGAAAGGAGGGAAAGGGGGAGAGGGAAGAGTAAAATATAACTGAGGAGTAAACAAGATGGCAGGAAATACAGAAGTTGAAATTTTATCTGAATGTGAATGGGATGAACTCTCTCATAAAACAGAAGTGGATAGCAAACTGGATTAAAAAGCAGAATCCTACAATTTGTTGTTTACAAGAAATTCATTTGAAGCAGAGTGATACATTTAGAATAAAGGTAAAAGGCTGGAGCACAATGCTTCATCTGAGGTTAAAAAAAAAGTAGGAATTAGCAATCCTGATCTCAGATCAAATAAAAGCAAAAGTAGATCTACTTAAAAGAGATAAGAAAGGAAACTACAAGCTAGTTAAAGATACTACAGATAATGAAGTAATATCAATACTAAACATATATGCACCAAATGGTATAGCATCCAAAATCCTAGAAGAGAAGTTAAGAGAGCTGCAAGAAGAATTAGACAACAAAATTATATTAGTGGGGGATCTCAATCTTGCTCTGTCAGAACTAGATAAATGGAACCACAGAATAAATAAGAAAGAAGTTAAGGAGGTAAATAGAATCCTAGAAAAGTTAGGGATGATAGATAGACCTTTGGAGAAAATTGAATGGAGAGAGTAAGGAATATACTTTTTTCTTGTCAGTACATGGAATCTAAACAAAAATTGACCATATATCAGGGCATAAAATCCTCAAAATCAAATGCAGAAAGGCAGAAATAATAAATGCATTTTTTTTCAGATCTTGATGCAATAAAAGGCCAGGGAAAAATGCTCCAAAAATTAATTGGAAACTAAATTATCTAATCCTAAAGAATAAGTAGGCAGAGGAAGCTAGTAGTGGATAGAGCACCAGCACTGGAGTCAGGGCTGAATTCAAATATGGCCTTAGACACTTAACACTTCCTGGCTGTGTGACCCTGGGCAAGTCACTTAACTCCAATTGCCTCAGGAAAAAACAACAAATTCTAGGCACAATCAATAATCTCATCCAAGAGAATGACAATAATGAGACAACATAGCAAAATATATGGGAGGTGACCAAAGTGATTATTAAGGGAAATTTTATATCTCTAGATGTTTATTTGCATAAAATAGAGGAAAGAGAAGATGAATGAATTGGGCTTACAATTAAAAAAAAACTAGAAAAAGAATAAATAAAAAATCCCCAATTTAATACCATTTGAAATTCTGAAATTAAAAGTGGAGATTAATAAAATTAAATAAGAAAACTATTGAATTAAATAAAATTAAGAATTGGTTTTATGAAAAAGAAACAACAACAAAATAGATAAACATTTAGTCAATTTGATTAGAAAAAGTAAAGCTCAAATTTAGTCCAAAAATAAAAAGAGCTTTTCACCAATGAAGAGGAAATTAGAGCAATAATTAGAAGTTTTGCCCAACTATATGTCAATAAATTTAATATAAGTGAAATGGAAGAACACCCACAAAAATATAGATTGCTCAGGTTAACAGAAGTGGAAATAAACTACTTATATAGTCCCATTTCAGAAAAAGAAATAGAACAAATTATTAATCAACTCCCTAAGAAAAAAATCTCCAGGGTCAGATGGATTTACATGTGAATTTTATCAAACATTTAAAGAACAATTAATTCCAAACTATTTGAAAAAAATCTATTAATAAAAAAAAGAGAGAGGCCTGGAGGGACTGAGAGGCCTGGAGGGACTTGCATGAACTGATGCTGAGTGAAACGAGCAGAACCAGGAGATCATCATACACAGCAAGAACAGTATTACATGATGATCAATTCTGATGGACATGGCTCTCTGCAACAAAGAATTGTCTCAAACCAGTTCCAATTGTTCACTGAAGAAAACCATATATACCCAGAGAGAGGGAAATGAAATATGGACCAAAACTTAACATTTTCATGATCTCTATTGACATTTGCTTGCATTGTGTTGCCTTTCTCTGATTCTTTTTTTTTCTTGTAGATAGGATTTTTCTTGCATAACTTCTCAAGCATTTCAACATTATTAACATGTAGAGGACTTCCTGCCATCTAGGGGAGGGGAGGGGACTGGGGGTAAAATTTGTAATGGAAAGCTTTGTAAAGATCAATGTTGGGGAACTACCCATACATATGTTATACAAATAAAAAGCTTTAATAAAAAAAATAAAAAAAGAAAAAAAAGAAAATTGCCCAAAGGAGTTTTCCTTAAAACCACCAACAAGCATCACATCTAATGAGGAAAAAATAGAACCATTCCCAAGAAGATCAGGGGTGAACCAAGCTTGCACTATCACCATTACTATTCAATGTTATATTAGAAATGTGAGCTTTGGCAATAAGAGAAGAAAAAGAGATTAATGGAATTAGAGTAGGTAATGAGAAAACCAAATTATCATTCTTTGCAGATAATATGATGGTATCCATAGAGACCATAGAGAATCAACTAAAAACTTACTAGGAACAATTAACAACTTTAGCAAAGTTGTACGATACAAAATGAATCCACACAAATCATCAGCATTTTTACATATTTCCAACAAAGTCCACCAGCAAGGGATGCACAAAGAAATTCCATTCATAATAACTGTCAATAGTATAAAATATTTGGGAATCTACCTGCCAAGGCAAAGTTAGGAACTATATGAGCAAACTATAAAACACTTTCCACAGAAATAAAATCAGATCTAATCAATTGGAAAATATCAAGTGCACATGGGTAGGCTGAACAAATGTAATAAAAATGATCATGCTATCTAAATCAATCTACTTATTCAGTGCTATACCAATCAAATTCCCAAGAAATTATTTAACAAAACTAGAAAAATAATAAGAAAGCTAATCTAGAAGAATAAAAGCTTGAAAATTTCAAGGGAATGAATGAAAAAATTCAAGTGAAGTTAGCCTAGCTGTGCCAGACCTAATACTATAAGGCAGTGGTCATCAAAACTATTTGATATTGGCTAAAAAAAGAGTGTTGATCAGTGAAATAGATTAGGTTCACAGAACAAGACTATAGAAATCTAATATTTGGCAAACTCCTAAACCCCAACTTTTGGGATAAAAATCACTATTTGACAAAAACTGCTAGGAAAACTGGAAACTAGTATGGAAGAAACTAGGCATTGATCCACACCTAACACCATATACCAAGATAAAGTAGAAATGGGTTCATGATTTAGACATAAAGTTTGATATTATAAGCAAATTAGAAAAACAAATGATAGTTTACCTCTTAGATCTGTGAAGAAAGAAGAAATTAGTGGCCAAAGAAGAACTGGAGATCATTATTGAACATAAAAAAGGTAATGTTGATTTTATTGTTGAAAAGATTTTATACAAATAAAACTAATGCAGACAAGATTCACTTCTAAGTGAAGCAATAAACTGGGAAAACATTTTTACATTCAAAGGTTCTGATAAAGACCTTATTTCTAAAATATATAAGGAATTAACTCAAATTTATAATAATTCAAACCATTCTCCAATTGATAAATGGTGAAAGGAAATGGACAGATAATTTTCAGATGAAGAAATTGAAACCATTTCTAGTCATATGAAAAATTGCTTTAAATCACTTTTGATTAGAGAAATGCAAACTCTGAGAGACCACTACACATCTCTCAGATTGACTAAGGTGACAGAACAAGATAATAATTGTTGGAGGGGATGTGGGAAAACTGGAACACTAATAT
>JAJPUD010000135.1:919911-961625 GCA_023553655.1 Myrmecobius fasciatus
TACTCTTTTATAACCTCTGGACTTCCCAGCATGATAGGAACTATTGTAGCCTTCACTTCATTGACCTAGCTTTCAAAAATCACCATGCTGCAAGTAGCACTTGAGTGCAGTCAGTTGTCACTCACTAATATTTAGGAAGAGCTGGTATCTTCTTATTTTCTTAGCTGAGAAGTTTGATACTTATTTTACAGAAAAAAATATTAAGGTCATTCACTAGTGATTTCCCTTTTTCTCATCTATTACTCAGATGTCTTCTGCCACTATCTCCTCCATTACCCCTGACTCTTATGTTCATGAAGCAGTCTCACTACTTACCAAGGTCAAACCTTTAATTGTTCAAGTCATCTCATTCTATTCCATTTCCTTCAACAGATCATCTCCTTTTGTTATCTCCACTCTTTCACTTATTTTTTCAGTCTCTTCCTGTCTGTTGCCCCCTTCTTTGTTGCCTAGAAAAACTTCACCATCCCCAAAATACCCTCAGTTAAGCCTTTCATTTCTACCATTATCTGTCTACAATAGATGCCTCCACTTTCTCTCCTCTCATTCTCTTCTTAACCTCTTATAATTTGTCTTCTGATTTTGTTATTCCATTGAAACTACTCTTTCTAAAGTGACATGATCTCTTAGTTGCCAAATCCAATGGAATCTTTATTCTTGTTCATCTCTCTGCAGCCTTTGACATATTTTCAGTTTTCCTTCCTTGATATTCTCTTCTCTATAATTTTTGGGACACAAGACTGTCTTGTTTTTTTTCCTACCTAGGGGACCACTTCTGTGTTTTTTGCTGCATTATGTTCCAGATCATGCACTCTGATATAGATGTCCCTCTGAATTCTATCATGGACCCTGTTCTCTTCTTCCCCTATACTACTTCACTTGGTGATCTCATCAGTTCTCATGGCTTTAATTACTGACTTTATGCTCAAATCTATCTATCCTGCTTCAAACTCTTAGCTGATGTCCAATGTCAAATATTCAATTGCCTTTTATAAGACATCTTGAACTATATGTCCAGTATATAGCTTAAACTTTTATTCTTTTATATCCTTTGAACTAAATCCTTCTCCTTTTTTGGAACTCTGTCCCTAACTCCGAACTACCACAATCAACTCTGTACTTTATTGTAGGGTCTAGAGTTTTCCTAAATTTTAGTTAGATGTGTATAAAGAAAGACAGTTATACTGTAGTGAATATAGATGGTAGATATTTGAGTGAAGAATAACTGAATTGGAGTTCTATCTCCATAAACATATGTGTTATGTGCCCCTCTTATTTTTATTCAGTCATTTCAGTAATATCTAATTCTTTATGATCCTATTTGGGTTTTCTTGGTGAAGATACTGGAGTAATTTGCCATTTCCTTTTCTGACTCAATGTACAAATAAGAAAACTAAGGCAAACAGGGTTAAGTGACTTGCCCAGGGTCACACAGCTAGTGTTTCAGGCTAGATTTGAACTCTGGTTTTCCTGACTCCAGGCCTCTTGCTCTGTCTACTGCACCCTTTAAATGTTCTGTTTTGGCCCTTGTCAAGTCCTTTAACTTCTCATGGTCCCAGGCAGCTCTCTTTAATTCTATTAATTGCAAGGCACTTGTTACTCCAGTGGAGGAAGATTCTACAAGGAAGCTTCCTTATAAAAAGAACACTGATAAAATCATAAATTCAGACCCCTTCCCCCAAAAGTAAATATTTATAAAGGCTTATTGGTTTTGAATCGTAGTGTGGTGATTCTTCAATATCATTGGAAGGTTTCAGGATTAGATGGGGAGGAATTAGACTTGAGGTTAGATACAGGAAAAAAAAGTTAGTATCAGTGAGAGTTTAATTCATTCCAGAAGGGATTTGTGGAACCACTATGTATGGAAATCTTTTAATAAGAGATAGATAGTCCTAAAATCAAGATCATGTAAATAATATGGTTTCTGCCTTCAAGGATCTTCCATTCTACTTGAAAGATAAATCACAGATAGCTATCATATACTATATTGCATGTGGAATAAATTAGAGAGTTATAGTATGAAATAATGTGACATATAAAGATTCTCTCTGTTATCTAGAGGAAGAAGGATGGTCTTTAAGAATCTCTTCTTACCCTAAGATCCAATGATTCTCATGAAAACACTGGGTTTTAAGAAAACTGGGTACACATAATTTTCATAATTATATTCTAGTAACAGATGTTTCCTGTCTGTAAGGCCAGGCAGGGCCCAATCCTGGGGTTTTCAGTAAGACAGGCAAGTCCTTAGAACTCAAATGAAGGAGGACATGGAAGAAGGGAGGGCAGAAACAGAGCAGAAGCACAAGTTGCCCTCTTTGCCCCCATGCTACATAGCCAACTCTCCTGCCACACCGGCTACTTTCATGGCACTGACTGTGACTCTTATCTTCCACCCAAGGGAATAGGACTCTTCCAAATGTTAGAAGAAAAGACACTAGAGATGAAATGTTGGCAAGTCCTAATAGAACAATATTATACCATACCCAACCCCTCTCCAAATGCTGACATTTATTTCACTTTGAATTTGCCTCTCCCAGGCTATCAACCCAGAAGTACATTGGACAATTCTGGAAACTGTTGGAATAATTTCAGGTTTCAAGGGTTTCACTAAAAGAACAAAAAATAAAAATTTAACAATAGTTTTACTTAAGATTACCTGAAAGTGTATACTGATTTAAAGAAAAATAATTAACAGTATTTTAAAACAAAGAATCTGAAGCGAAACCCTATTCTTCCAATTAGGTACACCCTCAGAGCACCTTGAATCTAAGAGTATAATACCTTCTCAAGAGCTAGGTTCTTTTACAGCTTGCTGGCATACAGCTGGGTTTCTTTAGTTACAGAACTTATTCTAAATTGTTATACAGCATGATGATTTTGGTTTCTTAAGTGCTACAGACTCTGGCCATTTACCCAAAAATACCCAAATAATTCTAGGATTCAGAGTTCCTGATTTTTTTTTAATTCTATGTCTTTCCTTTTTGTTCATGCAGATAAATGGCTAGTTGCATGTGCAGAATTGATCTGTTTCTTAGGGGGCAATTTCATTGTTTCTCTTGGATGCTAGACCAATTTCTTGGCTTCTTTGCACTTCCTGTGAGCTACTCAAATCTTCATAATCTTTAGTAGGTGAAAATGAGCTTATTCAAGGCTTCAAAAAACCTTATTTAGGTATACTGTGTGGACACAGATATAAAAAGGGATGACTTTACAAGAGACAAAAATCTGTCTGAATGGGATGTATGCTTACAGCTTAGTTAGGTGGAACAGTATATAAAGGGTTAGACGTGGAGTCAGGAAGACCCAAGTAAGAATCCAGCCACTGTCACTTACTAGTTATATAACTGGAAAAATCCTTTCCCCTCTCTCATTTCAGTTCCCTCATGTATAAAGTAAGCTAATTGGACTTGATGGCTTCTGAGTCTTTTCCAACTACAAATCTGATTCTTATGATTGTTTTTGATACGTCACTTAAGTTTTATAATTTTTCCAGAGTTTCAAATGAGCCCATATTCTTACAAATGGATATGAAAGCAGAGCTGAGAAGACACAACTATAGCTTTTTTTCCAGAGTACATACAGCTCCACAGCTTTGTTGTTTTTACTTAGCCTTCCTGTGCTCTGCAACCAATCAAGGCCATCACTTCAAAAGGTGTAAAGAGAAGAACTAAGGTTGATTTTTGTACCCCTCCAGGGTTCTGGATGCTGAGACCTCAAATGGAAGATAACCAAGATATGACTCAAACACACACCACACCACACACACACACACACACACACACACACACACACACACACACGAACCATCTTTATTTTGAACAGGAAAATTTCTGGTAACTCTGGGATGTGTGAATTTAGGAACCAAGGTGAAAATCTGAACTGTCAAATCGAGATATTAACATGCTAATGGGAAGAGTGTAGGCTGTATTCAGAAAAGACTAGTACCTTTGGGTGAGGGATGCTGAACCCTTTATGGAACTGCTTTCCACTTTTGGTGTCCACCTGATTCATCTAACTCTCACCTGTGGGTCCAAGAAGCATGCACAGTGGCTATACCCTGGTAAACTATTTTAGCAAGATGGTCTAAACCAGTCTGAAGGTAACTGAGACATCTCAAATCTATCGGTGAGTTAGGGGGCATGTGCCAGAATGGGCAGACGAGACCCAGTTGTTCCAGTGGCCAGGAAGGCAGCTGAAGTAAGTGTTATAGAGTGCTTAGAGCTTGGTTAAACATTAGACACCAAGATGTTCCACTGCATCTCATGTCATCACTGGTCATCTTCTCTCTGTGTTGCCATGGCACAGTGATGACTCTGGAAGAGAGATTAATGGCTTTGTGTAATTCTATCTCAATTAAATCTAATTTATACACAAGAAACATAAGCATACCCTAAAGTGTCAAGCATTCAAAGTCTACTGCAGAGAGTGCAATTCTGTTGGGCTGCCCATATTGTTTGAATGCCATATGTAGGCTTGTTAAAAAGACTATTTTATGAAGCTCACGCAGGGCAAGCACTCACAAGGTGGACAGAAAAAACCATACAAGGACACTCTCAAGGCCTCTCTTAAGAGTTTTAGAATTGATTGTATGATATGGGAGACACGGGCACAGGACCACCTAGCATGATGTGCCCTCATCAGAGAAGGTGCTGGGCTCTGAGCAAGACTGAAATGAATGAAGACAGAAGAAATGCAAAATGCCCAAAGTTAGAGAATCCACTTCAAATGTTCATAGGCACTATTTGTGTCCAACTTCTGGCAGAGCATCCCGAGCTCATATTGGTCTGATTAACCACAGTTAGACACATTAACTTGACTCTAACATCATGGTAATATTTTCATCCTCCTTTAGAACAAAGGACAACCAACCAGGGAAGAGTGCTGGAGCAGAATCAGGAAATTTGGCTGGAGTGGTTCAGTAGAAAGAGGAAATTAAGGGGTCTCCAAGGACACAGATTTGATTGCTATCTTTGGTACTTTTTGCTTGTGTAACCTCAGATAATTCAGTTCACTCCTCTTGGTTTCAATTTTTTCATCTGTAAAATAAAGGAGTTGGATGAGATCACCTCTAAGGTTTCTTCTAGCTCTAAATCCTAGGATTCAATAAATACCATTACAGTATCTTTTCTTAATCTCTGTGATCCTGGGTAAACCATTTAGTTTTCTGATCCTCCACTGTATGAAATGGGTCATACTGCCAGCACTATGTATCTCACAGAATTAGTGCAAACTTGAAATGAGATGATGATATGGTAAAATGTCTTTGTAATCTTAAAATGACATCTTAAGAGTCTTTATTCATGCCTTTTGTTTTAAAAACACAATTATTTCCAGATATAATCTCCCCATACATCTTTATAATACTATCCAATGAGCCTTGTATTCTAAATAGAACAAAACAAAACAAACAAAAAAAGTGGAACAAAACCAAGTGAATTATAATATGTGACAATCTATGTCATCTTCTGTATCTACAGCCCCTTACCTCTTCTAGGAAAATTTCCTCAAATTTTCAGTTTTCACTGTTGTTTTTCTGTCCCTAACTGTATCCCAAGTTCCCTTCAAGGCTTCTTAATTCCTTGTTCCAAAACCTCATGAGAACTCATTCTGTCCCCCCAATTTTGGTGCTCTCTCCTCTTGCTCTCGTTAATTTTTATTTACACTATGCATTTTGCATTTAGTTATTTGTATATGCATTATTTTCTTCATTAGGATATGAATTCCTTGAAGAATGAAAAAATCATTTACATCAAAACTAAAGCATACAAATGAAATGTATTTGCTTTATTTTTATTTGACTATGGAGATGGGATTATAGATTTAGAAGTAATAATGAATCTTGAAGCCTTCCACTCCAATGATCTTATTTTAAAGATGAAAAAACTTAGGCCTAGGAATGCCATCCAAGTAATGATAGGAGTATAATCTGAACCCAGGTCTTTTGAGAACTCTTTAATCAGTTCTCTTTCTATTACATCACAGATACTAAATTCAAGAAAATGAAAGTTAAATGTTGTATCCTTAAAATATCTAAATTCTCAGTGACTTTCTTTGAAGGGAGAAAAAAAAACAAGAAAATTTGGCTATCAGTACCATCATCAAAGGAGAAGAGAAAATCTATTTCTTGCTTTGCATTTATCATCAAATTCATTTTCATGAATACAACTATTTTATTCATAGTCAGAATTAGTTTTCAAAATATTCTTTTATACTTGGGAAGGAATTGTTTTCCAGATGGCTCTACTTCTTATGTCCTGACCCCCAAGTATGAAATGAGTTTGGCTGATTTGAACCAGGACTCTGTGGAGGGAAAAATATACCAAAAAATTGTCACATCATCTCTATATATGTTAATTGTGAAGACACTTTGAGCTCTGTCTAGAAAGCCAAACATAATAATAACAAGATAATGTTCCTTTTAGAGAATCTGTAAAAGTGTAATATTCATGAAAGGAGGAGGAAAGGAAAACTTTCTCTTAAAGTGTGACTGCATCCAAATGGTGCCAAAACATCTGGATGAAAAGTGATAAAGAATTCATTCAGTCATCTGGATGTTAAATTTGTACAACACCAAACATCTGGACGATTGACTACATTTTTCACTTTTCATTTCTTTCCTTGACGGCTTTTTTACCCTCTCCCACCACCACTCCACCCCCAAGTTATATTTATATCTATCTTTTGAAGTCTGTGATTTTCAATATTTTAGAAATGTGAATTCTGACTATTTGGGTGTTAACTCTTTTCTCCTACCCAATCCTAAATATGATTATAAACCAAAGCATTCCTTATTTTCTCATCTAATCTCTTACCTCCAAATCTTTTGAGGACTTCTTTGTTATTCCAATATTCCAGAAGCATTTTAAATAGATTTATAATAATTTAAAGATGACTATTTTATTTATTTTTTGTATAGATTTTTTTATATTCATTAGGACTCTTATTATTGAAGTCTCAAATTCAGAAGGGAGAAGATCTTCCTTTTGCTCCTTAATGTTTTTACCCCCCAAAAAAGGGTAAAAAAAGACTTTGGAAAAGCCTTGTTTCAATTAAATGAAATGTATTTATTACTGAACAGTTGCTATGTTTTCAGCACTCTTGCTAGGTGTTCTGGGATGAGGGGAAGAAAGGGAGGTAGGAGGCTGTTATGGTTTGTCCTTTTCTGAAGAGGATCATGACATCAGGTGATTTCATGACCAGCAAGTAGATTGGATTTAAGTGAGGGAGGGCTGTGCAAGGCCACCTGCCTCACCTTCTCCTTTGTAGCCATCTGGAACTAGTGTCAAGATATGGTATCAGGATGACTATAGATGACCCTGGATACAATGGGGGCTTTGGTCTTCCTTAATTAAGGTCTTTTCCCAGGTCTCAGTTTGATTGAGGCAATTTCTATACAGTGACTAATGCTAGGTAACAAATGAGACAAAACATGGTCTCTTTTACCTAATGAAAACAAAACAAAAAACAATCTGGAAAGGGAAAGACTCTCAGGTTCTGACCAAAGCAGAAACAATTGCTATTTACATTCACTCTGAGCCAACGTGGACCAAACAAATGAGTAGGGCTTGAATAAGATCTGCTTTTGGCCACTCAATGAGAGCCAGAGTGATTTCATTTAAGTTGGAGTTAGGCCATGGAAGAAGGTATTTTGAATCCCTAAGAAGCCTAAAAAACAATCTAGAGATAAGACTCAAATTGCAAATAATTATTACCAAAGAGTATATGATTGTGGTATATGTCCAAAGGAATGATATTGACAATAAATGCTATGGAAGTTAGGAGATAGGAGAGAAACCTGTGGGACTAGATAGATCATCACAGAAAAGTCAAAATTTCTAAAAGGACCATTAATATCTGATTGCTTCAGATGTTCAAATATAATACATTATAAGAATAGTAAAGCTGAGTAAAGTCTTTAAGGCAAAAAGCAAATATCTGATGAAACAATTTAGCATCCACTAATGCAGTGGTACTCCAAGTGTGGTCAAGAACAGAGCTTAAACTTTTTCTACTTTTGACCCTTTTTCACTAGAGAGATTTTTACATGACTCTGGGTATATAGGTATATAAAATAGACATGCAAATCAAACATTTCCTGATAAAAATAATAATTTCACAACCCCCAAATTTAGTTATGTGACCATACATATGGGGTTGCAACCCCCCAGTTTAAGAAGCTTTAGTCAAGAGATGTTTGAGGATCCTTGAATCTTTCAGGAGGCCAATGTATTTTCAAAGTAGTACTAAGTAAGACATTTAATTTCAAATATTAATAGATGTAACGCATATAAGCAAGAACTGTTTCTATGATATTATTTGTATGATAATTTTTAAGGGGATAAAGCAGTTCTAAAACAAAAAAAAACATTGAAAACCACTGCATTAATAGAATATGGCACTAGAAAAATTGATGCAAAATAAAGAGGTTAGGTTAAAAAATTACCATAGCATATCAAAGAAATATTCTTATGTATAAATCCATAAACCAGAGGGGGAAACAGAGTAGATAATATTTAGGTAAAGATCAATGGAGGGAGAAACAGGGCAGATACAGAGATATAAATGCAGTATAATATAAACTCGTGGCTGGAAGGAGGAATTGGATGAGCTCATTTAGAAAGAGAAGGGAAAATATTTAAAATGAAGTCTCTTGCTAAAAGTAGCCAGTAAAACATTCTCAAAAAGCCTTAATGATCATTGCATTCTTCATAAGGGGATCTATTATTTTAGACATGATTTTGACAAATAATGAAGGAACTATGAAAGGTAAGTGTCCATAACATTTTATTGGTAGAGACAGAAGATAATATAGGAAGTAGTAAATATACTACCTATTCTGAACTTTCAAAGAGAGCAGAATTTTGAAGAATTCATATGACACATAAGCTTAACAAATAAAATCAATTTAAAATAATTGGAATTAGAGCTCTGATAATACAAACACAAATAATTATGAAGTAGAAAAGGATGTCTAACGATACTACTGAAGCTGTATGTGGAATCATAAACAAACTCAATTTTTCAAAAGCTCTTCAGAAGATGGAACAAAGACAATTAAGAATAAATTTTTTAAAAGTATCATGGTCCAGTAAGAATGTCAGAAATAATAAACCCTAGTATGAGCTGAGGACCTATGCTGCATGCTAAGAACAAAAAAACCCCAAAAAACCCAAAAAACCAAAATGTTTCCCTCTCCCAACCCTCTTTAAATCTATGTTGGTGGTGAAAGAAAGATCAAAGAAGGGAGAAGTCTGATATTCATGGTTGATGATAACTGACAACAGCAAAGACAAAACTAAGGCATTCAAGCTTTATTCTGTTTCCATTTTCTCAAACAAGCAGAGACAAAGCAAACTCAAAAAAGTTCCACTTGAGAATTATAGGATGAAAGGGATGTTAGAGGCCATAAAGTCTAATTTCTTTATTTTACAGATGAGAAAATTGAGATTTGAAGAAGTTAAGTGACTTGCCGGGGATTGCTATTGGGATTTGAATCTAGGTCCTTCTGATACCAAATCTGATACTTATAACATGATGTCTCAGTTATAGAATAAAAAAGATCAGCAGAATTTGACATCCCAGATAAGTGAAGAAATGATGAGAGGATCTCACAGCCAAGTTCAGGTCACTAGCCCCATACAAGCTAGATGCTATGATACTGAAAGAACTTGTAGATGTAACTGCTGAACCACTGCTAATGATCTTTTAAAAATTCCTTTTGAAAAAAGAGAAAGCTGTTACAGGATGAGAGTTTGTCAAAAATGGATCATCACTCTGTAGAAAATTGAGCATATTATTCCTCCCATGATTGAATCAGGAGATGTGTTTGAAAGTCAGCACACCAAATATTAAGATTGATGTAGGTACCAAATGTTGGGTTTGATCATGTGAAGAATTCACAATGACCATTCTCTTTTCCAAAAGGTAGATTTATTCAGAAGTTAGAAACAAAATGGAGATAGACACTAGAAATAATAAATATGAACTATATTTGAGAGAGCACATAGATATATACCATGAGGCATGGGGGTAGGGGATGGTAGGGATAGGGTAAGAAGAAAGACAACATGAGGAATGGGAGAGGAGAAAGGCATGGACCATGGACAGGTTTATAGGGGAAATTTTACCTTGGGGGGGGTTGACATAACTTGGATTTCTGATTGAATACAGCAAGATGGGGCTACCCATGACCCCCACAGAGAGTGGGATTATTAAGGTTGAATTGATCCTTATCAATGCCCTTCCCTGATTGCTTCAGGGAATAATCTAGTCAGTACTTCAGGCTCTCTCTGCCAACTCCACCTAGGAACCCCAAAACTCTTCTGTATAATTAGTCTAACTCACACCTTCCTAAAATGTCAGAACAGGGGCAGGGACTAGATGATAGTAGTGGTATCATAAGTCAAAGATCAAAGTTTGAAGGAGATAGACTAAGAGAAATAGTCAACTTAGAATAGTGGTTGACACAGTAGACATTTAATACATTTTTATTGACTGATTTATATGCTGTCTTTTCCCTCCTGATTAAATCTCCATATCACCTCTTCCAATTTGGGTTTACTAATAAAATCCAAGTAAAAACATTCCCAGACCTTGCTGAAGTCCAATTTCAGATCAATTAATCAATTAATGTTTCTTAAGCACTTAGTAAGTACCAGGTAATATAGTAAGTGTGACTATATTTCAGGATAAATATTTCTACTTCATTTTAAATTAATTAATACTATTACAAAAGGCTTAGATTTCTCAATTCAATCTCATTATCTAGTCACTTAACCCTATTTGTCTCTATTTCTCTTTTGTAAGATGAAGTGAAGTGGGAAATGGCAAACCACTGCTGTATCTTTTTTGGGGGGTGTATATAATGAAATTATTTTTAATATTAATTGCTTTATGAATCATGTTGGGAGAGAAAAATCAGAGCAACAGAAAAACCATGGGAGACATTAAAAAGAAAAACAGAAAAAAGAAGTGAACATAGCATTGTGTTGATTTGCATTCAGTCTCCTTAGATCTCTTTCTGGATGCAGATGGCTTTTTCTGTCCAAAGTCTATTGGGATTGCTTTGGATCACTGAACCACTGAGAAGAACCAAGCCTTTCACAGTTGATCATTGCACATTCAATGTATTCCTGGTTCTGCTTGTTTCATAACATCAATTCGTGTAAATCTTTCCATGGCTATCAATAATTATAATGTATATCATTTTTTAAAGAACAATAATATTCCATTACCTTCATATAGCACAACTTGTTCAGTCATTCCCTAACTGATGAACATCCCCTCCTTTTCCAATTATTTGCCTCGTATCTTTTTCAAGAAAACCCAAGATGAACTGAATGGGTCATAAAGAATCAGACATGACTAAAATGACTGAACAACAATGATAAATCAATCTAAAATGAAAATTAGGTGCAAACAAGTCATTAGTGTGAGAAGAGTGAAGTGCTTTGGTCATTGGATAAATGTCGGTATGAAAGAAATATATTGTTATTGGTTGAAGAGAGTGTCATTCATTCCCTTTGGAGCTATGGATATAGCAGAAGGCCAGTCTGAGACTTTGATCATTCTAATAGGATTTTCTTTTGATAAGCAAGGAAATTGTCCTTCATTGTTGGAAGATCAAGATTCTTTCCCTCTTCCCGTTAAGCAGGAGATGATTTTGTGAATTTCAAAAGCCTGGAAGATGTTCATTAGCATTTGGACATTATCCACTGGAACTGGTAGAATCTCTGTGAAGCACCAGTGACTATATCTGCATGAGGAGAAAAAAAATACAGCTAAGACAGATTAGATAATATGTAGAAAGGAAGTTCATAAAGTCTCTAGAAGCCTTGACCTTTCAAACCTAAATAGAGAGCTACTTTCAAAAGAGACTTTACAAGGACTCTATGAAAGAAGAAATGGACTTCCAGTAACTAAGAACTTTGAATTTATTTTTTGTGGACATGTGCTTTCTAAATTTGAGCCCATTTTCCTCAAAGAACTTGCATATAAAATTAAAAGGAGTTTGCATTTCTGGTTTGAGGTAGTGTTTCTGTAACAACTACTGTTCCTATACTTATTTAAAAAGTGTTCTTTCTAAAAGCTATTTAAGCCTGGCTCATAATTAATGAGCAGCCTACCAGTGTATAGTTTGGGCATAGTTCCAAACTGCTCTCCAGAATGGTTGTATCCCTTCACAGTTCCACCAACAATGTATTAGCATCCCAGTTTTTCCCAAATCCCCTCCAACATTCGTCATTATCTTTTCCTGTCATTTTAGCCAATCTGACAGGTGTATGGTGGTACCTCAGAGTTGTCTTAATTTGCATTTCTCTGATCAGTAGTGATTTGGAGCACCTTTTATATGAGTAGAAATAGTTTTAATTCCATCATCTGAAAATTATCTATTCATGTCCTTTGACCATTTATCGATTGGAGAGTGGCTTGAATGCTTATAAATATGAGACAATACTCTATATATTTTAGAAATGAGATCTTTATCATAATCCTTAAATGTAAAGATGATTTCCCAATTTATTTTCCCTTCTAATCTTGTCTGCATTAGTTTTTTTTTACAAAACCTTTTTGATTTAATATAGTCAAAATTATCTATCTGGTGTTCAATTAAGAATTCCAGTTCTTCTTTGGACATAAATTTATTCCTTTTCCATAGGTCTGAGAGGTAATCTATCCTATGTTCCTCTAATTTGCTTATAATATCACTCTTTATATAAAAATCATGAACCCATTTAGATCTTATCTTGGTATGTGGTGTTTAGGTGTGGGCCAAGCCCTAATTTCTTTCTCACTAGTTTCCAATTTTCCCAGCAGTTTTTGCCGAATTGTGAGTACTTATCCCAAGACCTGGGGTCTTTGGGTTTATCAAACACTAGATTGCTATAGTTATTGCCTAGTTTGTTCTGTAATCCTATCCTATGCCACTGATCAACTACTCTATTTCTTAGCCAGTACCAAATGGTTTTGATGACCACTACTTTATAATATAGTTTTAGATCTGGTACAGCAAGGCCACTTTCATCAGCCTTTTTTTTTTTCATTAATTCCCTTGAAATTCTTGACATTTTGTTCTTCCAAGTGAACTTTGCTACTATTTTTTCTAGATCTGTAAAATAATTTCTTGGGAGTTTGATTGGTATGGCACTAAATAAGTAAATTAGTTTGGGTAGTATTGTCATTTTTAATATATTCATTTGGCCTACCCATGAGCACTTGATGTTTTTCCAATTGATTAGGTCTGACTTTATTTGTGTGGAAAGTGTTTTGTAATTTAGTTCATATAGTTCCTGACTTTCCCTTCGCAGATAGATTCCCAAATATTTTATACTATCAACGGTTATTTTGAATGAATTTTCTTTTTGTATCTTGTGCTGCTGAACTTTGTTGGTAATATATAAAAATGCTGTTGATTTATGTGGATTCATTTTGTATCCTGTAACTTTGTTAAAGTTGTGAGTTGTTTCTAGTAGTTTTTTAGTTGCATCTCTAGGGTTCTCTAAGTACACCATCATATCATCTGTAAAGAGTGATAATTTGATTTCCTCATTACCTACTCTAATTTATTTAATCTCTTTTTTTTCTTACTGCCAAAGCTAACATTTCTAATACAATATTAAATAGTAATGGTGACATTGGGCAGCCTTGTTTCACTCCTGATCTTATTGGGAATGGTTCTAGTTTGTCCCCATTACATAAGATGCTTGTTGATGGTTTTAAGTTGATGGTTGATCATTTTAAGGAAAAGCCCACTTATTCCTATACTCTCTAGTGTTTTTAATAGGAATGGGTGTTGGATTTTATCGAATGCTTTTTCTGTATCTGTTGAGATAATCATATGATTTTTGTTAGTTTGATTATTAAAATAATTGATTGTGCTGATAGTTTTCCTAATATTGAACCAGCCCTGCATTCCTGGTATAAATCATACTTGGTCATGGTATATTATTGTGGGGATGACTTTCTGTAATCTCATTGCTAATATCTTATTTAAGATTTTTGCATCAATATTCATTAGGGAAATTGGTCTATAGTTTTCTTTCTCTGTTTTCACCCTACCTGGTTTAGCTATCAGCACCATATCTGTATCATAGAAGGAATTTGGTAGTATACCTTCTTTCCCTATTTTTTCAAATAGTTTATTGGAATTAATTGTTCTTTGAATGTTTGTTAGAATTCACATGAAAATCCATCTGGCCCTGGACATTTTTTCTCAGGGAGTTGATTAATAGCTTGTTCTATTTCTTTTTTCTAAAATGGGATTATTTAGATAATTTATTTCCTCTTCTGTTAACCTGGGCAATCTATATTTTTGTAGTTATTTTTCCATTTCATTTAGATAATCAAATTTATTGTCATAAAATTGCACAAAGTAACTCCTAATTATTGCTCTAATTTCCTCTTCATTGGAGGAAAGTTCTGTGAAAAGCTTTTTTATTTACCTTCAAGAATATTAATATCAATGTATTTCAATTTCTCTAGTGGTATACCAATTTTTGGGATATTGGGCAAAGATAGCACATTTAGAGGGTTAATAATTATTAAATTATTTGGAGGCAGTCTTAAAACTCGATTCCTTTTATCACCTTCTATTCTATCTCTCCCCACCCCTAACACCTTTTATCCTCTCCTTACTGTCGGAAGCAGCAGGGAGTACACAGGCCTGAGAGTCATTTTGTGTTTTTATCTGACCTGGGGGTCAGTATGAACATGTATTAAATTCCTATCATTTATTAAATATCTACTTTGCTAAGTGCTGAGGATACAAATAAAAAGAGACATTCTGTACCTTGGAAGGGCTTACAGTCAAATGGAGAAAGACAAATACAAAAAAAATAGAAGCTGAAAGGAGGAAAGTTACTAGGAGTTGTCTGCTGTGGGCCATGATGTTCACAACAAGGTAAGAAAAATTGAAGAATTGACTGGAAAGTTACAGAGGAATCTATTGCTTAGCCTTCCAATCAGGGAGGAGAAAAGTAAGAGAGGAAGCCAAGAAGGGGTTGAGTATCAAAACAGAGTTAATCTCCAAGATGATGATTTCAGGTCATGAGTTTATCTTGGAGGAGGCATGATGATGTTTGTGGATAACTTTTCTTCCTGATAGAACTTGTATTCTTCTTGATATCTATGTTTATGCCCTTAAGGCATGAACTTCCTTACCCTCCCAGACATAATGAGGGATTTTGTGAAGTGAAATTACATTAAAAGAAAAAAAGATGAAATTAAATTGTGATAAATGTGAAATTCTCCATAGTCTTAAAAAATAATTGGGTTAGCATTAAGTGAACATGAAATAAGACTTAAAGATATTAGTGTAATAGTTCAATATGCAACAAAATTAAATTGTGGAACCTGATAAAATTAATGTGATCTTAGCAAGGATAGATGTTCTACTAGGTCATAGTTGGCCAGCATGTAAAGTATTATGTTAAATCTGGACCTCATGCTTTATTGAAAACTTTGACAAGCTAAGGAGAGAAGAATAACTGGAATGATAAGAAAAACTGAAAGTTATGCCATGGAAGAATCAGTTGAAAGAACAGGGTATGTTTCAATTGAAGAAAAGATTGTTTAAGGAGGCCAGACTAGCTGACTTCAAATTCTAGAAGGATATCCTTGTGAAAAAGGGATTTGCCTTGTTTTGTTTGGCTCAAGAAGACAGAACAAGAAGAATGGGGGTTGGGGAGAAGTCATAAGAGGGCAAATTCAGATTCAATATAAGGAAGAAGTTCTTTATAATTAAGATTTCCCAAAGTAGAATACCCTACCTCAAAGCATCAATTTGACAGAACTTTATTGAGTATTTACTACATGCCCAGAATTGTAGAAAGTGTTGGGAATACAAAACAAATACTACCCCTGCCCTCAAGAAGCTGACATTCTAATATCATATAGCTTATTGATTGACTACTGGGTGGAGTTTTTGTAGAGCATTTCTATAATCAGTTAGGGGATCAATCAGATGATCTCTGGGAATCTGATCTTTATGATTCTGCTTCTGGAAAGATGGTTCAGCAGGAGCTCTTGTCAGTAGATCAGGGAAATTATCTGAATGAGGAAATGAAGTCCCTGGGTCTATTCATAAAAGATCTTTTCTTTTTTGCTTAGTGCCTTTCTAAGCAATGGAACTTATATATGTTGTCTGGAGGTTTTTTTTTTAAATCTCTCATAAAATTGAATGAATGATGTACAATTTGTCTCCTGAGACCTCCGGAAGAATTGAAATCCCCATCCAAATAGCCAACTGAGGTCTGAAGCCAGGAAGGCGTGGTATCAAATGCTTTGGCAGAATTGTGTGCCGATATCACATACTTTATCCATTTACATTAAATCCAAGTCAGCCATTGCCATTCAATTCATCTCTAGTTTTCAATTCGATTTATATAAATCATGGGGAGATAATTTGTAAAGAAGGCTGTTTAAATTTGCAACAGAGTTGTTCATTGGGGGCCATAATTCATTTTGGGATGAAATTCAATGATTACTGACAAATAAAGGCCAGTAACTCAATCATAAAGAACATACATCTGGGAGTGACAAGAAAGTCAGCAGATTCTCTGGTCTTTTAATATCTCACCCCTTCCTTCCATGCTCCCTCCAAACCCTAGTAATTCTAAATGATATTTTACATCTTTTAAGATCCTTCCCACAAAGCTCACTTGGAAAGAATTACTTTCATCATGTTTTTTTTTTTTCCCTTTCAAGCAATGTACCCATAAGTATGTAGCACATGCCCAAAGATATACCATTAAAGGCCTTTTGTGAATCAAGGCTGATGGTTTGGAAAATGGTCTCAATTCTTCTCTCTTCATCCAGTTGAAAGAGACGTCCACCATTCCATTTGCCCTAAACTCTTGAGTATCTGATAGTTTGCCAATTTTACCTAGTTATAAGGATTTCATATTTTTACAGCCATGTGTTAAAGTAAATGAGCTCAACTTTACCATAATTAACTCTCATGAGTTTGTATTCATTGCTTGTGATTTGAAAACCATAGAATACCAGAATGTGGGAATGAGATTGAGTCTGCAAATGACTAGGAGCCCTGAGGTCTGCATCCACTTTGGGAAAACAAGTTACCTTTTCTCTGGTCTTGCCCTTTCCTTTCTCTTTGAAAAGTGAGAATTAGTTCTGATGAGCAAGCTGAATTTCCAAAGAACTGGGATTTGGCATCCTCTTCACTATAGTTTCCCACTTTAGTTAGTTAGTATGCATTTAATCTGCTGGCATTTGAATACCAAGGCAGCAAAGGCACTATCGAGACCCCAAAGATGTGCCACTAAACAGTTTTCACAGCTATGCATTTTGCTGCACTAAGAGGGAATGCTGGACAGCTAGTTTATAAAACGCTGACAGAAATACAAAATAATTTAGAGAGCTTTGATGCTTGGTCCTCAAGATTAACTGCCCTGCATCTTTTATTATTGTTTCAAGTCATCCTCTCGAAATGGCTCACAGTATGAAGGCAAGTGGTAAAGGCGTGGAAAGCAATGAATTATTTGCAAGCAGTATAAGAATGGTGATAAGCCTTTTAAAACATGTATCTATAAAACAGGTACTTCATAGAGCAAATAGGTATAATAATACATCTAGGGGTCCGCTCCTCCTGCCTGCCTTGCCATGTATTTCTTTTCAAAGCAGTGAAAGCCTGTCTATGTGACTGGCCTTTAAGCCTTCAATTAATTGAACAAAGATTTAGAAATTGTTCAATTGGTTTCATTAGGAAGTGTACAATGGAATAATAAAGTAAAACAAATGATATAAAGCAGACCCACTAATTAGCTCTCCATGATTGATATAGCTTTGGACTAGGCATTTGATCTCAAACAAAATGCAGTTCCTTGTTAAGAGGATTTTTAATTGATGTGCAGAGAGGTATTAGATGATGGTGGAAAATAATTACTCAAAAGCTATTCATGCATTTGGCTGAACATAACAAATGAAGTTTGGGCACTGGATCTGGCGAAGTGGACACATGCTAATTAATAATGAGAAGAACAAGCATCTTCCAGTCGTTTTTAACCCAGTATTTGCTAGGAGATTGTCGTGCAATTATCCTCCATAATGAGGTTGTCATATAAACAAGATCAACATTACTCAGATGTCAAATGAGATTTTGAAATGTTGCAACCCATATGTATTTTCGAGTTTTCCTAGATTGTAATGTGGTGCTAATCAACCAGAGTTGTTGCTCGCTCTTCTGCTATCATTAAGGAAACATTATAATGGGGAGATCAAAACTTTGCTAATTTCTGATGGTTAAATTAATACTATGCTTTTGAGTAAATAAAGAGAGATACTTGAGTTTTCTTAAGCACACCAACCCGGAAAGAAGAAAATTTTAACTTTTCTGAGAGAGAAATGAATATTGACTAGGGGTAAATATGCTCTTCATCTCTAAAAACTTGATGAGCATATGCACCGAGTTGCACATAATTTGTTAAATCTGACAAGAATGTTGAATTAGCATTTGGTTAGTCTCGGCCAAATTCTTTCTGTGGAAAAATGTGTGCATGTCATGTCGGCATGGAATTAGTGGGACTTGTCTGTGAATATCTGAAAGCAGAATTTGTCTCTCTCTGTCAAATGTAAGTCTTTTTCCCCCCAAGTGGTAGACACTAAAGGTAATTTAGGCTGTAGCTGCACAGGCAATACCAAGTTTAGAAATGATTCAGTTATCTAGATAATTCAGGCAAATGAATCATGTATACACACATGCACACATATATGTACCTACCACCTTGCCAAAAGAAGGGAAGAGGTTAGGGCTGGAGAGGAAACCTCAAAGATGCTTTACCCTTTATTTTTTGCTTCTCTGGTGTTTGAATAATCTCAATGTCCAATTTCAAATATCTGCCTTGGAAGAATTTCAACTTTAAGCAGAAATGTTATTTTAAGCAATCACAATTATTCTCTAAAATGCTAAAAAGCTCTCAGATCACTAAGATTTTGAAAGTCTATTTTTTCTTCTTCTAAAGATCTGAATGGGATTGAAGACATTTTCATTTTGGAAAACTAAGGCTAGGTATCATCAAATAGGCATTTTGAGTATGTGGGTATATGACTTCAGATTATATTATTGATATTTTATGAGGTCTAATTTGACCACTCACAACTAAAAGGCTTCTTTCTTTGAACTGTTTATTGTAGCCAATTTGAGTTTTAATTACAAAGTCCCTTGTATGAAATTACATTTCTCCAATAAGTTCTTTGTATTTGCCATTTTTTCTACCTGAATTACTCTTTTTTTTTCTACCTCTGTCGCTTGAAATCCCTAACTCCATGTACAGGACAATTTAAGTGCCATTACTTGCCTGCAGTCTTTTCTAAAAATCCTCTTATTAGTGTTTTTCCTTTACTCCAAATTATTTTGTACTAAGTTTGTATCTGCTTTGTACTGATGTGTTAGTCTGTGCATATAGTTTCTTCAGTAGAATGTAAACTCCGTAAGATTAGGGACTAGTTTCTTTTCTTTTTGTTTTCTATCACCAATGCTTAGCACATAATACTTTCTAAATTCTTATGGATTTGAATTATCTGGTGGTTTTGTATATTTTCCCTCTTAAACTATAAACTCCTTGACCTGGCAGGAACCAGGTTTTATTTTCTCTTTTCTTTGATTTATTTTTTTTAGTATCCCCAGAACTTAGTACAATGCCTGGCATGTAACAGGTGTTTAATAGATGCTTGTTGACTGGCTGACTGGATGTGCAAGCTAAATGCTTGTGGACTGAATGACTGATAAGTCTGTGATTCTTAATAAAAACTATATATGGTGTTGGATATAATTAACCCAGTTAAGAAACCATATTCATCAGAAATCAAAATTTAGCTGAGATGTTTAGGTTTGAATCTTGCTAGCAAACATATTTGGCACATTCAGAAGTCACATTAACTCCTCACTGTGCTGGTTTATTAATTTATGGAGTTGCCAGAGTGAGTCAGCTATAGCAAGTGGAATAACTATTCAATTTACAATATATTCCAGGCTGGATGGGGTCTGGCTGAAGACTATGGTTTGGAAGGGGATAAATACAGGCTGGCTACCTTGGAAATATACTCCTTTTGGGATAAGGTTTTAAAAGATGGAAACGAGTCCTACCTAAACCAGATGCATACCCTGTAATTTCTTGTCTCTTGGCCTTTGTTCATGTAATCCCCTGTTACTAGAATAGCCACCTGCTCCTAGTCTGTCAGTTGGTAGAATTACCTGTTGATATCCTATCATCCTTTGAAGACCTACTTCACATGCTTACTCTTTTATAAGCCCCAAGTCAGAAATGTTCTTTATATTTCTGACCTCACGGAAGATTTTTTCTCCTTTGTGCAGGTTACAGGATCATAGAAGAAGCATTTGAGCTAGAAAGAATTTTAGAGGTCATCAAGACCAACCTCTTTATTCTTTAGATGAGGAAACTCAGACATAAGGATGTTAAGTAACTTGACCAGCTTTCAAATATCTAAGGTTGACTTTGTTTTTTAAATTTTTTTTTTATATGTGCAAAAATGTTTGTGGCAGCCCTTCCAGCAAGAAACTGGAAGCTGAATGGATGCCCATTATATTGGAGAATGGCTGAATAAATTATGTTATATGAATGCTATGGAATATTATTGTTCTATAAGAAATGACCAGCAGGATGATTTCAGAGAGGCCTGCAGAGACTTGCATGAACTGATGCTGAGCAAAATGAGCAGAACTAGGAAATCATTATACACGGCAACAACAAGACTATATGACGATCAATTCTGATGGACATGGCTCTCTTCAACAATGAAATGTTTCAAACTAGTTCCAGTTGTTCAGTGAAGAAAGCCATATACATCCAGAGAGAGGGATATGAAATGTGGACTACAAGATAACATTTTCATGCTCTCTAATGATATTTGCTTGCATTGTATTTCCTTTCTCAGATTTTTTTTCTTGTAGATATGATTTTTCTTGCACATCAAGATCAGTGTGGATCAAGATCAAGATCAGTAGGGGGGAAAATTTGTAACAGAAAGCTTTGTAAGGGTTAATGTTGAAGAATTACCCATACATGTGTTTTGCAAATAAAAAGCTTTAATAAAGAAAAAAAATTATGATAACCTTTTCTTTTTCTTGTGTATTTTTTATTAAAGCTTTTTGTTTTCAAAACATGCATGGATAATTTTTAAAAATTTATTTTTATTGAAATTTTTTATTTTCAAAATATATACAAGGATATTTTTTCAAGTGATCCTTGCAAAACCTTGTATTCCATTTTTTGCTTCCCCTCTCCCAAACCCCTTCCCTAGATGGCATGTGATCTAAAATATGTTAAACATGGTAAACAAATATGTTAAATCCAATATAAACATACACATTTATACAATTATCTTGCTGCACAAGAAAAATCAGATCAAAAAGTAAAAAAAATGACAAAAAATAAAATTCAAGCAAACCACAACAAAGAGAGTGAAAATGCTATGTTATGATCCACACTCAATTCCCACAGTACTCTCTCTGGGTGTAAATGGCTCTCATCATTACAAGATCATTGGAACTGGCCTGAATCATCACCATATAATCTTGTTGTTGCCATGTACAATGATCTCTTGGTTCTACTCACTTATCTTAGCATGTGTTCCTTCAAGTATCTCCAGGACTCTCTGAAATCATCATCCTGATCATTTCTTATACAACAATAAAATTCCATAACATTCATATACCATAACTTATTCAACCATTCTCCTACTGATGGGCAACCACTCAGTTTCTAGTTTCTTGCCACTACAAAACGCGAAGCCACAAACATTTTGGCACATGTGGGTCCATGTTCCTCCTTTAACATCTTTTTGGTATATAAGCCCAGTAGAAATACTGCTGGATCAAAGAGTATGCACAGTTTGATAGCCCTTTGGACATAGTTCCAAATTACTCTCCAGAATGGTTGGATCAGTTTACAGTTCCACCAACAATGTATTAGTGTCCCAGTTTTCTTACATCCCCTCCAACATTCGTCATTTTCTTTTCCTGTCATCTTAGCCAATCTAAAAGGTGTGTAGTGGTATCTCAGAGTTGTCTCAATTTGCATTTCTCTGATCAATAATGATTTGGAGCATCTTTTCATATGACTAGAAATTGTTTCAATTTCTTCATCTGAAAGTTCTCTGTTCAGATTGGCTAAGATGATCCTTACATATGTTTTGAAAGTAAAAAGCTTCAAAAAAAAGAAAAGAAAAAAAAAGAAAATTGTTTGCTTATATCCATTTATCAATTGGAAAATGTCTTGAATTCTTACAAATTTTAGTCAATTCTCTATTTATTTTAAAAATGACAATTTTCAGAACCTTTGAATGTAAAAATGTTTTTCCAGTTTATTGCTTCCTTTCTAATTTTGCCTGCATTTGTTTTGTCTGTACAAAAACTTTTTAACTTAATATAATCAAAATTTTCTATTTTGTATTCAGTAATGATCTCCAGTTCTTCTTTGGTCACAAATTCCTTCCTCCTCCACAGATTTGAGAGGTAAACTATCCTATGTTCTTCTAATTTGTTTATAATATCATTATTTATGTCTAGATCATGACCCCATTTCAACTTTATCTTGCTATACAGTATTAGATATGGGTCACTGCCTAGTTTTTGCCATACTAGTTCCAATTTTCCCAGCACTTTTTGTCAAATAGTGAATTCTTATGCAATAATCTGGGGTCTTTGAGGTTGTCAAACACTAAATTACTATAGTCATTGACTATTTGGTCCTTTGAATCTAACCTATTTCACTAATCAACTACTCTATTTCTTGATTTTGATGACTGCTGCTTTATAATACAGTTTTAGATCTGGTATAGCTAAGCCAGCTTCATTTGCATTTTTTTTCATTAATTCCATTGAAATTCTTGACCTTTTGTTCTTCCAGATGAATTTTGTTGTTATTTTTTCTAGGTCAGTAAAATAGTTTCTTGGGAGTTTGATTGGTATAGCACTAAATAAATAGATTAGTTTAGGTAGTATTGCCATCTTTATTATATTTGCTCAACCTATCCAAGAGCACTTGATATTTTTCCAATTGTTTATACCTGACTTTAATTGTGTGGAAAGTGCTTTGTAGTTTTGCTTATGTAGTTCCTGACTTTGCCTTGGCAGATGGACTCCCAAATATTTTATATTTTAGACAATTATTTTAAACGGAATTTCTCTTTGTATTTCTTGCTGCTGCACTTTGTCGGTGATACATTAAAATGCTGGTGATGAATGTATATTTATTTTTTATCCTGCAACTTTGCTAAAGTTGTGAATTGTTTTTACTAGTTTTTAGTTGATTCTCTAGGGTTCTCTAAGTATACCATCATATCATCTGTAAAGACTGACAATTTGGTTTTCTCATTACTTACTCCAATTCTTTTAATCTCTTTTTCTTCTCTTATTGCTAAAGCTAACATTTCTAATACAATATTAAATAGTAAGTGTAATAGTGGGTAACCTTGTTTCACCCCTGATTTTCTTGGGAATGGTTCTAGTTTGTCCCCATTACATATGATGCTTGCTGATAATTCTTTTTTTTTAATAAGCAATTTCCATTTATATCCTTGGTTTACATATCCATTGGAGAATAGCTTTGTGTCTTGTTTATTTTCATCCACTCTCCAAGTGTCTCACTACTTATTCAATGGCGGAATTCATCTGGTTCTTTTGTATTAGTTTTAATTCTCTTTTTGTCTTACATTCCAGATTCTATTCAATAGTATTTAATGCAAAGACTTTCTCCTACTTGATTTCCCTTCTTATTCTTGCTTCACTGATTGTTTTTTGTAAAAATGTTTACCATTTCATTAATCAAAAACTACCTCATTTGTCATGTGTTCATTTTATCTATTTAGTTAAAGAATTCCTTAATTATAAATGTGAAAGTTGTCTGATATCATTTTCATCTTTTTTTAGTATTACAGATATATTTGAAAAGTTGTTTTTGCTTAGTAAATATATATACTTTTTTTCTAAAAAGAATTATCTTCTTATACTAATGTGTTCTGTGTGTATACTCTGAAGTTGTTACTTTAGTGTATTAGGTTTCATGATATCTCAAGCAAAAGCATTTACTCAAAAGAAACAATGATCTTTTCTCACAGTGATAGAGTGGATTATGTTTTCTGGTTTTGGAATTTTTTACTTTTGAATATCTGTACCTTTGTTTAAATTCTACTTTTTTTTGCTTGTATTTTACATGCTCCATGAGCTTTTCCCTTTATATTGATTTGGTATTTATCAACAAAAGTAAATAAATTTATAAAAATAGGAAAAATAAAAATTTAGGAAAATTAAATGTGATTGTTGAATATTTCATTCAGCTATTTACAATAAAAGTTATGGAAAAATACAAGGGGACTTCTCATATAAGCAAAAAAACAAAGCACATTTATTTTTACTAATTGAAATTTGACAATTCCTTTAAATGTGAACTGAAAAAACCCACATTATTTTGAGGTGTCCAGAGTCTACACTCAAATGCCAAAGGGTTCCATGGCAGAAAAGAATTAAATATGTTTTATTTATAATAATTCTCTAGATATTTCATTTTTTTTAAAAAAGTTGCTGTCTTATTTTGGGGGGGAGGGATGAAGGAGAATCAGCTTATCATATTATATTTACAAATATAATGATGGCTATTGAGAAGCATAACAGATTTTATAACTCTTTCAACTTCTACCAAAAAATTTAAATTTAGTTTGCCAGCTTCATGTTCAAAGATAGCTAGCATATCATGGACCAATCCCCAAGGGATTGTATCACATCAGATAGCATACCCTTAATATCAATATTCAACACATACTTACAAAAATAAATAAAAATTAATACTCAACATGTACTGATCCATAAAATAAAGAAAATATATGGATGTATTTAATATTTAATAATTGCTGTGTTGTATTCACTGTGACATAGAACTAATTTGGCATGTTTTTCAATCTTTCTCATTCTTTGATTTGATTTTTTTTTGAAATTGAAAAAAGATCACAAAGGTACGTGAATGACAACACTAAAAAAATCCAATTATTTAACCATTACATTGCTCCCTTCTACCTCTTCAAAATAGTTTATTACACATCTAGCCCCTGGGGAACACAACCCACAGTTTGAAAACTTTGCTCTACGGAATTTTTTCATTCCTGAAGCATTTTTCTAAAATATTTTCAGCTATCATTATGTGGCCTCTGGTATCCTAAAGATTTACTCCTAAATATTTTTTTCTATGAGAAATGACTTAAACCTAGCAGCATAAATAAATTCTGGGATTATAGGAAAGCACAGAGACATTCTGGGTCTGCCTTTTATCCTTTATTTCATCCCATCCAGCAAATGGGGGTATTTTTTTACTGGCAAGGGGCCTTTGGTTTCACAAAGAGGAAATAAAAAAATTAAGAAGTATTCTCTTTTGAGAGACCTAAAAACAAATGTTCTTGATGTATATACAATTATAATGAACATTAATTATCTCTATTAGCACATACTACTTTGATAGATCCATGATTTCATTGGTTTAGGGTGAAGTGCTCCTCCCATTGATATATAAGGATCTTAACCCTTTTATGCCTTTTCATCTGTGGGATTTTAGCACCTTCTGTCCATGTTTTCCCTTCAACAAATTAGTGTTTATAGATAGTCTAGGAATTGTGTGATTCTTAACACCTTGTATCTCCCTTTTCATCAATCTGCCACCATCATGAAGAGGGGCAGCAACACTAAACACTGTTTTGTGGTTTTGCTGGTTTCCTTGGTAGTCATTGCTGAACAAATTCATCACCTGGTGTCAATCTTCTGGTGATGATCTCCAAATTTAACTAAGACGATTCTCAGATGAAAGATTCATAATCTCTGAGTCTGTACTTGTTTTCATGTATAAGTGAAAATTGTTTTTTGGGATAAGATTTAAAATACCAGAACTCCCAGATACAAAATTTGTTATCTTCTTAACAAAACTTCAAATATTATTAATGACCTAATAAAAGCTGGCTACTATATAGTTTGTAAAGGTCTCTATATGAATTATTCTATTTAAGGCTCACTCATAACAATGTAACAAGATAGTCACTAATGTTATTATTTCTTCTATATACCAGATAAAGAAATCAGAACACAGACAGGTGAAGTCATTTGCCCATGGTGTATTAGATAGAGGAAGGATTTACCCCAGCTCTGTCTGACTCCCAAGTCCTGCACTCTATCAACTATATCATGTTGTCCTCTTACCTATAACTTTTTTTAAAGCTTACTATAACTGGTTTTAACTTTTGTTTAACTACAAGGTTTTCAGGAATTGAAAACAACTTAAGTTTTAGTCTCTTCATATCTTCTCCAAACTACTAGCATATTAAATGTCCATTGGCTAATTATGCTCTTTAGGTTTTTAGAAGCATTTTAGCTTTCACCTCTTTACTTGCAACCTACTAGAGAGTGTTAAAGGACTGGTGAGTTATTGAGAGTACTTTCCTCTTTTTCTATCTCATCCCTTTCATGAAAACTTGGCTCTTGACTTATATTTCCTACAAGGTCAAAACAACAACAAAAAACCCCCCAAAGAATACTAAGCTCACACAGACAGCAGTCTCATTATTATGTCCCATTTACCACAAGATTCTCTTCCCTCTTGGCTTCTTTCTCCCTTTTTAATCACTTGAACATTTATATTAAATAGATACTTTGGCAAGCAGAGTCCCAGAAGTTTTTCCCACATGCTGATGTCCTCTTGCCTGGTTTCCAAAGGGAATTGGATCCTTTCCTTTCTGAACTCTTTAAAGTATATTTTGAATAAAACATAGTTTTTAAAAATATAGATTTTCTCCTATTTAGTCATCCATGGGTTTTGAAGTCCTTATGACAGTGTCATCAAAGTGTATACACTAAGAAAATACTGAAAATATTGGACTGTCACATATTGCTTACAATTTATAATAGCCTTATTTACTTCCAGCATCTTGCATCAATTAAACCTGCAAGCACAAGCAACACAAATGTTCTGCAAATTGTTATATACTATCCAGTAATTTTTTTAAAATAGATAAATGTGTGTATGTATGTGCGTGTATGTATGTATGTATGTGTATGTATGTGTTAGGGACACTCTCCCAGGTCAAAACCAGCTACCATATCCCTCTGAGTTCTAGGGCTACCTCTGAGGGTTTAGAGTAGGCTTTCTCTATTGATAACCGATTGAGTACCCATCCTGGTGTGCTCCACCACATTTAACTGCCAGTTACTACAGTCATAGCTTCATGTAATCAATTAATACCAATTACCTTTTAGAAAAAAATATGCACACTAAAGATATAGCAAGAACAGAAATAATAATTTCCTTCCCATACACCAAGAGATACATTGTAACACCTGAGTCCCTGTACCCTCTATATAACAAGTCCAAAATAAAACTCATTATTTTTGCTCCCAAATTCAACTCTCTTAAAATTTCCTTATTACTCTAAAAGGTACCTTTAACTTTTAGAAAACCAGGTTTTCAATATTGGCATAATCTTCAACTCCATATTCTCATATACTACACATACACTACACATATATAAACACATGACAAACTTTGTTATTTCTAAATACAATCTATCTTATATGTACTCCTTTCTGCTCATTCATACTGTAACTACCCGAGTTCAAATCCTTACCTGCTTATTTTATTGGTCTCTATTTCTCGCTACTCTTAATCTTTTATATAGCTGTCCAAGTCATTCTCCACAAGTGTAGGTGTAATCATGTCACCACTATCTGTCTGCAATAAAATCCAGTAGTTCTCTCTTACCTTTAGAATCAAATATCAACTTGTTTTTGGCTTTTAAAACTCTTCACTTAATGATTTTATTGTGTACTTCTAGATTTTGTGGTTATTATGCTGCCATGTATTCTACAATCAATCTACACTAGACAACTTGCTATTCCACATACACAATGCTCCAATTTATACCTTCCATTTCCAAGCATTTACACTATCTAGCTCCATGCCTGAAATGTCCTTCATCCCCATCTTTCAGAATATTTGGTTTCCTTTGAGATTCAGTTCAACTGTTTAATTCTTAATGATATCTTTCCTAATAGTCTCAGCTGCTGTTCCTATGACTTTCCTACCAAGATTACTTACCTTTAGTCTGATATAATAATAATAATAATAATAGCTAACATTTATACAGCACTTACTATGTTCCAGGCACTGAACTAAGTGCTTTATAATCATTCTCTCATTTGGTTCTCTCAACAACCTTGGTCAATAGGTGCTATTATTTTCCTCATTTTATAATGAGGAAACTGAGATAAGCAGAGTTAAATGACTTCTTCAGGGTCATACAGCTAATAAGTATCTGATTTATAAATGTTTTATATATACTTGTATATTTTATTTATATTGCCCAAGCAAAATAAACACACACACACATGCATATATATTGTATGTATGTGTATACAGTTAGCCCTTCCATATTGCAAAAGTTAAGGGAATAATGTCTGTTATCTGTAAAGTCAATGTAAAATTGTTTTTGTCATCCCTTTGTATCAGAGAAGAAGTCTTAATTATTATGGTATTAAAAATAAAATATGTTGGTATTATAAAATAATATAAATATATTTTATGTATTTCTGAGTTTTTAAACTTTTTCTGTATTGTCTGATGCTTTTGCATGCTGTTTGTGACTTCTGTAAAACTTCCCAAAAATTCACTTTTAATTTCTTATGCTGACCTGCGATATAGCAAAACCATGATGGGTAAAGTCATGATGTGGAAGAGATAACTGCATAGAGGTATGTATGCATGTGTGTATGTATGTATATGTGTTTGTATGTGACAACACACACATATATGTACATGTATGTATATCTATACTCATGTGTAGGGACTATGTGCTGTTTTTATCATTGTATGCACTAAGTCTAATATCATTCTTAAAACATATTAAGCACTTAATAAACATTTCATTTTCTTTTTCAATGCCCCACTTATCAATTACCTTGTCCCTATGATTTTGGAGCCAACAGAAGAACTTCATGGGGAGCCTTAGTGCTGAGTAGAAAGCAGCAGGCAAAGAAAGACACATAATCTTTGGGATTATAAAAGAGTAGAGATTTATATCACAGAATCTTTGCAACTAATCACTGCTCATTGAAGAATTTTTGTTTTGTTTTTCATATTTCAATATGATTTTCTTCTAAGACTATGAACTTTGTGTTTATAAATGAAAATTGATGTTAGCATGCAAGAGTGTATGATGTTATTTCCCAATGGTTTCTGGATTAGGGCATATAACCCAAGTACAAGTAAGAAAAATCCTCCCAAAATGTTCTCAAAAGCTTTTGAAACAAAAGTTACACCAGTTTAATAGCTATTGTGTACACTTTTCTCAGGTTCTGCCAACAATTATCTGAACTGTTTGTAGTGTCTATTATTATGTACTCTTTCCCAGTCACCTATGTCTCTGATCTAAAAAGAAATGAGAAAAAAATAGGGTTATGTCAAAAACAAATGGCATAATGGTATATTTTTTAGAAGGGAGGTGCGGCTCTGACAATATTTTGTTCCTTTCTTTTATTTTAATATTTGTGCAGTTGCCTGTGAGTCCTTTTATTGTTAGCCTATGTCAATATTGTCTGTTTTAGATGGCAAGTTCCAAGATTGTGGTAATTACGTCCATTTCGTTTTCTTTGTCCAGTTCCCAACCAAGTACAAGGCCTACAAAAGGGCTTTGTAAATGTTATAGGAATGATGATGATGTTTTCTGATCCTTGTTGTTTCTGTTCCTTTAGAATAAATTCAAAACTTACTGATTTTAGACACTATTTTAAAAAATACCTCCTTATTTTAAACTGACAGTCCCAGATTCAAGGTCTAGACACAAACATTTTCTAACAATCATTTTATCTTATTCACAAGGTTAAACCACAGTGGCAAAACTATAGTTTACAATTTAGGTCTCAAGATTGAATGTTATTCAAATCCAACCATTCTGGAGAACAATTTGGAGCTATGCTCAAAAAGTTATCAAACTATGCATACCCTTTGACCCAGCAGTGTTTCTATTGGGCTTATATCCCAAAGAAATCATAAAAGAAGGAAAGGGCCCCACATGTGCAAGAATGTTTGTGGCAGCCCTTTTTGTAGTGGCTAGAAACTGGAAACTGAATGGATGCCCATCAATTGGAGAGTGGCTGAATAAATTATGGTATATGAATGTTATGGAATATTATTGCTCTGTAAGAAACGAACTGCAGGACGATTTCAGAGAGGCCTGGAGAGACTTGCATGAACTGATGCTCAGTGAAGTGAGCAGAACCAGCAGATCATTATACACGGCAACAGCAATATTATATGAGGATAGGTTCTAATGGACATGACTCTCTTCAACAATGAAATGCTTCGAACCAGTTCCAATTGTTCGGTGAAGAGAGCCATACACACCCAGAGAGAGGAATGTGAAATGTGGACCACAACATAACATTTTCATGTTCTCTATTGAGGTTTGCTTGTATTGTATTTCCTTTATCGGATTATTCTTTCTTGTAGATACAATTTCTCCTGCACAAAAAATGATGCAATAACTATACATATATTCGATTTCTTAAGTATTGTAACATAATTATCATGTAGTGGATATCCTGCCATCTAGGGGAGGGGTAGGGAGTAGGGGGGAAAAATTTGTAACAGAAAGCTTTGTAAGGGTTAATGTTTAGGAATTACCCATACATATGTTTAGCAAATAAAAAGTATTAATAAAAATTTTTAAAAAATTAAAAAAAGATTGAACGTTATTCTTGATAACTTTTATAATATTTTTGGGTGGAGTCTGTTTTATGATTATTTAGTTTTAAGCAATAATGAAGAACAAGTGGATTATATCCTACCGACAAGTTCCTTGGAGGTGATTAGGAACATGAAATTTATTTTTAATTAAGTTAACATCATAGATAGGAGCTTCCTATGAAGCTGACCTCAGAAGCTAGACAAACTATGTTCAAAAACCATCCCTGGTCCTTGTTAACCTTGGATTACTTAATATCTTGGTGTCCTAAGCATTTTTTAAGATTGTATGTTTAGAACAGTTGCTGATCTATTTTTGTAGAGGGTGTTTCCTGAGAGTGATTCAGGAAGAGATATTTTAGAAGCTCAGCTAGTACTTTTTCCAATATTGGATATTCCAATATCCAATTTAAGTTAAGGAGTCAATACTCATGGGATGAGGGCTGTGAGATGAAATTTATCAGGGAAAGAAGAAATTATAATAATAGTTAGAGTTTATTAGTGCTATTAGATCTCACTCGATTCTCATAACAACCTTCTGAAGTAGACAAGTATTATTACTCTTATTTTAGATATGAGGCTCTTAGAAGTTACATAATTGGTTTATGGGCACATAGATAATAAGTCAGAGAAATAATTTCAACCCAGATTTATCCTGACTCTAAGTTGGACCCATTTTCACTATTCTTTATTTCAAGAGCAAAATCCAAAGAAATCAAGCAGGCGATAGGGAGTCAGGTAGGGTTAGGCAGTTGACCTCATACACAAAGCAGCTGACTAAAGGTTTGACTACAGATTCTTGCTCTGCTCTTCATTGCAGGGAATGGGTATGATTTGCATGTCATAGCTTACTTTTCCCTCATCCATGCACACACAGCAAAGAATGATTAGATGAGGAAAAACATTTATTTGTAGTTTACTATGTGCCAAATATGGTGCTAAGCACTGACAGTATAAAGAAAAAGTAAAAGCAATCGCTGCCCTCAAACAGGTCAGGAGTGATGAAAATAATCATGCCATGATCTTTTCTTTCTTTGATTTCTTTTGGCATTCTTGTGGGTCCCATTCACTTGGTACTTAGTCTTAACTGTGCTTTGAATTTTCACCTGATTATATCACCTATGCCTTTCCTCCAAAACTAAATAATCAGCTTCTCAAGAGCAGGACTATATTTTATATTTCTCTATTTCCCACAGTGCCTAGCATATTTCTGATAACTTCATGATTATTTAATTAAGTCACGCTAAAGAAAAAAATCCAAGTTAACCATTTAGTTTCATATGTGTTCTTCAATAACTGTTAGGGGCAGGTTGAATTTTCTATGCAATTTGTTGATGCTTGCTGAGGTATTTATTCTAATGCATTCTATTGAATGAACTCGACTAGGATTTCTGAAACTTTTGAAGATATTATTCAACTTGATGAACCTGCATTATGGAGGCAATAGAGTTTTCTTGGATTAGTCCAGTCTATTCTGAGATTCATTCATTCTTTCTTTTTCTTTTTTCTTTTTTGCTGAGGCAATTGGGGTTAAGTGACTTGCCCAAGGTCAGCTAGGAAGTGTTAAGTGTCTAAGACCAGATTTGAACTCAGGTCCTCCTGACTTCAGGGCTGGTGCCCTATGCTGTGCCGTCTAGCTGCCCCAAATTTTGGATTTTTTTCTGAGGCAATTGGGGCTAAGTACCTTTCCCAGGGTCACACAGTTAAAAAGTGTTAAGTGTCTGAAGCCAGATTTGAACTCAGGTCCTCTTGACTTCAGGGCTGGTGTTCTATCCACTGTGCCACCTAGCTGCCCCAAGATTATTTATTTCTTACCATAATACATTTGTAATCTTACACTTTGGTTCAAACAAATATATCTTAGTTCAAGAAACATTAATACATTATGAACTATGCATGCATATCTTGAAGGACAGATATTTCTTCAGTTTGTATTTCAGTGCTTAAATACTTTAAAGGTTTCATGAGCTCATTTATATGGATGTGTATGTTCCCTTCCAAGGAAGGCACATCATACCTTTTTATCCTTTGTGACTCTTGTTTATATCATCCCATAAATCTTCCACAAAGAATCTACTCACTGTTCTGGAGAACTTCAGTTCCCTTAAGATTTTATGGTTACCATGATTATACTGGTGATATAGTTTATCCTTCATTCTCACTACATGACTGTTTGGTCACTTCCTTTTAGGATCACACATATCTTGAGTAGAATTTTTTCTGCTATTTCAACATTTGAATGATTGTCAGTCAATTGAAATTTTTCTTCTTTTGAGATTGTAGTGATCCATGATTTGAAGCCAAAAAACTTTAGCAGTAGAATAAGGATGACTTGGGGCTTCCTAAATAATGTGTTGAGCAATTTCATAAATGCAGCACAATACAATCTTCTCTTACTATTCAATTTGAGATTAGCTCATTGTACAACTGCAGTGTCTTTCCAAGAAGGGAAGAGAGCAAGTTTTATTAAGTTTATTATTATTATCCTTTCTAGATGTCAGGCAGTGTGCTCAAGGCTTTATAATTATTATTCCATTTGATCCTCACAACAACTCTGGGAGGCACATCTGAAAGATATTATCATTATTATGCCCATTTTTTATACTTGAGGAATCTGAGAAAGGCATGGGCTAAGTGATTTACCCAGAGTCACACAGTTAATATCTGAGGTTCAATTTGAACTTTGTTCTTCTAATGCTCTAATCAACTGTACTATATAGCTGTCTCTAGATGTGTTAATGATCTAATGCAATAGACTATCTCTATTACTATGTATTATAATAGGGCCAAGGATTTTTTTTTAAAATTTATGTGTTTTCATTCTCCCCATATGGATTTTTAGACCAATTTCTTTTGAGGCATTATGGATCTTGATAATAAGAGTCAATAATTTTTAGGGTTTGATATAATTAACACAATGTTAGCAGCATATGTGAGTATCCAAATGATTTCAACTTTTATAAATACTCTTCTATTTGTACCTTTTGCTGGATATCTATCTCCCAAGGCAGTGGCAAACACTTTTGATGAGCAAATATCTCCTTGTTTTATGCTTAACTTGACACTAAAAATCAAAGAATATCAAACATATTTATACCCATGGTTGTATTTATCAAGAAATCTTTTTTTAATGAACTATGGATGTCTTTAAACCTGCATTTTTCTTTACTAAGTAAAATTTGTTTATATTCAAAAGCACAATGTGTAAGTTCTCTTTGCCTTTCAGTGAATTCCTGTGGTTTGCTATTAAAATAATGTGACTTTATACCTTTTTTTTTCCTTTTTTGTATTTTAATTAAGGCTATTTCACTGAGTGTAAATTTTCATAAAAACTGTAGAAATAAGGAAATATATAGGTCATGTTGTTATTCACCCCTTGAAGACCTTTTTCTTTTTCAGTAATAATTTCATCCATGATTTTCTATTTTTACTATCTTTGATTCTTTTATTTTCCTTGTATTTTGATAATTGATTCCCAAATATTTTCAACATTGTGTTATCTCCAGCAAAGACTACTTCTGCTTACACTTGGTCTGGTCCATCTTATTCTACTTTAATATTATTTCTATTTTTAAAATTGGAGACTGATAGTATATTTGAAATGTGGTGTTTCTATTTGAAATGTGGTGTTTCTATCATGATCAATAACTAAAATCACTGTTTATAGTTAGGCTGACAACACTATTTACTTCCCTCCCACCCCTACTTATTGTGCTATCATTTTCAACTTTAAAAGATCCTGGACTGATTTGATTTAACTAGACCTCAATCTAAGCTTTCTACAAATGGGTTTCTCTTATTAAGAAACCTGCAAGGGCTTAATGGAGGAGATGGAATTTGAGCTAATCCTTAAAGATATTTCTGGCTGAGGCACTTGTTCTAATCTATGGAGGTGAGAAGCAGTATATCAGGCTTGGCCAATAGCTAAATAGTAGCCTAGTGTGGCTGGAGCATAAAAAATGAGGACAGTAGTCAATGTGAAATAAAGATAGTATTAGAGCTTACATTACATCTTTTTAGAATTCCCTGTAGCATTTTATACGGAATTGGTCAGTGAATTTTAAACTATTTTTGCTTATTATACAATATGATTCTTTACTGTAAGAATCATGGTATACTACCAGCAATGTGGGAGATTTCTACATGCACATGTATTTGCAAATCTAAATTCTATACAATTCACAACACATCTAATAGATACTTGGGGTATGGCAATATGCTAGGGCATCTTTTGGAGGACCACTGAAGAAAACATTTAATACATGTGAAAGAATTAATTCATATTTATTCCTGACTGTCCACATTATGCAGTTGCATTTTACATGTGGGATGGGGATCAATGGCTAGTGCTTAGTCTCTACAGTTTAAGAGGGTTAACAATGCATGTCAGCAGACATAACCAGACTTAGTCATTCCTACTTTTAATCCTGTTCTCCCCTAGATGTATCCTACTGTAGCCCAAATCATTTTGGTTATCTTTGCTACTGCACAGTCTTCCATTACATCTAAAGGTCAAAGTTCTCTCTAGTCCTTTTGGACTTTGATTGATTTTGGATGCTTTGATTTCTGGATCTTTGTCCAAATCCTTCTTGCATTGTTAATAGACTCCACCCCCACCTCCACTCTCAGAAGACCCAGGTTATCTCAGTACAAGATGAGTTTCTGTGCTCAAAAAATCCAGCCTCTGGGAGGGGCTAGAAAGACACTATCTCAGATTCCATCCATGCCTTCTCTCTTTTAGAGAGGTAAAATGAAAAATTATGTTAAGGGAGAGAGATTATTACACCCAGATAATTCACTCTTTGCACCTTCCCCTCTCCAGAATAATTATGTAACTGGGAGTAAAAAGAATATTTTGGCCCCAGGGAGTGTTTATGTAATAGTTCCCAGATAGTTTAAAAGTTAAAAAGAGTGATGTCTGTGATTTTGTGATCACCAAGAAACCAAAAGGTTAATTTTTTAGCTTTGATTAAAATTTCTGACTACTGATTTTTTGTCAAGTTGATTTGAGTAGCACTTTTTCTTTGGTTAAGGCTTCCAGGCTCATGGCCCCATTGGCTAGAAATGATTGATGGTTTAACAATGCTTTTGCAAACCTTATGTAAATTCAGCTAAAACAGTTTGTGAATAGACTTTATGATTTAGATATGGTCCTGGGTATTCAAAAGGGCATTAGCTGGAAAAGCCTAGAGCATTGATATGATTATAATACCTTCTGAGGCTAGCTGGGAGGAACATTAATAGGATCTTCTTAGCCTTAAATGGGCTTTTTGTTCTTAGGTAGTCCTTTTGTTCAAGTGGACTTTTTATTATAATCCTAACAGGTCTCTGGAAACCCCACCTTTACTGTAACCAATCAGAAATCCAAATTATTATGTCAAACCTCCAGATTATATTATCTCTACAGAAGGACTTAACTGTATTTGACCAATGTCCTAATTCTTTTTTAGGGTTAGTCCACCAGTCAAAGATATATTGCTAACTCCTTTTGAGATTAGCCCTGTAAAGTCCCACTTGCCATGCTTTAATGGTGTCTTCTTCCTGTTTAATTGTGAATTCCACTAGAGAACTTGTCTTTCCTCTTTGTTAATTGCTAAAACACCTTTCCATGCTAGCTTCTCTTGGAATTTAGCCTGCTCTTAGTAGCATAATAAAATCTTTGCCCCTGGATTTGGAGATCTATACCAACAAATTCTTTTGAGATGACTTGTGACACTGGCTCATAAGCCCAATATTCTTTCTGGGGTATCTATCACCTTCAAACCCCATCATTTTGGTGGGTTGATATGAAGAGACTCTGAATGCCCCCTGTAACCTCAATAGTTTTATAAATACAAGGCTCTCTTCTAGCTATCACCTCTTGGGATAAATTTAGCTGAGTTACACAGGGATATAGAAATTTCTGCTACACTAAAATTTTTTTGAACAAGTCCTAGGAGTTGGGGAATTATGAGAATGGGAAGGGAAGCAGACTGTTCAAAAGGGGAAGGAATTGGCTGCATAAAAAGACTTCGAGAAAGGTCTTTAACATAAGAGGAGGGCAAGGAAAGTAACCTGGAGGAATACAGATAATAATAATAATAATAATGTTTTTGTTGACAGGAATTAACTTTTAAAGAAGAGAGGTAGTATCTGAAATTAGTAGTGAGGGGAATGAAGATTATGTATCTTCTGTATCTTCCTTCTGTATCTCCTTGTTAAAGGAGATAAATGAATGTAAAAAAGAAAGAAAAAGAACTTATGAAACACTAGCTATATGCCAAGCATGGTGTTAATATAAGAAAGAATGATCTGTTAATGGTGGCAAGAGATATGGCGTCTTTAGAAGAAAGCTAAATGTTAAGGAGCACTAGAAGATGGAGAAGATATAAAAAATTATGTTATCATACTCAGAGCTAATCACAATCCTCAAATTTACCTTGTCCACTTCCTCAATTTATTTTTAAAATTTTATTTATTTACTTCATATTTTCCCCCAGTTAACATTCAAAGCATACACAGTAGAAAGCATACACATGGATAATTTTTCAACATTGACCCTTACAAAACCTTATGTTCCAGATTTTCCTTTCCTTCTCCCCATCCTCTTCCCTAGATGTCAAGTAATCCAATATATGTTAAACATGTTAAAATATATGTTAAATACAATATATGTATACATATTTATACAATTATGTTGCTGCACAAGAAAAATCAGATCAAAAAGAAAAAAAATGAGCAAGAAAATACGAGCAAATAACAACAAAAAGAGTAAAAATGCTATGTTGTGACCCAAACTCAGTTCCTACAATCCATCTTCATCACAAGATCATTGGAACTGGCTTCATACATCTCATTGCTGAAAAGAGCCATGTCCATCAGAATTGATCTTTGTATAATCTTCTTGTTGCAATGATTTCCTGGTTCTGCTCATTTCATTCAGCATCAGTTCATATAAATCTCTCCAGGCCTGTCTGAAATCATGCTGCTGATCTTTTCTTATAGAAAAATAATATTCCATAACATTCACATACCATAACTTGTTCAGCCATTCTCCAACTGATGGGCATCTACTCAATTTCCAGTTTCTTGTCACTACACAAAGGATTGCCAAAACATTTTTGTACATGTGGGTCCCTTTCCCTCCGTTAAGATCTCTTTGGGATATAAGCCTAATAGAAACACTGCTGAATCAAAGGGCATACAAATTTTGATAGCCCTTTGGCATAGTTTCAAATTGCTCTCCAGAATGGCTAGATCCATTTACAATTCCACCAACAATGCATTAGTATCCCAACTTTCCCATGTCCCTTCCAACATTTGTCATTATCTTTTTTGTCATCTTAGCCAATCTGACAGGTGTGTAATGGTGTCTCAGAGTTATTAGTTTGCATTTCTCTGATCAAGAGTGATGTAGAGCACCTTTTCATATGACTAGAAATAGTTTTAATTTCTTCATCTGAAAATTGTCTGCTCATATCCTTTGACCATTTATCAACTGAAGAATGGCTTGAATTCTTATAAATTTGAGTCAATTCTTTATAAATTTTAGAAATGAGGTCTTATCAGAACATTTGAATGTAAAAATATTTTCCCAGTTTATTGCTTACCTTCTAATCTTGTCTGCATTAGTTTTGCTTGTACAAAAACTTTTTAACTTAATATAATCAAAATTATCTATTTGGATTTCAATTATGAGTTCTAGTTCTTCCTTGGTCACCAATTCCTTCCTTCTCCACAGATCTGAGAGATAAACTACCCTATGTTCTTCAAATTTGCTTATAATATCACTATGTCTAAATCATGAATTTATTTTGACTTTATCTTGGTATATGGTGTTAGGTGTTGGTCAATGTCTAGTTTCTGCCATACTAGTTTCCAATTTTCCCAGTAGTTTTGTTAAAATAGAGTTCTTCTCCCCAAAGCTGGGGTCTTTGGATTTGTCATACACTAGATTACAATAACCATTGACTTTTTTGTCCTGTGAACCTAACCTATTCCATTGATCAACTACTCTGTGTCTTCGTCAATACCAAATGGTTTTGATGCCTGTTGCTTTATGATATAGCTTTAAGTCTGTTACAGCTAGGCATTTTGATTTCTTTTTCATTAATTCCCTTGAAATTCTTGACCTTTTGTTCTTCCAGATGAATTTTGCTGTTATTTTTTCAAGGTCAGTAAAATAATTTCTTGGTAGTTTGATTGGTATGGCACTGAATAAGTAGATTAATTTAGATAGTATTGTCATTTTTATATTAGCCTAACCTAACCATGAGCACTTGATATTTTTCCAATTAAATAGATCTGACTTTATTTGTGTGGAAAGTGTTTTATAGTTGTGTTCATATGGTTCCTAACTTTCCCTGGGCAGATAGATTCCCAACTATTTTATATTATTGATAGTTATTTTGAATGGAATTTCTCTTTGTATCTCTTGTTGCTGGATTTTGCTGGTGATACATAAAAATGCTGATGATTTATGTGAATTTATTTTGTTTCCTGAAACTTTGCTGAAATTGTTTTTTTGTTTCTAGTAGTTTTATCATTAATTCTCTAGTTTTCTCTAAGAATACCATCAGATCATCTGCAAAGAGTAATAATTTGGTTTCCTCATTACCTACTCTAATTCCTTTAATCTCTTTTTCTTCTCCTATTGCCAAAGCTAACATTTCTAATAGTCTCTTTTCATTTTTGAGCCTAATAATTTGATTTTCTTCTTTCCTTTTTCTAATTAAATTAATTAGATGTTTATCTATTTTGTTGGGTTTTTCATAAAGTCAACCCTTATTTTTATTTATTAATTCAATAGTTTCCTTACATTAAATTTTATTAATCTCCCCTTTTTCTTTCAGAATTTCAAATTTGGTATTTAATTGAGGGTTTTTAATTTGTTCTTTTTTTTTTTAGCTTTTTTAGTTGCAAGCCCAATTCATTGAACTTCTCTTTCTCTATTTTATACAAGTAAGCATCTGAAGATATAAAATTTCCTCCAATAACTGCTTTGGTTGCATCCCACAAATTTTGGTATGTTGTCTCATTATTGTCATTGCTTTTGTTGAAGTTATTTATTGTGTCTGTGATATGTTTTCACCCGTTCATTCTTTAGGATTAGATTATTTAGTTTCCAGTTAATTTTGTTCTATTTTCCCCTGGCCTTTTATTCCATGTCATTTTTATTGCATCATAGTCTGAAACAATGCATTTACTATTTCTGCCTTTCTGCTTTTGATTTTGAGGGTTTTATGCCCTAATACATGGTCAGTTTTTGTATAGGTTCTATGAACTGCCAGAAAAAAGGATATTCCTTTCTGTCTCTATTCAATTTTCTCCAAAGATTTATAATACCTAACTTTTATAAAAATCTGTTTACCTCCTTAATTTCTTTCTTATTCATTTTGTGGTTCAATTTATCTAGTTCTGATAGAGCAAGCTTGAGTATAATTTTGCTGTCTATTTCTTCTTGCAGCTCTCTTAACTTCTCCTTTAGGAATTTGGATGCTATACCACTTGGTGCATATATGTTTATTATTTATATTATTTCATTATCTATGTTACCCTTTAGCAAGACATAGTTTCATTCCTTATCTCTTTTAATTAGATCTATTTTTGCTTTTGCTTTATCTGAGATCAGGATTGCTATTCCTGCTTTTTTTACTTCACCTGAAGCATAATAAATTCTGCTCTATCCTTTACCTTTACTGTGAATGTATCACTCTGCTTTAAATGTGTTTCTTGTAAAAAACATATTTTTTTTTTCTGACCTGAGTTCAAATTTGCTCTCAGACACTTCACACTTCCTAGCTGTGTGACCCTGGGCAAGTTACTTAATCCCAATTGCCTCAGCAAAAAGCAAAAAAAAAAAAAAAGAATTTGCTGAACGTCTCCTGAAAGAAACCCCAAAATGAAATCTCTAAGTAATACAGTAGCTAAATTTCAAAATTATCATATCAAGGAAAAAAATAACAGGCAGGATTCTGGTTTTTAACCCTGTCTGCTATCCACTTCTGTTTTGTGGGCAATTTAATCCCATTCACATTCACAGTTAAAATAACTAATTCTATATTTCCTGCCATCTTATTTACCCATTATATTTTTCTCTTTTCTTTCCTCCTTCCCTCTTTCCCAGCATTTTGCTTCTGATGACCACTTCCCTCATACAGCCCCCCCCTTTAGAACCCTTTTCCCTTTCTTACATCTTTACCCACCTAATTCTGTTTTCCTTTCTATTAGCCTTCCCTTTTTTCCCCTTTCCCTTTCCACTTCCCTATAAGGTGAGACACGTTTGTCTGTAAAACCAAATATGTCTGATATACTCTCTTTGAATCAAATCTGACAAGAATAAGATTAACACAATGTTCATTCCCCCTCCTTCATTTCCTCAAGTATAATAGTTCTTCTTTGCCTTTTTGTGAGATGTAATTTCCCTCATTTTACCTCCATTTCCCTCTTTTTCCAGTAAAATCCCTTTTCTATCTCATTTCTTTTTCATATTATTATAATAAAATCAAATTATACCCACACTTGCTAAGTATATCCACAACAGAAATATAGTTCTCAAGATTTCTTTCCTTTTTACATTATTATGCTTCTGTTGAATTCTGTATTTGGAGATCAAATTTTTTGTTCAGCTCTGGTCTTTTCATCAGAAATAAATGAAATTCACCTGTTTCATTGAATGTCTATCTTTTCCCCTGAAAGATAATGTTCAATTTAGTTGGATAATTTATTCTTGGCTGTAATCCTAGCTCCTTCCCCTTTCAGAATATTAGATTCCAGGCCCTCCAATCTTTTAAGGTGGAAGCTGCTAGGTCCTGGGTATTCCTGATTGTGGCTCTTTGGTATTTTGAATTGTTGCTTTCTGGCTGCCTTTATTATTTTTTTTCTTTGATATGATAATTCTGAAATTTAGCTACTACATTCCTTAGAGCTTTCATTTTGGGGTTTCTTTCAGGAAATATTTGGCAAATTCTTTTTTTCTTTTTTTTTTTT
>JAJPUD010000136.1:7623-103670 GCA_023553655.1 Myrmecobius fasciatus
AGAGAGAGAGAGAGAGAGAGAGAGAGAGAGAGAGAGAGAGAGAGAGAAACACTAGCCCTTCTGTAAGATCTCACCTGACATGAGTCTGTTAGACTCCTTTTGGATTCCTACTTCTTCCTGCTCCAACTCAATCCAAATGTTGTATCCCCTATTGAAGTCTCCCTTCATTATCTCCTCCTGAATGTAGCAGGCCTTCCACCTTCTCTGTGCAAGTGCCATCCCATATCCAGGCTCCTGGATCCCCAAAGTTGCCTTGTATCTTGTAGAGGGGCCTTGTTGGAGATGGAGAGAGGCTCTCACCTGGTCTGGTGTGTACCAGAAAGAGCCATGGAAACCTGTGAAACTATTTACCACAAGGGCTAATAGTTAAAATTTTCTGAAAAAAAATTAAGAAAAAAAGAAAAGGAAAGCTAGGACTAGGTTTTAGAAGCTATCTCCCTCCACCATCTTCTTATTAAAAAAAATCAAATGGAAAAAATATAATGGAAAAGTAAACATGCATTGAAGGAAGTGGGGATATTTAGCTTGGGGAAGAGTGGAGAAGGGTGAGAGACAATAGCTGGGTTCAAGTGTTTGAAGGATTGTCACATGAAGGAGATATTTAGACATATTTTGTTTGGTTCCAGTGGGAAGAACCCGAAGCAATGGGTGGAAGATGCAAAAAAAAAAGAAAAATTTAAGATTGACTAGAGGAGAGATCCTCTCAGTCCTATACCAAAGAGCAATAGTAGTTTTCCCCTTCTTGGGTGGGCATATTGCAGTGTATTACAGCGGTGATTCTTTTCCTGTATGACCTTAGAGATCCCTTCCAACAAGCAAATTCTGATTCTGAGAAAAGCTTCTCAAAAGGTTGTTGTTGTTATTCATCCTTCCTTTTCTAAGAGGACCAATGACATCATGAAACGATGTCTTGCCTTGCGCCTGAATTGGATTTGTCCTCCCACACTTTGTGTGGCTGTGTTACAAAGCCTGCTTTTCCAATTAATATAGTGTGTGCACCTTAAGGGCTATCAATAACACTGGTATTTACAACGACAGATTTTTCTTAGCAGTGAGTGGCGAATTAGCCCACCGGCCACCTGGCGCCTGGGTGCTTGATCTCCTCATACACAAGCTTTTTGAGCGCTGGCACTGTATGCCTTCTAAGTATGTACTTTCACATCTCCTCCCCTAGTACTTAGAAAACAATAAGCGTCCACCAGCAAAGCTCCCTCAACGGTTAGGGATTGAATGAGAGGAAGGAAAACTTTTCAGTCTGCAAAAACTACTCCCTTAATTTGACACCTGGGCTGAGGTTCTGGAGGTGTTTGTTTCCGTTTTAGCCATCAAGACTCCTAGCCCGGGATCCGGCACCGCCCTTTCACAGTTCACAGTTCCCTCTCATCAAAGCACATCCCTCAACCGCTCCCACTCCACGCCACGCCCCCCACCCCCACCCGGCCCCCGCAAAAACCCGGAGCTGCGGAGCCCTGCTCTTGAAAGCCCTGTGGGACTGGAGGGGGCTCCAGTGAGCATGTGCAGAAGAACTTGGTGGCTGCTGGCCGCTCGCTAGCTGGCTCGCGCTCGCTCTCGCTCTCGCTCGGCCGGACGAGGCCGGGGCAGGTGGCTGATGCTCTCAGGGGGCTCACTCTTTGCACCCGCAGTGCTGGCCGCCGGGCTCGGGCAGGCGGGAGGAAGGGAGCAGAGGCAGCGGCAGCGGCAGCCCCGGCTCTCGGTACTGTGGCCCCGGCCTCGCTTCTAGGGTCCGGGAGCCGAGGATGGAGGCAGCTCTGCTGAAGCCACCCGCGCCGCAGATGATGGCGGAGCAGGTGAAGTGTTCACCCGGTGGGGGCGGCCCCGGAGCCGGCTCCGGGAGCGTGGTTAACGCGGAGCTGGAGGTGAAGAAGCTGCAGGAGCTGGTGCGCAAGCTGGAGAAGCAGAATGAGCAGCTGCGGAGCCGGGCGGCTAGCGCTGCCGCGGCCGCTGCCTCCTCCTCCTCCTCCTCCTGCTCAGTGCCAGCCTCCTCCTTGACCTCCTCCAACCACCCCGCAGCGGCCACCGCCTCCCCGGGCTCGCACCTGCTGCTGCTCCCGCCGCCGCTGTCCCCGCCGGCCGTGGCTGTGACTGTGACCGTTCCGCCCGCAGCTGGAAGCCCCATGAGCCCCCCGGCCGCAGGAGCGGCGGGGGGATTGACGCTGGCACTGAGCCCTGGGGGTAGCAGCAGTGGCAGTAGCGGCAGCAGCAGCCCAGCTTTCCCTGGCACCTATTGCCTACCCAGCCCGGCCCCGACCCTCTTGTGCAGCCTGACTCAGCCCGAACAGCCCTTCGTATATTTCAAACCTTCCCCGGCAGGCTTTCCCGGGCCGGGAGAAGGCGGAGGGGGTGGAGGAGGTGGTGGAGGGCAGGAGCCTGGGGTCTCTTCTCCGTTGGGGACATCGGCCCCGGGCTCTCCTGCTCCGACCCTGCTGGATGAGGTGGAGCTGCTGGACCTGGAGAATGGATTTTGCAGCCAGCTAGAGGACGAGTATACCTGGTATTGTTGAACATTTTCCAGTCTTTTACCTTCTTTTTTATTATTCCAGCCCTTGTGCTCATCTCATAATCCTGATTCTTGGAGCGTGTCCAGTTGCTCTGGCCTCAAGGGAAGGGGGTGTCTATGAAAATCCTGCTCCCTGGGGCCCCAAATGTCCTGTGGAAAGCTGAGGGCTTGAAAAGTGCCCCCTCTGGGTTCTTAATGGCCTTGTTCTTTCTCAGCTCCATCCTCCCTTCCTTTGAGACCCTGAAGGCAAGTTTGTCGCCTCCTCCCCTCTGGTACAGGAAATGGTGGCAGTGACAGGTGCAAACAGCTTGTGTCACTCCAGGGCTCCTGGCTTTCCTAGAGTGGGGGTGATTAGCTTTCATTCCCTTGAGGGACCAAATGAAGCTTTTACAGAATCGCTGGAAACACCCCTCTGCATCTCTCCCCTCCCTCCCCATCCCTGCTTTGCTGCTATACCTCCTGCTGAAGAGTCTAAGCGATGGACTGGCTAGCTGCACCCGCTTGCCTTTTAATCTTCCTTTTGATACAATTGTTGGATCCCAGACTCCTTATTAGCATTAACTGGAAAATCCATATGATCTTGTTTTGCGGCTGCTTAAATCTGCTTTTCCATCACTATTACCTTTCCCCATTAGGGAAACAGAATCATCCTATTATCTGGATTCCCTCTTGCCCTCCACTCCCTTGTACTATTTGCCTGCTGATACTCCTTTTTGCCCCTCTGAAGGGAATAATATTTTACAATTTGAGGAGCAGTTTGTCTATTTTGCCCCAATCTGGGATACTGGTGTTGGTGCAGTCATACATTTTCAATTGCTGCATTTCCATTGATATTTTTTCCTTGCAGAGCTCCTTTTGAAATTCTGACTTGCCTTGCAAAATGTGCTGTCTTCATTGGTTTTCTCTGCAGTTATGGATGTCAGAAATGTGGACTTAACTGTGGAGTCCTAAGCATGTATGTGCTAGGTGGACATTTGACTAGAGAGTTGAGGCCTTTTTTTTTTTTTTTAACTTTTAAATTCATTTGGAAATTCTATATCTCTTTGCTTTGTCTATCTAGTTTTGCTGAATCCTGGAAGAATATCCATTCCAGCAGGGATAGCTTTTGCAAAAAGCTCTGAATTAAAGTTCTGGGAATTTCTAGTTTGTAGTTTCTCAACAGATGACCAAAGTCAGGCATGGCTTAAATAGGATCCTGGTTCTAGAGCTGAAAGGGATCTTGGAGTAAATCTAGTTAGTTTCTTCATTTTCCTCATCAGTAAGATTTGATCCAGGGAGATTGTGACATTTACCAAGGGAAAATTAATGGAGCTGAGTAACAGGGGAATGAAAACTTATTTTGGTCACTGGTTATACTTTTGGATTCATTAACCTCTTTTTTTTTTTTTTTTTCAAGATAATCTTGATTCTTTCCCTATTTTCAAGGGCTTATTGCATGGGTTGCATTTTTAAAATCCAGTGAAAGAAGAAATAATAAGTGTCACTAACTGTAATCTAGAGGAAGAGATTGTGTAGGATACAGTCTGTCTGGACAAAACAATTGTCTGCCTTAGGCAGGGTTTAAAATTGTAAAACCTGGTATGTTAACTGTCCTCTAAAATATTTGCTTCTTCTCTGAAACTCACAACTTGATTGTGACAGGAAGTACCATCCTCCCCTCACCCACAAATTGTACATTCTAAAGGATACAGAATTTGTAGCACTAAAAGTGTGAATTTTTAGAAAGGGACACTTTTTCATATTGTCTCTTTTGTTGTACTTTAAGCAGGTGCTTCTATTACCTACCTTTAAAAGACACTCACATGCTACACTTTAGGCTTCTTTCTTTCTGTTCTTTTGTGTGATAGTTCCAGATAACTAGAAGGATAAATCACTTTAGTACTAAGTCTGTGTATGAAAGCTTAAAATATTCACAAGTACCCATCAGAACTTCTTTATTTGATACCTGTACAGGTGGTTCCATTCATAAAACACTAAGAGTTCTCTAAAAATTCTTGAAGTTTTTCCCCCCCAAAGATTAAAATGTTATCTATCTTGTAAGTTTTAAATCAGTGACATAACTATTATTTTAAAGATCCTTAGCTAATTTTAATTTTACAGTAAATAAATAATTACATACCATATTGTATGGGGTAACAAGGATGAAAATATTTAGCTTAGAGACTTTAAAATATATATATATATATATATAAGATAATTAGCTGATTTTAAGTGATTTTGATTCCTTAAAGCAGTTATTATGTACAGAACACTATGCTAGATGGACTAATGGAGTTAGAAAAAATAATCAGATTACAGACCCTGCAAGCATGGAGCTTATAATAAAAGTATTATTACATATACACATTTCACAAGAAGAAAGTCTTTATGAAAGTCGGAGTTCTTAATTTTTCGGGGAGGGTAATAGACCTTTTTGGCAATCTGGTAAATTCTGTGAATTCTTTTAAAATGCATAAAATACTAGGGTTTACAAAAAACCCCACTTATATTGAAGTATAGTTAACAAATTAAAAAAAGGACTTCTGCAAATTCAGGGGACACCAGCTTAAACCCCTTTGCCAAGGGAAGTATACAATGTTTTGTGGAAGAGGTGATATTTGAGTTGGGCTTTAAAGAATGGGTAGAAATTCAACAGTTGTAGATGGAAAGGCCTGCTAAAGAAGGCATGCATAGTAAGCAAAGGAATGGAGACAGCAAAGCAGCAGGGGGTGTACAGGCGACAAGTCCAATTTGAAACAGAGGTTACATAGAGAGGAGTAGTGAGAAATAGTTCTGGAAGCATAACTTTGTGCCAGATTGTGGAGGGCCTTGATGACTGACTCCCAGACATCTTATTAGCATTAATTGGGAAATCCATTTGGTCTTGTTTTTGTTGTTGTTTAAATCTGATTTTTCTCTACTAATGATCTTTTCTGGTTTTATTCTGGTAGTGAAATGGAACTATCTCAAGTCTCTCAACCCAAATTCACTGCTTACCTGCTAATATTTCCCTTATGCTCTTTGAAGTTAGATTTTTCCTCTTTAAGGAAAAGTTTATCTACTCTGTCCGAATCTGTGAGAGTTTTGTAGTCAGTCATATACTTTGAGGGTTTTGAAGAGGACAATTTGACAGAGGAGTCAGTGTGTAAGGAAGACTACTTTGGAAGTGAAGGATATATGAAGAGGTGGACGAATGGAGGTGGAAATATAATTTGGGAAGCTATTATGTTATCCCAAGTAATTAGAGATAATAGGATGGAAACAGAGAGAGAGAATGAGATGTTGCAAAGATAGAATGATACTGTTATTTGAAAGGTGAAGGAGATAGAAGAGTTAGAGATAGCACTGAATTTTTGATCATAGAAAAATTATGAACGAGTAAGATTTCCAAGATGGGGAATGTAGAGAAGAAAATGAAATATTAGGAAAGAATTTTGTGGGACGTGCATCTTAAAGATTTTAGGAATAGGACAAATAGCTAGTGCAGGAACAGGAAGGTAGAAAGGAATAGCTTCAATAGACTGATCTCTCTTAAGGCAAGAGAGAAAGAGAATCCAGAATTAGGTGAACTTGGATGAGGAAAAAATAAATCTTTATTTCATTTTAAATTGTTTCCTTTGTGATTTTATATATACATATAATTTTTTGATGTCATTTCAATTGTTTTTGTCTCTTTGGCGGTTTTCTTGGCAAAGATACTGGAGTGGTTTGCCATTTCTTCCTCCATCTCATTTTACAGATGAGGAAACTGAAGCAAATGGGTTAGTGACTTGTCTAGGTTCACATAGCTCCTAAGTGTCTGAGCCGGGATCTGAAATCGGCTTTTTTCATATTCCTAGCACCTTGAGACTTAATCCATAGATCCCAGTAGAATTGCCAAGAGGATCCATTATACAAGGTTAAGAGGCTTTTTAACAGGTGGCCATCTAATATGTAGAGATTAAGCTGAATAATATCTCATGTCATTGGAGTTTCAATGGAGTCATGGAGATGGAAATAAGATTACAAGGAGTTGAGTTGAAATTAGATAGTGAGGAAATCGAAGTATTGGGCTTAGACAACTTTTTGAAAAAGTTTGTTAAGAAAGAAACAGGTAATTAGAGTAAGGCCAAAAATGGATTGGGAAGGACTGTTGATCATGTTGGAAGTCAGTTGGGAAGAGAGGTTAGATAAAGCCTTTTGGAATAGCTTTCATACTACAATTCTAAGACCTGTTATATTGGTAACAAGAATACTTATTACAATCTCAGGGTTATATGTGTGGGGGGGGCATAGGGGACAGGCAGCCTACTTGATGTTAATATATTACCAGCAAGAAAATTTCATTTTTCTTCCAGTGAAGGAGAAATGTTTTCCAAGCATTTTGAGATTGTTTCCTCTTTATCATTCTGACAGATACTGAAGAAAATGTTTCTAAGATTTTATATCCTTCTTTGAAGGGCTAATGTCTTCAAGATGTTCTATTTTCCTTTCATGTTTTTATTTTAAAAAGAAATGGTGTGTGTATATACACACACATATATGTGTATGTGTATGTATGTATATATATATTCATTACAATTTTAGCTTAATGAATTTAATTATGTTGGTTTTTGGTGTTTTAGGAAGTGTTAGAAACACTTAGAAATAACTTTTTGTTATTTGAACTTAATATTTGAATGGAATGTTTAGTACTTATTTTAGGAACATTTTGGCCACAAAAGATTAAAGAATAAACTCACCTTGAATAGCGTTAAGTTTTGACTTTGGAATAATTATAGAGGGTAAGAAAAGAGCAGGTATGTGTCAGCAAATCTAATATGTGATATTTTGCTATTTACTAGAATCTTTTACTTATGAAGTACCTTAAGGCAACAAAGTTGGAAATAGTTGATAATTTATATTCCTTTATAGATTTTAGTTCCAGAAAATTATGTATAGTCTTCTGATAGAATTTCAGAGTGATGTAAAGTTTTAAGTTGTGCTTCAACACAAATCAGTCATGCTTAGCTTAATACCTGTGGAGTCAAAAATATTTAGTATTTGTAATCCATTACACATTATGCTCCTTGAGTGTACCATTGAAATTTTCAATCTTCCTCAGCAGCTTTGCACTGTCATTCTTTGTATGGAAGAGAAACTCAATAAATACTTCCTGTATTGGGTTACATTCAAGATACCAACTGTTTGGATGCTTCCTCCATTAGTGAAAGTTGTAACTCTTTAATATCTTCCTTTCCTGATGAGTTTTCCTAGTGATGGAATTAGTAGGGGGATAACTACAATCCAACGGCACATTGCTATCTGTCTGGCTTTGTCTGTTTTCTTGGCTTGTCTCTGCTGGGCCCATCCCATCTCTCTTATCAAGTTCAGAGTAGAAGTGTTGAGGGTACTTAGAGCCCAGGCTCACTTTAATTGTCATGGGAGCTTTGACCTATTTCATTTTCCCATCTGAACAGGTTCACCCCTCCTTATGCAACCTGGTGGCTCTTTTTTTTTCCTTACCATAGCAACACCAGACTAACTATAGATATCTTATTACCTTAGCCCCCTGTGGCTCAAAACTTCTGAGCTAGAGACCTTCATTTCAACTACTCCAGTAGAAGGGATTATTGGTGTGTACTCTATGGTTAATCAGACAGTAAATATTTATTACTTGTCTACTATGTGCCACACTAAGAGCTGAAGATAAAAATATGAAATAGTCTTGCCCTCAAGGAACTTAAAATATATCTGGGGAGGATAGTATTCAAAAAGAAGATTAAAGGAATGGTGGCAAGATGGAGAAGTCCAAAGAAGTAGGAGTATAGCTGGGTTCTTTGAATATTTTGTGGTTGCCAATAGATTATTCAGACTGTTTCTCATTCTTACCACTTGTCTACCTCCTTTCCCAGTCATACATGTCATTGATAATATAACCTATATTAGTACATTGGTAATGTACTATTCCATTATCCTTTGGCGACTTGAAATTTTCATTCTTTTGAAAGCATATCATTCCATTACCATAGGAAAGACATGGGTATTGTTAAAAAAAAAATAATCAAGGCAAACATATTTTGTGTTACTGAGTTTCTTGGGATTACTGGAAAGCCTTGTACTGATAAATTTCTTAAATACAATTCTAGTCATCTGTAGGTCTGCTTTAATCAGCTTAAATACCTGTTCATTTTATGTATAGCTAAGTATATGGATTTATACCTCTTTTTCCAATTATATACATTTTGATATGTAGAAGTGTATATACATAAAGGCATGTATACACACATATACAGATAGAATAACTGATATATCTGTCCAATTGTATGTCTCAATTTGTAATATGCACATTATAATTTATATTTTTATGGATAGATTGTTTTTTCCATGATAAATGGTTGGTTTGATCTTTTTGGCCATGGATTTCATCAACTATGACCTGCAGTGTTCTGGGGCTAGATATAGTGATGATAATGTCATTCATATACAGGAATATTTGAGAGAACCTTTCTGTCTTCACTGAATCTCTCTTTGATGTGCAATTTACTCAGGATTTCCTGTATATATACTATTGCCTTAGGTGAATTATGTCCTCTGCTTTATAGGACTTGATTTTTGATACCTTTTTTCAATGATCTTATGAGTATCTCTGATCATATTTGTCAAACACTCTTGTGTAATTTTAACTTGTGAAAGAGGATATAGCTTGTTGGAAAAGAAACTTTCAGATGGCATTTTTTATAATGAGTAAAAGTAATTGTGAATATGTTTTATTAGAAACTTAATTTTAATTATTACAATTATTAATATCAATACAAATAGCTTCACTGTTCTAGGAACTTTATATTTTATTTAATCAATTTATGAAGTATCAACACTATTTTAATCATTTCCTCCAAGTCTTTCTTAGCATTCTTTGCCCATTCATTCTTATTTGCTTTTCCTCATATGCTCATGGTTAGAAGATTCCATTCTTCTAATTATCCTTTTTTAAAGACTTTATTTCATAAAGATCTTCCCAGATTTTCTTAGATAATTGTTTCCATTACAAAATATATTCCACTAAATTAGTATACAATACTTTTAACAATTTCTATATTGTTTAAAAAAACTGAAAGTAATGTTTTGAAATCTTAATGGATTTTATATTTTCTCTACTTTTTCACTTTTTTAAAATTTTAAGATGTAGCTTGCCATATGTTTACATTTATAGACTACTCACAAAAGTATTATGGAGATGTGAAAGACATGAATAGATGCTAATTTTTTTTTCATCTTAAGAATCATAAGCAGGCTTATTTTTCCCATTCTTTTGAAATCTCCACTTTTTTGTGTCTTGAAAAATTGATCTGTAGATACTTAATATTTTGATCACAGATCTTCACTTTGTTTTGTTATAGGTCAAAGAGTTTTTCTCAACTTCTTCTTAGATATCCTTCCAATTTTCTTACATAGTTTTTTTGCTATTTGCTACAGTGAAGAAGAATGCAATAGTGCATAAATACTGAACTTGGAATCAGATAGACTTGGTTTGAAATTTTGATTCTAACATATACTAAAACTTGCTTTCCTCATTTGTGAAATTTGGATAACAACACATGTAGTTACTCGTTTCATAGGATTATTATGAGGCTTAAGTGAAATAATCAAATTGCATAGTGTGAATTTGAATTATATAAATACCCATTATTTGAATGCCTGTTGTAATTTTTAATCTTAAAAATGATGTTGCTACTATCAGATCTCTTAAACAAAAAGAAGAAATTAATTTAGAGGACATTAAAAACCTAGCACAGAGGTATGTCAGTGATCAATAAATGTTTATTAAATACCTATGTTTGAAGCATTGTGCTAATTGCTAAGGATAGAGAAATGAAAAAAAGACATTGCCTGATCTCAAGGAGCTTACAGGCTAATGGACTGGTACACAAAAGGAAGGTAAAAGGGAGGAGGTACTCAATGTGGGGGAATGGTGAAGTCAGAAAATTCCAGAGTATTATAGCTAGATGAGAAATAAGATATTATTTTAATGGAAGTTTTAGAGTTCATGACTCCATCCTCTAATTAGTGGGGCCGAGGATAGTGATAAATGGAGTATCCAGGCTAATGGGGTATTGCAGGATGGTGAGGTTTTCCCAGTAATGAGCTTCCTGGGGCATGGTGGAGAAATCAGAAAAATCCCAGAGAAGTGTAGCCATGTGAGAAATTATATTGTACTATTATAATAATAAAAAAGGAGATTTCAGTTATCCAAATGTGTGGTTGCATTCATTTGACCATTGCTAATTCATTATTATGGTTCTCTTTCCACATTCTTTTTAACATTTATAATTTTAATCTTTATATGTCATACTAGCCCATCTGATGATGTAATTGCTTAATTAATTAATTGGAGTTTTGATAGCTTGCATTTCTCCTTTTGAAAGCTTAAGAGATCACAATCTTATACCATTTATCCATTAGGAGAATGGTTCTTGTTCTTAAATATTTGTATCAGTTCCCCTATATTTCTTTGATATTAGGTCTCTAGTAGAAATATTTAATACGTAAGTTCTAGCTGTATTGACTTTGTTCATTCAAAAGCTTTTCAATTATATGTAGTGAAAAATGTCTATTTTTTTCTTATAAAATTATTTCTATTCCAGGTTAAGAATTATCCTTGCCTGGGGCAGCTAGGTGGCACAGTGGATAGAGCACCAGCTCTGAAGTCAGGAGGACCTGAATTCAAATCTAATCTCAGACACTTGACATTCCCTAGCTGTGTGACCCTGGGCAAGTCACTTAACCCCAATTGCCTCAGCAAAAAAAAAAAAAAAAAAAAAAAAAAGAATTCTCCTTGTCATAAGTGTACAAAGTACATCTTTTCATCTTTTTTATAATGTGATCATTTATATTTATTATATTTAGGTCATGTATCCATTTGTACTTTATTGTGGTATGTGGGGTAAAGTGTTGGTCTAAATCTAATTTCTCCCAGATTTTTTTTTCTAATTATTCCAGCAGTTTTGGGAGAACTTAGTCCAATAATGTGGTGTTAGGTTTATTGAATATTAGACTATTTTGATTATTTATGGATTTTGCGCCTTAGCCTATCCTAATGATAGAGATACTGATAATGACAGGAAACTTTTCTGTTTGTTTCTTTTAATCAATAATCAGATGGTTTTAATCATTATTACCTTGCAGTCTAGTCTAAGGTCTGGTGATCTGAGATTGGTTCATTCTTCATTTTTTCCCCCAAGATTCTTGAACTATTTTCTTCCACTTGAATATTGTTGTTTTGTCTAGTTCTATCAAGTAACACTAGAATGTGCTGTGACCCTAAATTTGTTAGATTCATATATCCTTTGCCTATCTCCCCAAATTGTCTACTTTTATTTCTACAATGAATATTTTATAATGTTGTTCATGTAAATTTTGATTGTTTCATGATAAGTTGTCTTTGGAAGGACATTTGAGCTTGAGAGGAAGAAGCTAGATCATGAAGGTCTTTGAATGTATCTTGGATGAAGGTCAGTTGAAGAAATTAGGTATGTGTAGCCTGAAGAAGAAAAGGCTCAGGGGCAATAAGATATCTTATGTTTAAGTATCTGAAAGCCGGTAATGTGAAAGAGGGATTAGATTTGGTTAGAAGTAGGAACAGTGGCTAGAAATTGTAAAGGCAGATTTAAGCTCAATCTCAGAAAAATTTTCCCTAAATAATTAGAGCTATACATTATTGAAGAGGCTATCTTAAGAGTCTGTGGAACTTTCCCCATTGTTTATCCTCAAATGGATGCCCACTTGTAGGGTATGTTACTGTAGCAGGAAATAAGTAATTTTTTTTTTTTTTTTTTTAGCGGATTAAGTGGCTGCTGAGGTGCTATCCAATTCCTAAAATTTGTGATTTGTCAGTGTCTATTAAAAATTGTTTTGGAAACACTGGCAGGTGTGTTCTGTTTCAAGTCTATTAGTTACTTTCATTTCTGCTTCATCTACAAATGTCCTAGGAGGATCTGGCTCAGATGAATTAAATGCCAGCCTTTCTGCAATTGATTTCTCTCCTTACCTGTCTTGTGAGGTGATATTGCTCCTCTTCCATGAAGTTTTGCCAGTGAGTATGTATTCTAAACTGGTATTACATTTGACTTCCATGTCTACTGCATTGCAAGGAGGTTTGGTTTGCTAGCTTAGTTGATTTCTGGATTCTTTCAGTGTTTCTTTTTTACATAAAACTTCTCTAAGAAATGGTGATGATAATTTTTTTCTGTTTCCCATTTTTTGTACCCAATAGACTTGATCTTAAATAGATCTGGTTGGAGCTAATTGTAGGTGCTATCTTTTCATCTTTAATCCACTCTTTTAATTTCAATCAAACATGTATTAAGTGCCTACTATATGTTATGTATTGTGCTAGTCATTAGGGATATAAGAAGAGGCAAAAAGCTTTCTCTATCCTCAAGGAATTTACAATCTGATGGAACTGCAATCCAACTTTATTTTGGGTTTTTACTTAAATCAATCTTTGATCTGATTATAGAAAGATAGCTGATTCTTGAGTGACTTTCATATTAGTATCCAGTTATTTCTTGCTTTGTCAGATGTAATCAGCTTCTCTTTTCATTATTGTTTCTTTTTATTATACCACACCACATTCTGACCCTGTTCTTGGGGGAAAAAAAAAACTGATACATAACTATGAGGTTTCTGAGTAGACTACAAACTGTTTTTGATCTAGTGCTGTATTTTTCAAACATGGTTTTCTCTATTCTCCACTCCACCTTTGCATTGAAGATACAGAGTATTGAGATGTATATAATTTAGTTTGGGGGTTTGTGCCAATTTCTTCCTATAATTTCTCAGTCTGGTAGTTTGTAAGAGCTGTTGGCCTATCAGTTATGAGAGGGAAAATTACTTTAGACAGAGGACATAGGTTCAAATTCTGCCTCTCTTTTTTACTGCCTGTATGACCTTTGGAAGGGCAGGAGGAAATAAACATTTTTAAATTGTGCAGTATTTCCCAGACACAAGTTGCTTACTCTCCCTGAGCCTCACTTTTTCCCCTCATAAATGGGGGAATTGCTATAGATGGTTTTTGAGATCCCTTCCCATTCTAGCTATTGCTGTATGATGCTGTTTTCATAGTGTTCTGTTTCTTTGCTTTCCTTTGGGTATCAAAGTGAGGTGATGGTATCCACTTGTATGGTTTTTTTGTTGCTTATAGGCAATGGATGAAAGCTACACTGCCAACTTTCCTCATTCACTTTTCTTAGGAGTATTTGAAAGCTTTTAGTTAGCCATTTAACTGCAACTTCTTAATATATTTTTTGCTTTCATTTATGGTGAGACAGTATGGGAGGGATTAATTTATTTAATTCTTCCAGAAAACTTTCAGTGATTCTATATCAATGGTACAAATAAGTAAGTAGATACTTGTGGCAGGTCTTGAGAATTTTTACTCTCAGCATCATTTTCCTTCATATTTGCCACTTTGGAAGTAGGGAGAAAGTTGCAACATGATTAAAAGTTGGTATTATTTCTTTTATGGTCTTCCCCAGTAATTTCATGAATAAGCTTTCAGTTTGTAAGCATCTCCCACACTTCCGCTATATACCTCCTTTATTCCTACTCACCTACTCAACTCTACAAAAACAGAATTTGTAGTCTACTCAGAAACCTCATAGTTACGTATCATAAATAGATTTTTTTTTTCAAGAACAGGGTCAGAATGTGGTGTGGTGTGGCATAAGCAGAAAAGAGAGTGAACAAAGTTACTCTCTTGCTTAGGAAGATCCTGTAGCTTTTTATTGTCTTTAGAATAAGATATAAACTCCGTTGTTTGGTATTTAAAGTCCTTTACAATCTGTCTCCACATCTTTCAAGAATGATTTTTTTATAATTCTATCTACTCTTCCTTGAAATTTACTTTCCAGCTAGATTGACCCAACAACTTCTCCCCATGTATGACATTTATCTATTCTGTCTTTGTACAAGTTGCCCCCAGTGTTTAGAGCTTTCTCCTCACCTCCACCTTTTAGAATATTAAATTTCCTTTAGTGCCCCCTCCACCAGGCCTTTCCTTACTTTCAAATTTACTTTGTTGTTTTTGTGTTTACTTTCTTTGTATTTTTTATTGATTTATCTGTAAACAGTAGACAGTATAGTTCAGTGGAAAAATCACTGACTTGAGCCAGAGGAACTGAGATTCTGTCAATCAGTCAGCCAACTGGCATTTATTCCTGTCCAGCTTCTTGTTTACTATTTTATTATGACCTTGGATAAGTCACATTAATGTACACTGGCCTTGGTTTCCTCATCTTTAAAATGAGAAAGTGGAACCACCCTTTCTCTTATGTCAAAAATATTTTGTTTTTTTCCTGTAGAGTTTCTAAATATTCTAAGGGGAGAGGATGTTTCCCTGTTTCTTTGTGTCAAAGTACCTAGGACACAGGGGAAAGAAGCTAAAAAACAAATAGTTGCTGAATTAATGGATATACCTCTAACCTTAGTATCAGAAGTAAAAGAAGCAGGGAAGCTCTTATGATAGAAGCTATGGGGAATATTTAAATATCAAAAAATTGTCAACAGGATCAATTGCTGCAAAAATGTCTAAGAGGGCTACTCCTTATAGACATTTGTATACTTTTCTTTTCTCCTTCACTAGACTGAGCTCACTGAGAGCAGCCTGATAAGCCTGTCTTATTCATCTCTGCAGATCAGCCTCTCCTTCACATCCTGTCAGGCAGCTTTACAACTGAGATGGAAGAGTGGTTTTAAGTTGACAAGGAAGTATGGTTTTGTTAGTGATGCATAAATAAAATAGATGTCTTGATAACTTTTGACAGGTCACAAGACATTGGTAACAACAGGCAGTAAAATGATTACTTTCTGAGGAATACGGGAAAAAAAACTGCAGGAAAATGCTGTTTTGATCATGTTCTTGTTCATTTATTTTGGAAAATCATATCCATATAGTATAGGTTCATAAACCTTAAAGTGATATATACGTCCCTTACTTATCCTTTATATGCTACAGGGACAAATAAGACAAAAAGTAACCTGGCAGATCTTTTAAAAAAGAAAATTCAACATAAAGCAATATCCCTTATGCCTTCTATTTCTGTAACTATATTACATAGTATGAGAAAGTTGATTTTGAGTTCTCAAGAAAGGGTTAACCATGCTATACATGTTTTATATGCTGTTTATTAAGACTGGTATGTGTAATCATTGCCTAGGGGTCCTGGTAGAGTATTATGATGTGACAGATTTTCATAAATTCTAGCATTAGAGTTTTTATTGATTTTTAATAAATATTAATACTCAAATAAAATGGTTAAAATATGAAAAAAGTTGTTTGACTTTCACTTCTCAAATTCAATATCATTGTATTCCCAAACTATTCCAGAAAACTAGTACTAGTATATTTAAATGGAAAAACAATCTGGATTGCTGGAGACTATTAATTGTAGAGGATTTTTTTCTTTTTTAAAGAAATATTATTTTGAGAACATTATAGTAACTGAAACTAAGAAATACTTAGGGGAAATAATTTCAGTGATTATGATTTGTAATTAGGGTAAAAATGACTATTTTAAGCAAAAGCACAATTAACCTGATTTCACTTACCTACAATCAGGGAATTGTATGATTTGATTAATTGAATTTGAATAATCCTCTCAGGAAAACTCATTTGTTGAATACATTGTGTTGACAGTCTTTCTAAAATATATAGGGTTAGTATTATAAGCTTCATTAATTGCCATTAATGTAGATGTTAAGGAAGCAGTGTTAAGGACATAGAGGAGACTCATTTGGAGATATTGGGGGCTTTATATTGTTAGGTACTTTCCCTTCAAGTTGTTTATTTGGCTGCTGTAAGAGAAGTAAATGACAAATAGAATATAGAATCTAATAAGGGGTTAGAGAATCAAGGCTTGGATTCTGGAGTGAAAGAATAACAAGAATGGGAATGGCATTATCCCATTGTGCCCTAAATTACCTACCCCACACAGAGTTGCAGAGGTCAATAAGTTGGAAGGTTGCTTTCTCCTCTGGAGTATTTATCTGGTTTGGGGGAGTATGCTATTTATAGGAAAATATTTCTAGGTAATTGGAAGTGAAAAGCTTTTTTTTTTTTTTCTCCTATTTATACAGATGTTGTCCTTAGCATGCTGTTCTTTAGAGAAAAGACAACATAAGCATATTAAATACTGGATTTTTTCATTTTAAGGTTGTACACATCTTCTAAAGCATGCAATCTGCCAGAGAATTCAATGAGCCCTCTTCAGTGGTGTAGACGGGTCCTGGATAATCCAACACCTGAGATGGAAGCTGCAAAACGTTCACTTTGCTTCAGATTGGAGCAAGGTAAGTTTGGACCTATTTCTTTTTTTTTTTTTTTTTTAGTAATTACAATAACCATTGCCTTGTTTGATTCAAATTTTGTACTTTTATTATTGTATTAGACACATGTAATTTTTGAATTATATTTACCATTTGTATCTTTATGCAATAAGGGTTTTTCAATATGACCTTGTGAATCTTTACATTTGTTTGTCAAGAATTCCGTTTTGTTACTCTTAATGATAGTGACAAATAATAAATTCTTGTAATAATTTTCTGAACCTCTTTTCTATTCTTTTATTATAAAATATTAGTAAATAAATGTTTGTCAGTGGAGATTTGGTAAAACTTTTCAGAAAGAAAATTCCAACATAGCTATTGAAAGCAATATTCCTTCAGCCTTTTGCCTCATGCCTTCTGTTTCTGTAACTATATTGCCTAGTATGAGAAAGTTGGTTTCTTGAGTTAAAGAAAAGGTTAATTATATTATTCATGTAGTCAAGTTCTAAGGTACCAATCATAATACCCATTTGTTATACATCTTTCATTATACCTGGAGGACTGGTCCTGATCTTCAATTTTTGATGGGTTTCTGAGGCATTATGTCATGTGAGAACATTGAAACAATCTTCCAAAAATGCTAAGGGATCTTTTCTATTCTCAAATGCTCAGCAAATCCTAGGGTTTTATTCTTAAATTCTTCCAATTGGTAATCATTATAATAACCCCTTTTTTTTTCACTTATGTTCTTTTCTTTCCTTCTGATTAGCTATTTCTGAAGTCGATATATAACTCTTCTTTGGCGTTACTTCAAAGAATTACTAATTTTTTTCCTCATTTGGATTTACCTAGTCCTTTCATCATAGGAGAAAAATGAACCTTAAAGAAAAGGAAAAGGAGGCCAGAGATTCAAAAGCTGACTTAATCTTCTGTGTAAATGTAGGAACCAGGTATTAATCTTCTTTAGTGTCCCTCTTCCCCCTTTCCTTAGAATGAACCACTCAATGCTTTTCTGAATCAGTTGTGAGTTTGAGCTCTTTCTTTCTTCTATCTCCTAGAGACAGGTTCATTTTAGCAAGGATAAGGATGTTCAGCTTATTTTAGAATTTGTTTCTTAGTCCACACTGTAGATATGTAAAGGGTTGGGGAAGGGAATTCTTTATCTTGTCCTCAGGTTCTTCCCATGGACTTCAGATCATGTTGACTTTGCAGTGCAGTGCCTTTCTTCAGCCTTCTGGCAGATTTGATGACAATGATCCTGGAAACTTTAATTTTCCCTTTATCTATTTTTTTTAATTTCTTCTTAAAAGCAAATATGTAATAGACACATTTTTTTCTTTCTTACATCCTATTTCCCAATGACTTGATATAACTTAAAAAATCTTTAGCATTCGTTTACAAATTCTTTCTGGAACCAGCCATCTCGTTAAGTTCATACTGCCTGTAAACCACTTTAAAATACTTCCCATCAATTAAGTTATGCAATATCATCATTTTAGAAACAAGTTTTATGTCCCATTCACCGTTCTTTCTCCTCAGCCCAAATTTTATTCCAAGCTCTTATCACTGTTCAGATCAAGGCTTCCACTCTAACACATTTGGTCTTTCTCTTGGTTTATTTTACTGTGTCATTTGGAATCCCCTCTCTATTGTTAGTGGAATCACCTGTATCTTCTTTCTTCCAACACTCCTTCCATCTTTATGATTTAACTAAAACCAAGTTGTTCCCTAAGTATACTTCACTTTTTTAAATTAAAGCTTTTTATTTTCAAAATATATACGTGGATAATTTTCAACATTCAACTCTACAAAACTCTGTTCTAATTTTTCCCTCCCTTTGCTTTACCCCTTGCCCCAGTCAGCAAGTGATCCAATATATGTTAAACACATGCCATTCCTCTGTACATTTTTATACAAATATGTTGCATAAGAGAAATCGGATCAAAAAGGAAAAAAAATGAAAAAGAAAATAAAAGGCAAGCAAACAACAACAAAAAGAATGGAAAATATATTTTGGTCCACATTTAGTTTCCACTGTTTTCTCTCTAGGTGCAGATGGCTCTCCTCATCACAAAACCATTGGAACTAGTCTGAATCATCTCATTGTTGATGAGAGCCATGTCAGAATACTTTACTTCTTATAGGTCTTGAATTTGAAAGCTGTGACTTCTCTCACTCCTTCCAAATTCATAAGATAGGAGGGAAAACTTGACATGCTCCCAGTTTTTTCTGCTGTTGCTTCTAAAGCATTTTTCTACTATCCATCCTTATTAATCTTCCCTCCAAAATCTATACAATTCATTTTTACCATCTCTCATGAGATAGTGGAAAGAGGACTGAATTGTGGTCAGAGGACATGGATTCACTTTCTCTGTTACTTATTTATTGTCAACATTATTATGGACAAATGATTTCCTCTCCCTGGACTTTAGTATTCTCATCTGTGAAATGAGGGGAATTGGATTGAATTATCTGTTTTCCTTATTTTCAGTTCTATTCTAAATTCATTCATTTAGACACTCAGTAGCCAATTTCAATGACCAGTGAAACTCTCTTCAGATGTTTTTAGTACCACCATTTTCCTGCTCTCCTATATTAAACTTCTTTATATTTATTATCACTGACCTGGACTATTGCCTTTTAGAAATAGGTTTCTTGAAGTCTTTTTTTGTCCTTTCTATTGCTTTCCTTTCTTTCATTAAACATGGATCTACCTATGCCACTTTTTACTGGAAACTCTACTTTGACCCTTTTCCTTAGAATTTCTTTGCCAGATTTAAAGTCCTTCAGAACTTGAAAACTGTCTTTCCAGTCATATTTCATATTGCTTCCTCTCACATATTCTTGCAACTAAACAGAACTGTTCCCATCATCTTTTTTTTTATTCCCTCTTTTTCCCTCTTCTTTGTTTGCAACATTTCTTATGACTACAATCAATTATTTCTCCTTCCTTGAGCCTGCTTTTTGTTGAATTTCTGAAATTTGTGAAAAACCCAACTCAAATGTCATCTCTTCTGTTAAGGCTTCCCAATTTTTCCTTTAATCATTAATGCCTTTATCATCTTTAAATTGCACAATACTTCTATTTTTCCTCTTGTATACACATCATGCTTCATGTTGGTGTATATGCCACATCCTCCTATGCCATTGTAAGTTACATGAATATAGTGGTTATAAACAATAAACACTTTATATATAGTCATATATTCATATGATTCATTTAAACACAAATTTATCCAAAACTAAAAGTTTTGGGCTAAGGATGTGACATTATTTGTTTTGAAATAACATCTTATATAGAACAGTTATTCAAAAATTAAATCCTACAATATATCTACCTATAGGATAATATAAATATATTGCATTTTCAAAACTTTAAAAAATTAAATGTAAATCATTTAATATAAACTTATGTTTGGTATCATAGATTGGTATGTGTTATTACTAGATATTCATTTCATTAGCAAAAGGCAAAAAAGTAATATTGTAAACAGAATAAATAGCATAAAAGTCATGTGTTTGAAAAGGGGTTATTTTTTAATAGATTCACATGGAAACATTTAAAGTGTAAACTATTTCCTTAAAAATGGTTTTGGTATGAACCACTTTTTTTGAAAGATAAATGCTGAAGTTCATGTTACTAAACCTTCATTTAATTCCCATTATGACTTCTATGCAGAGGGAATAAATATTTCTCACTTTAGTGTTCTATTAGGGAACAGTAATACCAGAATAGAACACAGTTGTTTGACTGGAAGTAATTAGTTAATACAGGCTACTCTTTGGATAGGAACACTTAAAGTAGGTTTGTCTGTAAGTAGAAGTTAATAAATCTCAGGTGTTTTTTGTGTCACATTTATAATAGTATAGAAAATTGAGTCCAGGATAGGAGATTGCAGGAAAGGACTACTTGTACTAAACAAGGAAAACATTAAGAATGTTATGTTAAAAAAAAAAATTGAAGTTCATCTCTTTTCTCCATATTGAAAACAAGGAACATATTAGGGGTTGTTCATGGATGTTTTTGTTGTTGAGTGTCTTGTGTTGAGTGGAGGTGTTTGGGAGTGTGTATATGTTCTTGTGTTCTCTTCTAAGAGTCTTATTTCTAATCGAATTAATGATTAGGGACTTTTCAAGTTGAGAGGAAGAGAGTAAACATGTACAATAGCCTGAAAACAGAAAAAGAGATGTCCCATTTTCCCTTATGCATCTGTGGACAATCAAAAGAACATGTAAACAATAACCTGATTGATCAGTGTGAGGCTACTTTTCAGATAAGACATGGGTTGCCTAAGATCTAAAATTAAGAAACTCTTTGCATCAGTCTTTGGATCTGACTGGATTTCTGGTCACCACTACCTAAGTCTTTAGTTAAAAGTCCCTAAGCAGAAGGTAGAGATAGTCCAGCTTCCTAGCCACCCAAGATTAGATTCACACTATAATAAGGCTTTCTCTCGGTTTCCACAAATGAAGAGTTTTCTCACAAGATAGAAGCTGCACTAGATCCATAATTGAATAGAAGAGAACTAAGCCTCAGAATTGAGTCTACAAATTGGACTCAATATAGTTCACTCAGTTTCTGCAATTAATTACTTGCTATCCTAATTCCCTTAATTACCTCATGCTTTTTATTATCCCAATTTTTCAGATGAGGAAACAGGCAGAGATATGTTAAGTGACTTTTCTGGGGTCACATGGTTAGACAAAGTAGTTGAGGAAAGATTTGAACTTGGGTCTTCATAATTTCAACTTCATTGGTTTATGTACTATGCCACTTGGTCTTTTCCACATGACCTAATGATTTCATAAGACTCTCTAGAGGAGTCTTGACAAATCTCTTGACTCCTAGGTCATGGCTTTTCTTACTATGCCTTATTTTTCTTTGTCAAACATTTGTATATATGAAGTTACATATTATATTTATAACTACAACACATGTAAATAAATGTTATGTTATAATATATTTTATATGTATGAAGTTAGTAATGACAGTTATTATAAATTTATAATAATGCAACCCATTGTTTAACAATAAACAACAAATTTAGAGAACCTTCCTGAACTTTTCTTTCCTTGCTCTTTCTCACTGTCTTTAATAGTCATTCAGTTTTCTAAAATATCTGCCTCTGATTTTGTTCATCTTTCTCTAGACTCAGTAACTGAAATCTCAGATTTTGTTATGGTGGAAATCATACTACAATCCTAAAATTTCCCATAGCAAAACGGAAATCTTTATAAATTTGTAAAAACTTTTGTGTCTTCATTCATAAATATCCAACAAATATCCAGCAAGGTCAATTTATATCACTGATGTGCAATTAAGAAATTTAAGTACTTAGACATTACTTGGATATGTGACTACTAGAAGCATCCTGTGTATGGTTCAATTAATTATGTTATTTAGTATAGTGATATAGCTTATTACAGCTGAGTGTTCTTACTAGATGTATCAAAACAGGTCACATTTTAATATGCTGTGTGGTAGGTTTTTTTTTTTTTTTTGACTGTGACAATGCACATTTAGGTCCTATTTCTCTAGTGATCATCTGTCACTCCTGGGACCTTGTCCCAACTAAATGAGGACAACTTTCACCCTTTACTTTGAAGTTTTTCTAAAATGTTTATACATAATGCCGAGTTACTCACTTGTCTAGTTTAATTTGACTGAAGTATTGCCCTTTAATCCTAACCAATGAGAAGAGGCAATTCATATCAACTCAGAATGTTGAATGTGTGGCCTTCTATAAGTTGTAAGGATGGCTATTTAATTTTAAAAAGCTACACTGATTCAGCCAAGAAGAAGTTAAGAAGCTTATCAAGCATCTGTCTCCTGGAGCACAGCCAGTCCCTCTCTTGCATGGTCTAAGATACTGTCTCCTTCAACTCAGATTTCTAGGCATTCTTTGCCATTTTATAAATAGTTCATTTTAGGAAACTTTGATAAAAATTCTCTGTCCTTTGAGAAGTACAACTCAGAGACTTATAGAAAGAGAAATCCCAGATATATTGCTAGTTGTTACTTTCTGGCATGCAATTTTAATTTTAGATTTAGGGTGGGAGTGGGTAGTGGGTGGAAGGCTGTGGGGCTTTGTGAAATCCCTACTGTCCATTATACCAATTTCTTAACCTTAGAGATTAAAGTAACACTAGGTGAAATTGACAGAAGGACTATGTTCTCTGGGGATTGGCTTAGGTTGGTTGTCCCTAGTGTCTGTATCTTTATCACTGAAAGCTTTTTATGGATATAAAACACCTACACCTATATATGCATGCATATATACATACATATAAATATACACACATATACATATATCTGTAGATATGTATGCACGTATATATAACATATGTATATCTAGTTCATGAACCTTTTCTTAATACTATTTTATCGCAGTCTTTATTCTAGTCCTCTTTTGTTTTACTTTTCTCAGTTTGATTAGAGAGGAATTTCTTAAGAACCTGAATTTACTTACATATTAGTTATTTTGAAATACTACTTGCTCAGATGCCTATGGAAATAATTTATGGGGAACTGTCCCCAATTTTTTCTTCTGTAAGAAATTTTTCTTAATTTAGATTAGATTGGAAGGTGTGCTCTCAATTGAAATATTGAGACGAGCAAGTGTGTATCCTTTAATAAAAATCTTAGAATACTAAAAGGACTATTTTGTATCTTTCAATCCTAACCTTCAATTCAGTTTAACAAATATTCCAAGTTTTTGTATGCAAGATACCATGGATACAACTATGGGAACAGAACAGTTTCTATCCTTATGAAATACATAGTATATGTATACCACAAGGAAAATTGAAGAGGGAGAAAGATGAATGATTGTAGGAATGGGGAGGAAAGAACACTGGAGAATAATTCAGTAGATAGTACTTGAGCTGAGCATTGGAGGACAAAGATTCTTAGAATTAAAGTTGAAAAGGGAGTACATTCCAGGCAGTAGGAGTGGGGAAGGGAAACTTTATGCAAAAATGGGAGGCAAGTGATGGAGATTGTTGTTTAGTGAGGAGCTAATAGTTTATATTAATAGTTTAGATTATCTAGAATATGGTTTATGAAACAAGAATAGAAAGGTAGATGGGAGCCAGAATATGGAAGCATTAAGTGCCAGATAAGGAATGTATCTTATCTTACAGGCAGTGGAAGCTACTGAATGTTCTGGTCAGATTGATTTTTTTTTTCCCCTGAGGCAATTGGAGTTAAATGACTTGCCCAGGATCACATAGCTGGGAAGTGTTAAGTATCTGAGGCAGATTTGAATTCAGGTCCTCCTGACTTCAGGGCTGGTGCTCTATCCACTGCGCCACCTAGCTGCCCCCAGATTTATTCTTAAAGAAGATTATTTTGGCAATTATGTGGAGGGACTGGAATAGAAAGGAGGACATGAGCAAAGAGGTCAATTAGACTGTTATAGTTGTCCAGACAAAAAGGTGATACAGACTGAAATAGGGTGGTAATCATATGAATGAAGAGAAGCACAAAGATTTGAAAGAGTATGGAGGCAAGATTGTTTGAGGTATTATAATTGATATAATATGTAGTGGAAGAGGGAGACAGACAGCATCAAGAATTTTCAAGAGTTTTGGTTCTTGGCACCAGCAGGGTGGTGGCTTTTCTCCAGATTTCAGAAAAAAAAAAGGAATTATATATTGGATATTTTATATATTGGAAATATATATTTCAGAAAAGAGTATATATTAGATATAGAAAAATTACAGCTATGTTCATGAGGTAAAGCAGAAGAAATGTCGATCAAGGTAGAATCCATATAAATTAATATCAGAGACTGCTAATCCTTAGCGCTCATTTGGCGTTCTTCCTCTCCCTGCCTTCACAATCCCTGCATGGAAGAATAAATGGATCCTGTGAAACTGTACTTTATGTTCATATTGGGATTTTTCTCCTTGTTGTGAAGACTTTGTGTCTAACTCATCCTCTGCTCACTACCTTGAGGCAACAAAGGGGTACAAGGAGAGTTGGGGAGGGAAGCATGCTGTCTCCTCCCTGGGGCTGCCTCTAGACTAGAAGTACCATAGAGATAGCAGCAGAAACTCTACCCAGAACATGCTCCTGATCCTCCTCCCAATCTGCAAGAAGTAATAGTGAGCAATTTAGCTTAGCTATAAAAGAGAAGAAGGGATTCAAGTGAATACTGGGGCAAGAAACTGAGCCAGTATGCATGACTATACTGGGCTTGAAGGAAAGAGGACTGAAACCCATTTGAGTGAGTGTTAGTGCACCTGTCTGTGTGAGCCTGAAAGTCTGTCTGTGTATATATGCATTTCTCCTCCCCCTGAGGCTACTAAGGACAGAAATCTAACCCAGTGAACACTAAATCTCAGTCTGGAAGGAGACTTAGGAAACTTTATAGTCCAGGGAAGAAGTAAGAAAGCAATAGGAGAATATGGAAGGAGGGAAAATGCTGAAATAGAGATTTTAGTAGGAAGAAAAATCAACAAACTCTGTGTATGGATAGATAAATCAATAGGAGGATCCTAGAAAGTAGAAGAAAAGGTTAATACTAAATCCTTATAGGATGAAGGAAAATAAATTTTAGTAAAATAGTCTTGTGGGATTCCAAGAGAGCAGGGGAAATTTATAAGAAATTCTAGAATGGTTGAAAAGATAATACCTCTAGGAGGAAAAAAATGAATATCAATTTGTAGCTCCCAGAATAAAAATAGGGCAGCTGTGTAGCTCAGTGAATAGAGTCCCAGACCTGGAGTCAAGAAGACTCATTTTCTTGAGTTCAAATCTGGCCTCAGATAGCTCTATGATCTCGGGAAAGTTACTTAATCTTATTTTCCTTGGTTTCCTCATCAGTAAAATAAGCTGGGAAATGAAATGGCAAGTCATTCCAGTATCTTTGTTAAGACTCCAAATGGGGTCACAAGATGTGGACGTGACTGAATAAACAGTTTTAAAAACCTCAAATAGAACATGAGAAAAAAATTGAATCCATGTTGGAGAGTCTTTTTAAAGAAGCAAAAAAAGAATAAATTTAGAATACAAAAATAGAAGAAAATCAACAGAAAAGAAGCAAAAAAGCAAGTATTAAAAGAGCATTATATTATTATCATATAACTATAACAATATAAATAACAATAACTAAGAATTGGATGCTGTGAAAGTATAACAAGCAAACTTTGTGCCAAAGATATACCTTTTAGGAGAGAAGAATATTATGGGAAATAATAAATGATACAGAGCAAGAACATACATTTAAATGATTCTTAAGTTAGAATCCTACACATATTGTAACTTCAGAAGAAATATAGGCAAGTATAGAGTTATAGGTTTAAGGGGGAGTCTTGATACTTCACAGTTGTGAAAGGAGATGGATTATCCAAGATTCTGGGATCTTGAACAGCATGAACTAAATAGATACTAGAACCTGAAAGCTACAGTGTTCTTGTCCAGCAGTTACAGATAACTTAGGAAAGCAGTAACATACTGAAGGGCGTGGAGATAGTGAATCATTGTAACATGACTGCTTCCTAGAGAAAGCATTTCTAGAATGGGCAGTTATACTTTGGGGGTGAGTTTAGTAGCAAGGAAAACTTTACTAGATAACTTGGCCAATGTCTCATGTTCATTTGCAGTTGGATAAATCTGAAACATTTTTTTTACCCTATTCTTTCATATTTACTGTATGATTTCATGCATTACTTCCCTCTTCTATCAATATTTTTCACATTCTGAAGACTGCCAAAGTGATTGTGGTTTAAAATATAATTGAACTCGTATCATTCATGTTTTCAAAAGTGAAGAAAACTTTGATCTGTTCATTATCAAAATACTTGATAACAGAACATTGAAAAATATAAAATAATATTGAAAAGTCTCTCCCGAATACTTTTTTTTTTTTTTTTTTGCTGAGGCAATTGGGGTTAAGTGACCTGCCCGGGGTTAAGTGACCTGCCCAGGGTCACACAACTAGGAAGTCTTAAGTGTCTGAGGTCAGATTTGAACTCAGGTCCTCCTGACTTCAGGGCTGGTGCTCTATCCACTGAGCCACCTAGCTGCCCCCCGAATACATTTGAAATTTTAAAATATGCAATTTAAGGGATATAGGCAATTTTGATTTATATTGGGTTTAATGGATTTTTAAGCTGTCAGTTCACAATAAGTTTCATTTTGGAGATAAGATGTAATCACTGATTTCATTGCAAAATTTTCATTGTGGTGCTCAGGAAAGATGGGTTGAGAAATGGAAAGCTCCTAGTTTCTCTTTATAAGCCATTTTTTTTTTTTTTCCAATGAGGCAAAATGGTAAAGGTTGTCCATTGAGGTACTTTTCTGTGTATTGTCTTCTCTGATTATTCAGTTTATCCCTATGTTTTTCATAGTAGCACCAATTTTGGAGTGAAAATTATGGCATCATAAATGTGGAGTTAGAAGGGACTATGAAGATCATTTAATTCAATTTCTTACTTTTACACATAAAGAAATTAAGGTCAAGGATCTACCTGAAAGAATTAAAGTAGCACAGTAAAGATTGGAGGTGGAATTTGGGTTCAGGTTCCGAGTATACAACAGTATTTGTATTTCCCAGTGGTGTACTGCTTTTGGATTTCTTTGAAATTCTCCGTCTTGCCTTTTTCCATCTCCAAGAAATTCATCTTTGGGGAAATATCATTGTCCTATATGATGAAATCTGCTTAGAACTCATATTTCATTAGCACCTTCTGCAGTTTTGATTGTACTATCTGATTGGAGGATGTGGTAGTTGGTTCCAGGGTCTCTGTTTAAAGATGGGGCTGAGCAGAGTTTTTCTTCTACTTTTCCCTTCAGCTACAAAATATTTTTGGAATTCTTTGGATTTCTTCATCATGTTCTTGCTTTTTGCTTTTGCTTATTGCTTTTTGGCTTTTTGATGTGTGCTGTCTTTCCTTATTAAATCCTAAACTCTTTAAAGGCAGGGACTGCTTTTGTTTTTATATATTTTTGTATTCCCAATACCTAACACAGTACCTGACAATAGTTTCTTATTATTTATTGACTGACTTACTGACTGACTATATTCACTACTTTTACCTTTCTTGATTTAACAAGCTCCTGTCTTCATTCTACTGAAAATTTTTTTGGTGTTGTAACTTTTATTAAGCAAAAACCAATGGTTCTTTCATTCAAAATTCATATTCAACCCCACTTGCAAGATTTTTCCAGATCAGAAAATTTAAATTATTTCTCACTTATGTAGTTTGTATATTTTGTCATTATTTTCCAGCTAGATCAGAAGGTCTGGTAAGTGGGGTGCATTTCATCATATAAATCTCAGTGCTTACCAACTTACGATAGTCCTCTAATAACCTCTTCTATTAGCTCTCAGTTCGTTTTTCAGCCTTTCCTACCTATTAATTCCCTCAGAAATGATGCCAATAACCCTTATTTTACAGCATTTCCTTTAAAAGGAAATTTTCTAAATTGGTCAGATGAGACACTTTGTGCATATTCAGTTGTCTTTCCTTTCTTTATGCCTTTTTTTTCAGTTTCAATGCCTAAATCACACTCCAACTTTTCCAAATTGTTTATACCAACTCTGATTTCATTTATGTCAGGAATTCCTATTATGAAAAGACATTCTACTCATGCCATAGAGTTCAGCAACTCTTCTTTAACTTATAGATTTAGTTGCCTGGGTTCAAGAGAGGTTAAGTGATATGCTTATGATCACACAGTAGTTTGTGCTAGAGCATAATAAGACTGGACCTATGGCTGTCATTCTAACTCTTAATTAAATCTTACCTATTTCTCAATTCTTCATGTGAAGCCTTCCCTTGTTGTGTTGCAGCCACATTAATCTCCCCTTTTCCTGAAATATTTTAATACTTCTAGTTTGTCTCATAGTATGAGAAACTTGATTGAAAATTTTTGTGGTGAGTCAAGGATTGGGATTTATGGCACAAGCATAGGACCATAGATTTAGAGTTGTTGGAGTCATTGAACTATTTTGTTCAGGCACACATATAATTTGCCGTGTTAGAATTTCATCTCCGTTTTTCTGACTAAATTTTTTTTTTTTTTTTTTTTGCTGAGACATTTGGGTTTAAGTGACTTGCCTAGGGTCATACAGCTAGGAAGTGTTGTGTCTGAGGTCAGATTTGAACTCAAGTCCTCCTGACTTCAAGGCTGGTACTTTATCCACTGCACCATCTAGCTGCCCCTTCTGACTAAATTTTATTAAATATCCCAGTAATCATATCTAAGCATTATGATTTTTGCTAATAATTTAGCTCTTGATTATATTCTATTTTGTTTTCCAATTGTTTCTTGCCTTAGTTTTTGATATGATCTATAACCCTGGACTCAGAACTAGACCAGACTGAACTTATTCTTAAAGGCCTTTATAAAAATAGATTACAGATTTTACCTTAATCTATTTTAATGTTGTGTAGTCTATTCCTTTAGAAATCTCAGTTTAAACCAGTTACTATGTTGTCTGTTCTTAACTATCCATTTGCTATCTGAACAACTTTGTGTGTGTGTGTGTGTGTGTGTGTGTGTGTGTGTATTACCATTATCAGGTCTTTTATTTTATAAATTAAATAGTTGATTTTTACTTAGACCTTATTTTGTAAATTTCTAAACATTTTCACTCCTCTTGAAAATGAGCACTTTATGGGGGCAGCTAGGTGTTGCAGTGGATAGAGCACCAGCCCTGAAGTCAGGAGGACCTGAGTTCAAATCTGGTCTCAGACACTTAACATTCCCTAGCTGTGTGACCCTGGGCAAGTCACTTAACCCAATTGCCTCAGCAAAAAGCAAAAAAAAAAAAAGAAAAAGAAAAAAGAAAGGAAAAAATTAGCACTTTATATTTAGGAATACATAAAATGTGCTTTCTTTGTTTAGTATGCTACTATTTGTTGTTAAAAAAATCTTTGTTAAATAACTTAGCCTTTCTTCCTAGGTTACAAAATGAATTTATAACTTATTGTATACTTCATAGGGAGACCTTTTTATGCACATATTATGGAACAAATACTTATGAACAATTATTAAAATTATAGTTATTATCAACATGAATCTGCAAACCCTCTACTAGTAAAACAAAATGACAAATTGCTGTGGAAATTTCCCAAATAAAAAGAGAACAGATAAAAAAGTGATAGGACATATCGTATTCCTGAATAAGGGATCTTTATCACATTAGAGATGAGATGGTAATGATGATAAATGAGAGTGTGGGCTAAATGAGGAAGTTTACTAGGGACAATGTTTTAGGGAGTTTTGCCTTGGCAGGAAGAAGGGGCACCTTTTCACATGAGACAGAGGTAAAATGGTGGAAAGAATCCCAGTGATATGAGATGAGAAGGAGGGGAGAAGAGGGAGCTCTTTATGAATGGTCTCTTTTTTTTTTTCTCCAAGTAAAATATGAGGCAAAGTTCCTAGCTGAAAGGGTAGAGGAAAAAGAACAAAGAAGGTTTTGAGAAGAAATAAAAAGGTTCTCTAGGTGCTTTTAGCTAGTTCAAATGCACGTTGGATGTATAGCTGTTTTGATGGGGATCTCGGCCAGTATCTCAAAGAAAAGGAAAGGGGAATAGTCTAGAGAGAACCAGAAAGAGGAGCCTCCATCTAACCAACTGCTTTGCTTTGGCTACAGAACCAACTTCTGGGGGGGAAAAACATATTTTCCTTTCTAAGTGATACAACCATTAGCCCCATTGCACAGTAGGAGAACTTTTAGACTTGGTCAAGAAGAACTCATTTATAATATTCTGTTACTTGTTAGCTGTGGGGCTATCTTTCTGTGCCGTTGCTTCCTTATCTGTGAAAGTTAGGAGGTTGAATTTATTGACTTGAGGTCGCTTCCATATCAATAGCTATAGTGCTATGATTCTATTTTCTTTGGTTTGAGGTAGAGGGATACCGTAGAATACCCATTTAGTTGTGGAAAATATTTAGTCAACTAATAAAGATGGATTTGTGGAATCACTCGTATAGTTTAGAAGACAAAAATAGACAACTTTAATATATCCACTTGTCAAAAGGTGTGTGTGTGTGTGTGTTTCATTATGATGATGACACATTTATATAGGTTTGCTCTGCCCTGATACCTAAGTTATTACTATAGGGTGCTCCCCATTAAGAATTTCCTTCTAGGAAGCAATAAACTGAGAGAAAATTCTTACATTCAAGGACTCTGATAAAGGCCTTGTTTTTAAAATATATAGAGAGAATAGGGCAGTGAGGTGGCACAGTGAATAGAGCACTAGCCCTGAAGTCAGGACCTAAATTCAAATCTGGTCTTAAGACACTTAACACTTCCTAGCTGTGTGACCCTGGGCAAGTCACTTAATCCCAATTGCCTCAGCAATAAATAAATAAAATTAAAATATGTAGAGAATTGACTCAAATTTATAAGATTCAAGCCATTCTCCAATTGATAGTCAAAGGGTATGAACAATGATGAAGACATTGAAACCATTTCTAGTCATATGAAAAGGTGCTCTAAATCACTATTCACCAGAAAAATGCAAATTAAGACAATTCTGAGGTACTACTACACACTTCTCAGATTGGCTAAAATGACAGGAAAAGATCATGATGAATGTTGGATGGGATGTGGGAAAACTGAGACACTAATACATTTTTGGTGAAGTTGTGAACTGATTCAACCATTCTGGAGAGCAGTTTAGAACTGTGCTCAAAGAGCTATTTAACTGTGCATACCATTTAATTCAGCAGTGTCTCTACTGGGCCTATATCCCAAAGAGATCTTAAATGAAGGAAAGGGACCAACATGTGCAAAAATGTTTGTGGCAAGAAACTGGAAACTGAGTGGATGCCCATTAGTTGAAGAATAGCTGAATAAGTTATAGTATATGAATGTCATGCAATATTATTGTTCAATAAGAAATGATCAGCAGGATGATTTCAGAAAGGCCTGGGGAGTCTTACGTGAACTGATGCTAAGTGAAGTGAGCAGAACCAGTAGATCATTGTTCATGGCAACAGGAATATTATATGATGACCAGTTCTGATGGCTATGGCTCTTATAAATAATGGGATGATTCAGGCCAGTTCCAGGGGTTTTGTGAAGAGAGCCATCTGCACTCAGAAGACTGTGAGAACTGAGTGTGGATCACAACATATTATTTTTCACTCTTTGTTTGCTTGCATTTTGTTTTGTTTCTCTTTTTTTTCCCCCTTTTTGATCTGATTTTTCTTGTGCAGCATGATAATTGTGGAAATATGTATAGAAGAATTGCACATGTTTAATATATATTGGATTATTTACTGTCTAGGGAAGAGGGGGTGGGATGAAGGGGGGGAAACTTGGAACACAAGGTTTTGCAAGGGTGAATGTTGAAAATTATGCATATATTACGAAAATAAAAAGCTTTAATAATAAAGAATTTCTTTCTATCAATCAGCAATTTGGTTTAAATTACCAAATTCAATGAGAAGTTAAGGGATTAGTCTTGGGTCACGCCATCAGTAGGCTAAAGGCCAGCTTTGAATGAAAGTTTTTCCAACTGACTATCTAATATTATTATTAATATTATGCCTTAATGTTTACAAAAATGCTATCTTCACAAAGCCTTAAGTATAATTCATATATTTAATGCATCAATAGATCCTGGTTCATATTTTGCCTCTGCCATTAACTATGTGATTTAGAGTGAATAAGACTATTAACCTCTTCCTCATGACTTTTTTTTTTTTTTTTTTTTTTTACTTATCTAGCAAGGTTGGAGGTTAAATGAGCTTCTGCATTAGAAAAATACTTTGTAACTGCATATTGCTATGTCTGTGAATTGTGTTGATTATAAAAACTACATCTGAAGAATTGGCTGCAGAATTATAGGAAAACAGCTTACTTTGAGAAATTTCTCATATTTTGAGGGAACTCCATGGAAAGACCAATGGAATCTTTTTGGTTCTCAGTCTAATAGAGATTTAATTCTAGCAAAACAATAAGAAGAGAGGGAAGGAAAAAAAAAATTACATGATAATTTTGTTACATTTGAAAGGAATAGCAAGGTGTGCATAGTAAAAACAAAAAAGAGAAAGGGAAGAAAGAACAACACATTAAGTTTGGTAGTAGCATGTATCACATGGCTTTGTTTAACTCTATGCCATGCTTACCTTTGATATATTACCCTCTATTGACAATGTAAAGTAATGAAGAAAGCAAATCAGTGCAGCTCTGAAAGTCCCTTCTTTTCATTTTTAAAAGTTTTGTTTCATTTAATGTATTGAATTTAGGGAGTTTTACCACATCCTATAGATTTGGCAGGCAGCATTTAGGGAGGGACAACCTTAAAGTTGAAAAAATTCTCCAGAGCACTCTATATCTAGCCATAAGTGAGGGGGCATTATTAAAACCACCAGAAAGTGTTCTTTCTGCCCAGCCTCACATTTTGGATCATAGAGTTTATAAAAATAAGCCCTGAATGTAAATAATTTGTGAGCAAAGCCACATATTTGCTTTGAGAACCTTGAAGTTTATATAAACTGGGAGGGCCATGCTGCTGCCTTGTTATCTAGCTTACTGCTAACTGGAGTGTGCAGTGTTTTCCTAAAGCTCTTATTAAGAAATTCCTAGCAACTCAACAATGACTAGCCCTCTGTAAGGGTCAGCTCTTCTGTAATGTATGTTAACCCCAGCCACTGTTGCAAACAACATTCAGTTAGGAACTGGAGTAGTGGTTGAGTTTAGCTGTCACAGACACAGTCTTTGTATTAACATTCTGATCATTTCATAATATTGGTTATTGCAGGAGTGTCCTAACTGAACTGCTTTTCCTTGACAATCATTTGTGGTCCTTTTATTAAGCATTTTACCACCTGCCTCACATTGTGCCAGATTCAGGGAAGAAAAAGATAAAGTAACAGGTGACTCCCTGCCTTAAAGTAGCTTATGTTCTAAATTATATTAATAATTCTATAAAATTCAATTCCACAAATTATATTTAACACAAATATGTTTGTATTCCTTGGGTTTCTAAAATCAGTGCATCTTTAAATTTGAAACTGTACCAAACTTTTACTCTGTGTCACTGTGTGTGTATGTGTATGTGTGTGTGTGTGTGTGTGTGTAGATGTACGTATTTGTACACTTATACATGGTGACTCCAAAATCTTGATGTATGTACACACGTGTGTGTGTATATACACACACATATATATATATACACATACATGTGTGTATATACATACACATGTATATATAATTACACATATACCTATATATACACACACAGTTATGCGTGTATAATATAACCTGTCCACATATATCTGTGCATTTTTATACTTTATACATGTATGTATATGTATATATAAATAAGTTATATATATGTACTTATGTATATACACATTTATAATGTGTGATATATAATATAGCTAATAATATATAGCAATATAAGTATGTATGTTTCTTTGGGTAAAGAGTGCTACGAACTGAGAATTAGTTATAAGATAATAAGTTTAGAATTGTATAAGACCTTAAAGGTCAGCTAAGTTAAATCTGCTGATTTTACAGATGAGGAAAATGTGACCCAGTAAAGTGAAGAGCTTTGCTTAAGGTCATATAGATATTAAAAAGAAAAACTTGTTTCATTCCACAGCTTTGTGACATTTTCTTCTGTCTTCCAAGGACACTGTGGTAAATTGAGTAGTTATAATTCAGTAAAGACATCTGGAAAGAAGACAGCAAACTGAGATGATGGGAAAAGGGACAAGGGAGTAAAAGAATCACTTTGAATATGAAGGTGGAAATGTTAAAATAATTTGCTATTATTGAAAAACTTAAATCTTAAATATTTAGGATTTGATTTTTTTCTGTAACAGGAGAGGCAGATGAGCCCACATCCTAAGTTTCTTGTAACATTTTTATTTTGTTGCTTATTTTGAATACAATGCAGTAATGAAGTAAATATTTTGGGCATTGTGAGGTTATCAAAATGATACAGTTTTTCCATTGTGAGTTTTTCAACATTTTTTAATTGTGTTAAATTTTCCCACTTATAAATTTAAACAAAAATATTCTTCTAAAAAAATGTGAGTTCCGAATTTTCTTCTTGAGAAAGTAAATAATTTGATATTGGTTAAACGTGTGAAGTCATTCAAAACGTATTTCCACATTATCTATGTTGCAAAAAGCAAACAAAAAGCAAACTAATCAAAAAACCAAGAAAAAATGAAGAAAGTTTAAAAACTAATATCCCTTAATCTGTAATCAGAATTCATCAGTTCTTGCTCTGGAGTTGAATAGTATTTTTCATCATGGATCCTTTGGAATTTTCTAGAATCATTGTCTTGATCAGAGGAACTAAGTCTTTCACAACTGATTATTGTTACAATTGTGCTGTTACAATATTCTTCTGGTTCTGATCATTTAACTTTTAATGAATTTCATGTAAGTCATCTCAGATTTTTCTGAAACCGGCTGACTCATCATTTTTTATAGCACAGTCATACCATAACTTGCTCAGCCATTCCTCAGTTGATGGACATTTTCTCAATTTCCAATTTTTTTGCCACCACAAAAAAAGCTGCTGTAAATATTTTTGTACATATGGGTGCCTTTGCTTTTTTTTTTTTTTTTTTTTTTTTTAATCTCTTTGGGATGTAGACGTAGTAATAGTATTGCTTGATAAAAGAGCACACACAGTTTTATGGCTCTTTGTTTGTAGTTCCAAATTGTTCTCCAGAATGATTGGACTAATTCATTCTACCAACAGTATATTATTATACCTCTTTTCCCACATTCCTCCAGCATTGGTCATTTTCTTTTCCTGTCATGGTAACTGCTAATCTGATAGGTATAAAGTAGTACCTTAGTGTTGTTTTGATTTATATTTCCTCTAATCTGTAGTGATCTAGAACATTTTTTTATATGACCATTGATTGATTGTTTCTTCTGAAAACTTCTTGTTTGTATCCTTTGACCATTAATTAGGGAATGGTTCTTTTCACAAATCTGGTTTAGTTCCACATATATATATATATGTATATTTGAGAAATGAGGCCTTTGTCAAAGAAACTTCTTTAAATTTTTTCTAGTTTCCTCTTTTTCTTCTTTTTTTGATGTCTTGGTTTTATTTGTGCAAAAGCTTTTGAATTCAACATCATCAGCATATTCATTTTACTTCTAGTGATCCTCTCTCTCTACTTTTGTTTGGTCATAAACTCTAGTCTTATTCATAGATTGGTGCATTTTTCTATGTGTCCTTATTTTAATTATGATATCACTTCCTGTCTAAATCTTTTATCCATTTTAAACTTATCTGGGCATATATATATATATTGTTAGATGATGGTCTTTGCATATTTTTCCCCAACTACTTTCCAGTTTTCCCAGCAATTTTTGTCAGATATTGAGTTCTTATTCCAAAAGCTTATATCCTTGGATTTATCAAACTTTAGATTACTGTGATCATTTACTACTGTGTATTGTGTATGTAATCTATTCCACTTAACCAGTACTAGGTTATTTTGATGATTATTGCTTGATAATACAGTTTTTAAATTCTAGAACTGTTACCCCTCTTTTTACTTTTTAAAAATTGATTCCCTTGATATTCTTCACCTTTTCTTTCAGATGAATTGTTTTATTCTTCACCTTTTCTTTCAGATGAATTGTTTTTTTCCTTTCTCATAAAATGATTTTTTGATAGTGTTGCACTGAATAAGTAAGTTAATTTAGGTTAAGTTGTCTTTTTTTAATGTTGGCTCATCCTACTCATGAACACTTAATATTGTTCCTGTTGTTTAGATTTGTCTTTCTCTGTATGAAAAGTCTTTTGTAATTGTCATAATATATACCCTGAATTTATCCTGGCAGGTTGACATCTCCTTCCCCAAGTATTTTACAATGTCTTCAGTTATCTTAATAGATTTTTTCTTTTAATCTCTTCTGACTAGGTTGTGTTGTTAATTTCTAGAAATGCTAATAGATTATGTGGATTTATTTTATATCCTATAACTCTGCTAAAATTGTTAATTGTTTCAACTAATTTTTTTTGTTGTTGTTGATTCTGTAAGGATGTATAAATATGCCCTCTTATCACCTGCAAAATGTGATAGTATTTATTGCCTATACTAATTCCTTCAGTCTCTTTCTTTTCTTATTGCTGTTGCTACCATTTTTAATTCAGTATTCAATAATAGTGGTAATAATCTATATTCTTGCTTTCCCTTTGATCTTATTAAAAAAGCATTCAACTTCATTCCCATTACAGGTAAAGCTTGGTTTTAGATACATGCTGCTTAAAATTATTAAAAAAAAAAAAAAAAAAAAAAAGACTCCATTGATGCAAATGGTTTCTAGTGTCTTTAATAGGAAAGGGTGTAGTATATTGCCAAAATCTTTTTCTGAATATATTGATATGATCATATGATTTTTGTTATTGTTATTGACATGGTCAGTTCTCCTAATCTTGAACCAGCCTTGTATTTCTGGTATAAATCCAATCTTGTCATAGTGTATATGATCCCTGTCTCTTTACTCTTATTTGCTTTAAAGTTTTTGTATCAATATTCATTATACAAATTGGTTTATAGTTTTCTTTCTCTGTTTTGGCTCTCCTCTTGTTTATGTATCAAAAGCATGTTTGGTTCATAGACTTTGGCGGGATCCTGTTTTTAACCTATTTTTCCAAACCGTTTATATAATATTGGAGCTGCCAGTAAAAGCATTTTTGGGAAATCATTTAATTTCTTTCCCACAAAAAGATAATTTTTGTACATCTTTTATAGGAGAGAAATTAACATTTTGAATTTACAGAACAATAGATTTTTATTAATAGGAATGTTAGAGGCTATTGATCAGAGTCAATTCCCTTATTTTGTTGATGGGGAAACTTGGGCATAAAAGTTCAAATGACAAGAGATAGAAATAGAATTTGTATTCTCACATTCCAGAACCAGTATTCATTCTACTGTCCAATATCTTTAAATCTAAACAAAAATAACTATGCCCTTTGTCTTTTGGTGTTGTATAATCATTATCTCATCATCACCCTAAACCTCATTAAGTTAAAGAGTATTCACATATCTTAGTGCATAGAGATCTGGCTTCTAGTCTTGAAGACCTGAGTTCAGGTGCCTCTCTGACACACATTGATTATCTGGCCTTGGGCAAGTCACTTGCCCTCTAAGTACTATAGGACAATGATGTCAAATTCTCAAATTATAACTTAAGGGTGCACCAATCTGTGTGTAAGGATCTTTGCAGTTACATAATATTTTGTTAAACGTTTGGCATCTCTGCTCTAGGGCAACTCTCTAGGAATGTAAGTGGCAGAGCAAATGTATATTTGCATTACAAGAGGTGCTTCATACTGATGAAAATCCAGGTCCCAATCCCTAAGGAAGAATTCTGCTTTGGAGCTGCCCGACAAATATAGCTGTGGGACTTAACTTTTCAGGTTCTTCACTTTGAAGATTTAGGGCTCAAACAAAAAGTAAAATATTAATCAGTGAATTAGTGACCTGAAAGATAATATTGCTGTTACGTAGAGAATAAGGGTAAATTCATTATTGGAATAAGCAATGATGGTTGAAACAGGATGCAATTTGAGATGATTTAGCTTTGGCTAATCCTCAAAATGTTCATAATGAATTATGCTGACCATTCTTGTAGTGTTAATACATTTGTTCTTTAAGTCATGTAGAGAACATAGCAACTATACCAAAAACAACAAACAAAAACAAACACCCCCCCCCAAAAAAAAAAAAACCTGGTGAAACAAAGCAGAGTGACATTAGGGTTTTCTGATTAGATTTCAGAATGTGTTATATGTAACTCTAGGTTTCCACAAGGTACCTTTAGCTCAAAAGAAAAACTTCTCAGGGTAGACTTTAGTGTATGTTTTATTACCTTGCTCTTACTACAATTATAAATTTGAAGGCAAGAACACATGAGTACTCTTCAACATTAGAAAATTTGAAAATCATTCTTCTAAGAGATCAGTTTTGGTCTTCAGTGATGATGATGATGTTAGATTTCAGTGACTTTGTGTTTCTACCATGAGAGAGACCACACACTGCCTGTTTTCTCTGGATGATACTTAGATTTTGATTGCTATTTACCTGTTCTCCCAGGACTTTGTTTAGAGCTAATGATTTAATGCTTGTCATGGAAGTGTAGTAGTATTATAGATAAAAGACCCAGGCTCACATTCTGGAAAAAAAAAAATTATTTACTTGGATTTGAGGTAGCTAAGGGGTGTATAGTATTTAGAATGTTTAAACTGAATCAGGAAGACCTGATTTCAAATCCAGTTTCAGACACTTACTAGCTGTGTGGGTAAATCCATTTAATCTCTATATGTCTCAGTTATCTCATTTACAAAATGGAATAAATTATAACACCTACCTCCTAGGACTGTTAGGGGAAAAAATGAGATAATGTTCTATAAAACGCTATATAAATGCTAGCAGTTATCTATAGCAAGCCACTATCTCTGGGTCTAAGTTCTTCATCCTTAAAACAAGGGGGTTGATCTATATTGTCTTCTGTCTCTAATCCTTTGACCTCTTTTGTTCTTTAAAGTAGGGGAAAAAATCCCAGATCAAAATATAGTTTCCCTAGATTAACACAATCTCTCTTCCTGTCTTAAAATAGTTATGTTTTATATTTGGTAAAAAAAAAAAAAATCTGTTTTAAAACAATGACACTACCTTTTAAGTGAAAAACAGCTAGGATATAATCACTTCCCTTTAGTTTTTTATCTTCTCTTTGATTCAGACTTGGATACTAATATAACATTGCTGCTTTGTCAACTTATTACAAGAATAAATTCCTCCTCTCTCTTTTTAAAAGTCTGTACTGAAAGAATAATGTAGCACATTCTTACTTGGTATAGATACTAATTGTATTCTCAGTTGGGATCTTGCTGTCATAGCCACAATAACTGTAGCTTTGTGTTCAGTAGGCCGTTCACAGTAGTTATTGTACAGTGTAAATGAATGCTGTTGACTAGTGATGCATCTGTGGCTGAGAACATGTAGTCAGTTTAATTTGTCTGGCAAGTGATCAAACCATTACCAAATCACATCTTTTGTTAAGAAAGGTTAAAGTTATGAAGACCTATTGATAGGTTTTTTTTTTCTTGGAAGGGGTAGAAATTGAGATTTCTAGTAATAATAAAAATAAAAAAATAATAAAAATTTAAGATGTGGGTGACTTCTGATGTTTTCTGTATTAAAACTTGTTTTTGTTGTCATTTTAGGATCACTAATGTATTTAGAAGTAAAGGATCTCATGGTAATGTCATGCTAAGAGTTACTAGGTCTTTGTAGTCATCAGGCCAAGTTGTACAGTGGTGCCTTAGTTATAGTCGCTGGTTATAATTGGAGAACTTCGCCTATGCAACAAATTATATGCTGGATCACTGAGGCAAACTAATGTCCTTAGAAGCTAGGCTTATCTTCAAAGTCCTCTGTCTGTTGAAACATATAAGCTTTGAAAGTATGACCATAGCAAATATAATATTGTAGTTAACTTAGTTTCCTGAGCCTACATCAAACAAAAATATGTTCACATAATCCATGTAATTTGATGGTACCTGGTGAGCAATAAATTCCTCCCAAAGCCTTTCTTTTTTAAAGGACTCAGAACTTTCCAATAACTCTCAATTTTCCACTAGATTCTTTATTTAAAAACAAAACAAAACAAAACATCTTTATCTTTTGGTATTCTGCCTCCTCTACAACTTTGAGGTTTCTTATGTATATTGTTTTCTCCCATTAGATTATAAATTCCTTGAGGGGCCAACTAGATGAGGCCAGGAACTGTTTTTTTTTTTTTTTTTAAATTTAATTGTATTTTTGTTTTTATCCACAAAGTTTAGTAATATCCAAACTTATTAATTTAAATTATCTTAGCAAGAGTGAAAGGAAAGCTTTTTTTCTTGGTATTCCTTACTTGGAAAATGCAGAATTTTAACAGTTGAGGGAGAAGAGACTAGTTATTTGTTGAAAGGGTAGAAAATAATCTTGGGCTACTTGTACATGGGGAAAACCAGCTGATGTGATTGATTTTTTTTTTTGCTGTTTAAAGCTAAAATACATGCTTTACTTAATATTGATTTAGGATTGACAATTTAATTTCTGGAACCATTATAATGAACTGACAATATCCTTTGTAGTAAGCTTAATTGACATTTTTTTTCTGCTTTTGCTGTTTTTCTGTTTCTTATTGTCCTTTATACCTCTAGCATTCCACAAAGTGCTTTGAAAACAGAAGGTGCTCCATAAATGCTTGCTAAATGAATTGAATAAAAATTATAATTTTTTATTATTTAGCTTAATTTTCTATGATAAATAACTGTTTTTATTGTGAAGAAATACAGAAATTCCAAATGGAATCATATGCTTAGTTAACTTTAAATAATGTTCTTATCAATACTAATAACTGACATTTTACTGCTTTAGAGTTTTAAGTTCTATGTATGACACATTTGAACTTCACAACAATTCTGTGAGGATATCATCTCTATTTTATAGGTAGAGAAACAAGCTCAGAGAGCAATGACTTTGCCCATGATCATATAACTTTTAAATGTCTCAGTTAGAATTTGAACTCGGTGTCTGCCACAGAGCAGGTACTTTATAAATGCTTTTTAGATTGGCTTGGTCTTCCTGACTCAGTCATTGTGGAGTCAATACTCCCTCCATTGTGCCATGCTGACTTTCAAGATAATCTGAGAATGAGTAGAAAATTAGTTTTTATAAATTAAATAGACATTAGCATTTAATGCAAGGCTTATATGTTTGAGTACATCTTATGATTCTTCATTTATTTATTGAAATGAATATTTTGTAGAAACCAAGGCAAACTGATGTATTTCTCTCATGTTCAAGGTCATATTACGTATTAACTGTACATATTAACTGAACCTAGCTCACTGCTATATAATTGTTGAAAATGTGAAAATTCATATAATTTAATTTGTTGAAGGGCAGTCATATCTTGATCACAGAGAATAACATAATTTTCTTTTCTAAGAGATTTGCAAATAGAATTGCCAGTTAGGCAATTGTTGTTCTATTGCAACATGTATATAAATAGAATTTTCTTATTAAATGAAGGCAGTTCACATTCTAATTTGACTTTTAAAAAACTCATTCTCTTCCCTCCTTTGCTTCTGTCAGACCGTCATTAGTCTGCACTTAATTTGTACACTAACACCATTTGTTTTTTTGTTTGTTTCTTTGTTTTTGCCTCCATGACAGCTCTCCGATGGCGCAGTCTCTTCACCCCACCCACCTCCTTGGCCTTTCCTTATAGCCCTGTTGCGAGACTCAGTCCATATAGCAATGGCTTTAATACTCCCAGCTTCTCTAAAACTTCCAGTAAAGCAATACTAACACCTGAAAAAACAGGTAATATTTTAACTTTTTAACTACTAACATGCTTTAAAAATTCATACCACTAAACTACTTGGATGAATGTCTCAACAAAAAATAGGGCTAAAGGATAATCCTATTACACTTGCAATTTCCATTTTATTTCAGGGTTCAAAATGAAAACCATTACTTTGGACCTAGGACTCATTAATCTATTGTCTGTTGTACAGATGAAGAAGTACTATGTGATTATTAGTGATTTATGTATATATGGTTTATGTATATAGTGAGAGGCAACTTGGTACAATGGATGGAATGCAGGACTCTGGAAAGAACTATGATCAAATCTTTTGACTATTTACTAGCTTTGTGAGTGGGCAAGTCATTTAAACTAGGTGAACTTCAGGCAATTCTAAGACTTCTCTACCAAGTTATAGACAGATGTTTGTCAGTTAAGCAAATTATCCACATTGATTAAATCAAGTTCTTTGTGTGTGTGTGTGTGTGTGTGTGTATAATAGTATGTTGCGGAACAGCGTATATGCCTTTTATCTCAAACATCAAAGGAAGATCTAATTAAAGGTATAATTTTTGATTATTTGTTTTTTCTCTCACCTGTATTTATCAAACTAGGTATAAGAAAATCAGTCAGCTTTCTTAACTAGGGCTGGGATGACTGACATTATCTAATCATTAGTCTCAGTATTGCTATTATTGTAATTTCATCACTTTTCTATTTTCCTAGTCTTAATTTCTTAGTCCTTACTATCTCTTGGATACCTCCTCTCTTGTTTCTCATTATTTTCTGATACATTTTATTTAGTTAAAACAAGGAAGTTTTAGAAATTAATATGTCTGTGTGATCACTCATTATTTGAGAGACAGCATATTGTTAACTTGTATATTTTAAAAGTGAGTCAAATGAAGTTTCAGTTTAATATCATGATATGAATTATTCATCACAGTCAGCTATCTGTGGTCTTCAGTGGAAAATGGGAACCACCCCAGAACACATTATATTTTTATGCCAATCCTTTAGAGAGAAATAATTAGGTGCTGCTTAGCTAGAAACCAAGTTTTGGCTTTATTTTTCAAGTGTTTAAGTTGGCTTGAAGAACCAGAAAAATAATGAATAGCTTTTTGTACATTTTACTGAATTGCATGCTTTATGTATGAGAATTGAATCCTGAAATGGTGATTATTCTAGCTTTGGGGATAGTGGGAAGTATAATGAAGAGTTACTCATATTAAGCCTGAATAATGTTTACTTTTTTTAGGTTATACTTCCAGGGGCTCCCCCCTTAGTCCTCAGTCATCCATAGATAGTGAATTGAGCACATCAGAATTGGAGGATGACTCTATCTCCATGGGATATAAACTACAGGACCTCACTGATGTTCAGATCATGGCTCGTCTGCAAGAAGAAAGTATGTTTCTTTTTTTTTTTTTTTCCCCATGGGGCTATTTGGTTTGGCAAGTTTGAATTAGAAATGTGAAGATTATGCCTATACTACAAAAAAGGTGAATGATGTTCTTCTTTCTGAGTAATACCAGGGAATTTAAGCCAAACTCTGTCTCATTATTTTAATTGAAGCTAAGTGGGAAAAAGTCATGTTTAAAAGTTTCTAGTTATCCAAGGTCATTCACTGTTATAAATTATGGACATTTCCTCCATACATATATGATTAAGGAAACTGACCATAGGTAACTATTGTATATATAAAATATAGTTAGAGAAACTATATTTTAAAGTGTAATGATATAATATCCTAGAAGTACTTTGACTTTTTTTTTTTTGGCTGAAAGTCTTTGGGCAAAAAGGGAGGGAGTAGGATCATAGAAATTAGAGCCAGAGGCAACCTATGACCATCTAGTTTAAGCCTCTTATTTTATAGATAAGCAAATGATGTGAAATTTTTATTTCAAAAGGATGATATATACAGTTTCCAAATATAGATTATCAGGTAAGATAATCACAGAAGATGCCTCTTTTTTTTTTTTTTTTTTTTTTTTTTTAAAGGTTCTGTACTTTCTTAGATTTCACGATTATAGCAAGTGGGTCATTAAGGATTTGATTTAGTACCTTCAATGTACCAGATACTAAGTGCCAGACACTGGGGATAGAAAGAAAGGCAAAAGACAGTCCTGGACCTCAAGGAGCTCATGATCAAATCAGGAAGATAAATAGCAAACATATATACAAAGAAGTTCTATATAGGATAATTAACAGATGGAATGCCTTAGAATTTAGAGGGACTGGGAATGGACTTTATATGAAAGGTGGAATCTTCACAGGACTTGAAAGAAGTTAGAGAAGACAGAGATGAGAAGGGAGATAATTACAGACTTGGGGAACAGCCAGAGAAAATTCCTGGAGCTGAGAGATGGAATAGAATTGCAAAGAAAGCTGTTTGAAGAGCACATAGAAGGAGGTGGGGTGAAGAAGACTAGGAGACACAGTGGGTGTATGTTGTAGCTTATGAAGGGCTTTGAACATCAAACAGATGATTTCATATTTTATCCTGGAGGTAATAAAGAGCCACTAGAGTTTGAGTGTGGAAGTGACTTGGTGGTTGCACTTAGACTTTAGGAAAAATTTCACTTTGGCAAATGAGTGGAGGATAGAGTAGTTTGAGGAGAAACTTGTGGCAGGCCCTCAGGCCATTGTAATAATACAGGCATGAGGTGATGAGATTTATGTTAGGTTGTCGGCAATATCAGAGGAGAGAAGGGGGAATATTTGAAAAGATTTCAGAGGTGAAATTGGCACGCTGGTAATAGGAGGAGTTGAGAATGACATATATGTTAGAAATCTGGGAGACTAGGAAGATGCTGGTGCCCTTGAAATTAATAGGGAAATTTAGAAGGAAGATTTGGGGGGGGGGAGTGAGTTCAGTTTTGGACATGTTGAGTTTAAGAGTTCTGCTATACATGTAGATTGAAATGTTTGAAAGGCATTGGAGATGTGATATGGAAGGTCAACAGAGAAGTTAGGGCTGGATAAATAGATTTAAGAATCATCGATATAGAGGTGATAATTAAATCCCTGAAAGCTGATGAGATTGCCAAGTAAAGTAGTATAGAAGAAGAGCAAAGGACCCTGTGATCACTTTGGCTTTTTAGGCACGACCTATGGGGGTAAAAAAGATCATTTGGCAGGAGGAAAATCAGGAGAGAGTGGTATCTTGAAAACTTGGAGAGAAGAGAATATCAAGAAAAAGGTAGTAGTAAAGGTTACAATAAGTCAAGAAGAATGAGGTTTGAGAAAAAGTCTTTTGAATTTGGCAATATTTGGGAATTATAGCCCAAAATGGGTGATAGATAGTTGAAAGTAGCACTCTTTTAACTTGAAAAACCAAAAAGATCTTCAGGTAACTTAATATTTATTCAGTATTTCTTAACTCAAATGATCGTTTAAAATTTGACTTGGCTGAAGACCTCAGTTGAAAGTATCCTTTTTTTTCATTTTCATAGGTCTTCGACAAGATTATGCTTCCACTTCAGCATCAGTGTCAAGACATACTTCTGGCATATCACTGAGTTCAGGAAAGAAAGGGACATTCAGTGATCAGGAATATGATCGATACAGTTTGGAGGATGATGAAGAGTTTGATCATCTGCCACCTCCCCAGCCTCGTCTTCCTCGATGTTCACCTTTCCAAAGAGGAATTCCACACTCACAGACTTTCTCTAGCATTCGGGAATGTAGAAGGAGTACCAGCTCTCAGTATTTTCCTTCAAATAATTACCAGCAGCAACAGTATTATTCACCTCAAGCCCAAACTCCAGATCAGCAACCAAATAGGACAAGTGGAGGTAGGTCACTTCTGATTTTAGACTCTGAAAGTGTTAAGTTAAACATTTTAGAGGTCATCTAACTTAATCTAATTGTTTTAATAGATGAGGAAGAAGCTGAACTCTAAGAGGGCTGAATGACTTCTCTTCTTCAAGTTGATAGCTGATGAGTTAAATAGCAGCTAGGAGACACTAAATTGAAAGATCTGAATTCAAATTTGCCCAGATAACTTAAGAGATGGACAAGTCATTTAATTTTTGTGTGCCTTAATTTTCTTATTTGTAAAATGGGATGATATTAAAACACACTTCTTAGTGTTATGCTAAGGATCAGATGAGATTATATTTGTAAATCATTTTGCCAATCTTAAAGTACTATGTAAATGTTAGCTGTAGAGATTATTACCACGAGGACTAAAGCTTGAATTTTAGGTATTCAACTGGTAGACTGCTGATTTAAAAAGGAAAAAGTTCTGAATTAAATTGGAATAAGAAGTTTCCTCATTTGGGAATTCCCTTTGTGAAACTACAATTCTAGTATCTATTTTTATGAATTCAAGTCAGTAGTTTAATAAACATCCAATTAAATATCCCAGATTTGTGTTTTCAGGTGTGTTTATCCAGGATTTGGCTTTACAACATCCAGCTGTTACTTTAAACTCATGCTATTCTTTTCCACTATCGGCCTTTGTGGTATCCTCTCCTTCCATCTGGAAAAGTACTCTTACCCTAACCCCTCCCTCAAATCTGGTTATTGAAATCCTGTAGTGCCCAACTCAAATGCTTCTTCTTTAATGAAACATCCTACAACCCAATAAGATTTTTTTCTTTTCTAAAAATCCTGCCCCTGAACCCTTCAACCATCATATTCTTCTTTAGATTATATGGCCTTCTCTTACAAAGGAAGAAATCATGTTCCATTTACCTTTATATTCATAGCATCACAAAATTTCAGATTTACAAAAGAGCTGAGTGGCTATACTTTAATCCTATACTTTAAAAAATAATTTCTCTAAAATAGTGGGTCTCTGAGGCCCACTTTTTTTTTTTTTGTATCTTGGACCCCTTTGTATTATTCTGATGGAATGTATAGGCCCCTTCTCAGAATTTTTGTTTAGTCATTTTTCAGTTTTATCTGACTCTTCATAACCCTTTTTGGAGTTTTCTTGGTAAAAATATTGGAGTGGTCTACCATTTCCTTCTCCAGCTCATTTTACAGATGAGGAAACTAAGGCAAGCAGGGGTAAGTGACTTGTCTAGAGTCACACAGCTGGTAAGTATCTGATGCTGTATTTGAACTCAGGAAGAGGAGCATTCTTGATTTCAGGGCCTGTGCTCTATCCATTGTACCACCCAGCTGCCCATTCTCAGAATAATTTTTAAAAATGCATAAAATATTTCAAAGATGATCAACTAAATTGTAACAGAGTTATTAAAAACTTTGTTTTAAAATGTTCATACTAGGTATAGTGGTTTCATACACTGCCATTCCTGTAACTGAGGAGACTGAGGCTAATGGATTGTGTGAGTTCAGGAGTTGTGAACTGCAGTAGGATTAAAGTCACATTTCCACACTAATTTGTGTCAACATTATGGTGAGCCTATGTTATGTGGGGTGACACAACAGGCTGCTTAATGAAAGGCAAACTGAAGCAGGTAGGAAACAGAGCAGGTGAAAGCTTGTGTGCTAAAGAGTGGTGAGACACAGCCTATGATTGGCTGCCAGGGAGAACCAGTCTTAAAAACAAAACAAAACTAAGTTCATGTACTCCGACATTACAATTTTTTGCTCTAAACACACTAAAATAAGTGGTCATTCTGCATTTGCTGAAATACCCCTCATGAGGGGATCAGAGCCCAGTGCAGATAATTCTTTTTCAGAGTAGTTGTGATTGTTAGGAAGTTCTTTGACAGTTTCATCATTGCTCCTAGTTTGCCTTCTGGCACCAAGCATAAAAAGCAGTTAACACTTTCATATGATAACCCTTCAAAAAGGTAGCTATCTTCCCATCTTTTCTACAAGCAAGATATTCCCTGCGTTGCCTAGATTAGTGCCTTCTCTCTCAAATATTAATGAATAATCATTCTCCTTTTTTTTTTTTTTTTTTTTTTTTGTAGATACCCTTCTGTTTACTTCCTTCCTTCCTTTTTTTTTTGCTTTTTGCTAAGGCAATTGGGGTTAAGTGACTTGCCCAGGGTCACACAGCTAGGGAATGTTAAGTATCTGAGATCAGATTTGAACTTGGGTCTTCCTGACTTAAGGGCTGATGCTCTGTGCACTTCACCACCTAGCTGCCCCTTTCCTTTATTTCTTGATATCTTTTATGTATTTTCACCAATTTCACCCCAACTATGCTCACTAACCTCCTTCCATTCATTAAATCCTTCCTTTATTTTTTCTCTTGTTTTAACTTGATTTTCAGAATCTTTCTATATCCCATTTTTAAAGGATCAAACCCTGCATTTTATTCAGTCACCTAGGATGTCCTCCTCAAAAGGAAGAGAAAGTTGGTTTCTTGGGCAATTTCCTTAGCCACTTGAATTCACTAAGATTCAGTTAGTCATAACTATCTAAGATGATTATCATTTTTCTAACTAATCTTGAATTTTTTTTCTTTCTCTTGTTCTTCCAGAATCTTTAACAACTATTCACTTTCTTTAGTTGGATTTTCATTCATGACTTGTCTCTAGCTATGGGTAATGACAAACTTACCTTCTTCTCCCTTTGTTCTTTTCTCTTTATACTCTTGTATAGTAACTTTGTTAAATTCCATAGACTTAGTCATGTCATTATTGATGACTCTCAGAAATAAATATTGATCCCCAGTTCCATATCACCAATTACTTATTAGATACTTGAAACCTGATGTTCAGTGAGCATCTCAAATTTAAGATCTCTATATCAGAACATGCAGTCTTTCTGACAACTCCCAAATCTTCCAAAATTTTATATTTATGTCAATGTCATGACCATTACCACAAAAGAGTAAATTCAAATCCCCCAGTCGTTTAATATTTTCATTTTACATATTACACTTATATTACATTTTGCATTTACATATTTCTTAACATTTTGATCTTTACAACCAAGTCTTATCTACCTTTACAGACTTCCTACATCTTACTCTCCTCTGTGTACTTTCCAGTATGGCCAAACCAGTTTTATTTCTGTTTCTCACATATGAGAATCCATTACCTGATTTGGTGCCTTTGTACTGGCTTTCTCCTGTACCTAAAAGGGACTTCCCCCTCTCTACTACCTTGGAATTCCTTGCTTCCTTTATGATTCAGTTTAAGTACTTCCTTCTTCGTGGTTTCTTTTTAAATTCTGTGACCCACCCTTTGCTTTTCCCAGCCTCCTCCAGGTCACATTGTCTTTGCTTTGTACTTGTTTTGTAAGTGTCCATGTATACAAACACATACACATATACAGAAATAGTTATATATACAATATGCAAACATATATATACACACATAAATAATAGCAATATATAACAATACCAATGATACATAACAATAAATGTCTGTTCGTCTCTCTCAACATTTACTAACTTCTTACTATGCACCAGGCACTGCTAATCACTGTGTATACAAATACATGCAAGTAAAAAGTTCCTGACTTCAAGAAGCTTATATTCTAATGGGGAAAGACTTCACATAAAGGGGAGTAGAAAGGTGCAGTGTTTATCGAATTTTGAATGAAATGGTTTCATTTTTGACTTTGTATTCTAGCACTTACAATGGTAGACACACCAATATCTGACATATAGTAGGTGATTACCTATTGATGGAACATAAATTTTTCTTATTGTTTATGAATTATTTATAACTTTTCAGTTTTTTGAAGGAGTGGGTAATTAGAAAACTTGACTCGCTTAGGGTTGTGTTTTATAATATTGGAGGTAAAAAAAAAAAAAGACCTGTGGGTAATGTTGCTCTTGTGGTTGTTTTTGATATCTAAAGTGGAGGCCTTAAGTAAACAGGCTGTTCCTTTTTTTTGTTTGTTTTCCTATCAGACCTAGCTGATAGTCAAACTTTTTTCTTTTCATTTTTCTTTCCTTTTAAACATTTTGAGCCCAAACAGTCTTTTTCATTACACACCCACAATACCAATGGGAGTTAGTCAGACACTAGTTTTCTAATCTGGAGCTTAGAAAGAATGCTGACAGGACACAATGAATGGATTTGTTTTATTTTTATCTTGGTCCTATGTCAAGAATAGAAAAAAAAAAAACATGTTTCTATAAATTGAAAGCCAGATGAATGTCAAAGCAACTTAATTTCATCTCTTTTGAGAAATGTTTAAAAGCTTAGCCTTAGTTTTAAAATTATGTATTTATGTGATAGTATACTGCTCTTTGTGATAGTGAGCAAAAGAAGTAGGGCAGGAAATAAAGAATAAAAATACTGATACCTTGTAATTACCTTTCAAAATACTAATTAGCTGATTAGCCAATATTCACAATACTTTGGTTACAGGGGGTTTTTTTGTTTAAGATTTTTTAAGATGGGGAGATTCAGCTTCAAATTAGACAAAGGCTCTCCACCAGTTAGAGTTTGTAATGGGAAGAGATCTCAGGGCAAAGGACTCAGAAAATATCAGCTGGGCTCACAGTAATAGGAAATAGCCTAAGTAAAGTTAAGTATCAGAATTTTAATACCTATTTGAAGTGCATATTTTCATAAGTAATGATTAGATTAATTTTGTTTTGGTTCTCCAATTTTGAAGTTCCAGAGAATTTACTAACCTTTTGCTATTTCTGTTCTTAATCTAAATCATATACCTGATATAAGAATCTTTTAAAAGTTTGAGTGTAATGAGCTCTTTTGCCTTTTAAAATTATCAGATACCTTAAAAATGGAAATTAATTTTACTTCTTTTTTTACTATTATTAATGTAATTTCTGTGTAGAATCCTTAATTCAGTTTTAAGAACTTACTACCAAAACATACTCAAGGTCTTAGTTTTCATGATAGATAAATTTGGAAGTCAGTCATACATATATGTGAAAAGTCCTTAGAGAAAACAATCTAATCCTGCTGCTTTCTCAAAATTTACTATTCCATTTAATTAAAAGACTTTTATATAGCAGTTTTGTCTTAATACTTTGTCCAATCATTTCCCTCTTAGGAGGATAGCATTTGTGTATTATAGGTTGACCACAAATCCATGTTAAAATGTAATATTTTCATACTTGTATCCTATTGCAATAACTCAGATGCTCCAGTATTGATCTGTTTTTGATAGATTTAGTATTATACTTAAAAAAAACTTCTTGATTATAGAGATTTGCGATAAAAGGAAAAGGAGGGACGTTGTTATAACAATGCCATTTTTCATAATAGGGGAGAAAACTTTCTTCATTCTCTTTGATTCCAGGCATGAGTCATATCTGACAGTCAATCATATATATAGTCCTGGTATTAAGTGCAGGACTCAAGATTAATAAGGCGGGGAATTTTCCTTTTCAGAAAGTAAATAGCACAATAGGGAAAAAGGGGGATCATACTTGCTCTGTGCAAGGTCATTCTCAAAACTTTTTTCAAGCACAGACATATACCTTCAGCAGTTTCTATAGACTGCAGCACATTTCATTTCCTATATATTAACTTCATGGCAATTCAGATCATTCAATCCTTGTAATCAAAATTCAAAACAATAGTAAATTACAGTCCCAAGAATTTTTATCTTAAATAGCAAAATCTCACTAAGCACAACTTAGGGCTCAAGTATTTTCCTGATGTTTCCCCAACAGTTAACATTTCATTAGTCCTTTATTTATACATTAAAACTAACTATATTCTGAGGCTTCAGACATACAACAAATATCTGATAGTTGACTCATTAATTTGTTGAAGCTACATCTTTAAACTACTATGTATGCTTTTATTACAGCTAAGAATTTTCAAATGAAGATTTCCTATCTTAGTATGTTTATTATTTTTAGTTTTATAACAAAATATATTTAATTAAATATTTAATAATTTTCAAATATCTTTTTATTATTACATCCTTAAAAGCTCCATTCATAATATAACAGTATCCAGACTAAAAGAAAAATTTTGTCTTATTCCATTTGTTACAACAATCTCTCAATTTTCACAATGTAAGAGAATTTAGAAATATAACTACAGAAACAATATCATATATGGATTAAAAAAAACTTCAGATGGCATCCATTTAATAAATTGCATTTCTACATTATCCCATATAAAAATCATTAATCTTATTGCTTTTGACATTTTAAAATCCACCTTAGATTTATGAAAATAACATTCAATTAAAGAAATAAGACTAATAGTGCTTAACATAGATAGATATAGATATAGATAGATACTATTATATATATACACACACACACACACACACACACGCACACACAACTCTAGGAGATAGGTACCATTATTTTTTATTTTTTTCTTTCTACATATCAGGAAACTGGGGTAAACAAAATAAGATAACTTGCTTGAGATTATACAGCTGATACATTTCTGCAATTGGAACATAATTCAAGTTCCCCTACATTTTCCCAGAATTTTTTTTTAACACTGGTATTTGGGTATCTGAAATAAGAAGAGAGAGGGGTTAACAATAAGAGGTAGGAGGGTTTCTGAATTGAAGGGGGGAGGTTACAAGAGATCTTTGGCTTAATTCTTTTCATGGTTAAAGAAGGCTTAAGAAGTAACTAAAGTATGAACCCTATTTCTATTTTTTTTTACTCATTCTGAGATTACTTTTATGCATCATATTGAGATTCTGCCTTCCTTCATTGCCTTAAAATGTGAAATTATTAATCTTCCGGGGAAGTTCAAATTCTATTTAAACTTCTATAGGATTTTAATTCTTATTTTTCCTGAATATAATTCTACAAAGTGATACCCCAAAACTTACTAAAATGTTTTAGAAGTAGTGAGTTCCTGGAATTATCTGAAATCCCTAGAGTTTCCCCTTCAATCTTAAACTTCAAACTCCTTAATGATTAATTTCCTTAATTTCCAAAATCTACGAACCTATTTTAAGGGTTCTACAACCATTGAGTATCTGACTTTATTTCTGTCATTCCAGTGCTGCCAAAAATAAAATGAGAGAAAAATAAAATGTTTCTTTTCTTCTCTTATGACCCAATCTCCCTGGGAAAGCCTAAAGTGGGAGTTAGTCTTGCTTACTAGGACAATTTTTTCTTTTTTTCTTTTCTTTTCTTTTTTTTTTTTTATTAAAGCTTTTTATTTGCATAACATATATATAGGTAGTTCTTCAACAATGACCCTTACAAAGCTTTCCATTACACATTTTCCTCTCTAGTCCCCTCCCCTAGGTGGCAGGAAGTCCACTACATGTTAATTATATTAAAATACTTGACAAGTCGAATATATGTATACATATTTCCACACTTATCTTGCTGTGCAAGAACAATTGTATCTACATGAACAAAAAAATCTGAAAAAGGAAACCCAATGCAAGCAATCATCGATAGAAAGCATGGAAATGTTATATTGTGGTCCACATCTCATATCCATCTCTCTCTGGGTGTATATGGCTTTCTTCAATGAACAATTGGAACTGGTTTGAGACATTTCATTGTTGAAGAGAGCCATGTCCATCAGAATTAATCATCATATAGTATTGTTGTTGCAATGTACAATGATCTCCTGGTTCTGCTCACTTCACTCAGCATCAGTTCATGCAAGTCTCTCCAGGCCTCTCTGAAATCATCCTGCTGGTCATTTCTTATAGAACAATATTCCATAACATTCATATACCATAATTTATTCAGCCATTCTCCAAATGATGGACATCCATTCAATTTCCAGTTTCTAGCCACTACAAAAAGGGCTGCCACAAACATTCTTGCACATGTGGGTCCCTTTCCTTCCTTTAAGATCTCTTTGTGATATAGTCCCACTAGAAACACTGATGGGTCAAAGGGTATGCACAGTTTGATAACTTTTTGAGCATAGCTCCAAATTACTTTCCAGAATGGTTGGATCCGTTCATAGTCCCACCAACAATGTATCAGTGTCTACTGGGACAATTTTTTCAAAGGTGAAAGTTCATTAATCTTTCTCAGAGTTCTAAACTCTTTGACTATAACCCTTAGCAGGTTTTTTTTTTTTTTTTTTTTTTTTTTTCTGGCTGGCTGTATTTTAAATCTTTCAAGGTAACAGAATATAGAAACAACACAAACATGACACAGACATTTTACATTTTGCAGACACAAAAAAACAGGCAAAATTATAATACAGAAACAGGAAAATGTTAAGTTTTTATTAAAGATATCTAAGGTATAAAAGGCTTCTTGCTTGATGAGTAGCCATTCATTAAAAAACATTCCATTCTTTGACTTAAATTTAGTTGATTACTAAACATTAAATTTAATATTTATTTAATTTTTGTTCTACCTTCATCAAAATATTTCTTCAGGTAACTGATTTTATCCTAATCAAAAGTACCTCACTTTGACCAATTGTGACAGGAATTGTCTTAGATCATTTTCTGCCAATTAATTACACACCTGCAAATCTGTGTCTTATGATCTAAACTTTAGACTGCAATTTTCTGAGCTAAATCATCACCTGCAGATAGTTTACAGGCTTGAGAGAAAGCAGTACCCATTTCTAAAGGCCTTAAGAAATGCATTCTTAAGATTCATGTTGAAAGGTAGTCCCTGAAAGGGACAGAAACCAAAAACTTCTATAGGAATAAAACTTCTCCTAAGAGAAGGCCAATAAAATCTATCTTCAGTCATGTCAATCAAAATTTCATTTCTCCAAGGGAGCAGAGCTCACAGACAAAATCTTGAAAATCAGAGAAGGAAAATCACCCACTGCTACTCTCCCAAGTGCAAATTGAATGGAGTTCAAAGGACTCCTGCAGGTACCATACTTCAGGTTAGCACTGGGGGGCAATGCAGAAGGTAATTATTCACTTTCTGATCCCCCCACTGCCACCAAACTATCAACTCTGGTAACAAATGAACAAAGAGCCACAAAAGTTTTACCACCACCAATAACTCCAAAAACACTAAAGAGCTTACATAGGTTAAAAGCAAAAAGCTTTCTTTATTTCCTTGGGAGAGGGGAAATTAGAAACGTGTTGAGGCTTCTTCTAGTAAAATTTATATATTTGTGGCTGGTAAAGGATCAAACTATAGTGTAGAAACAGTGGTGAGTTACAGCAGCAACAGTTAAGGCAAAGTTGTCTTGTGACAAAGTTCATTCATAGCAGGGCTTCATGTCTGGGTCTCTCAGTGCTTATTCAAGCTCAAAGTTCTGTGATTTGGCTGCAGCAAAGTTCATCCAGAGCACAAAGGATTGTTGTTATGCCTATCTTTGGGCACAGATTGCTTGCTGGGGTTTGGCTCAAGAAAACAGTGTCTAAAAAAGAGAGAGGTGGTCTTTGATCCTGACAGAATAAAAAGATAGAAATTACCAAGCAAAATAAATGTTTGCTTTGGCTTCTGTTTTTTTTTTTTTTTTCTTTTTTTTCCTTGTGACTCTAATCACCTTTCTAACCTTCTCATATTACTCCCTTTCACATTTTCTGCATTCCAAACAAACTGGAGTATTCTCCAGTCCCATTCTTATTGTAACCTTTTCTATCTATGAGCCTTTGTTCAGATTTCTCATACTACAACTGGAATGGCCTGAGCTTTCCTTCTTCAAAGCTCAAATTAGGCGTTACTTCTTCCATGAAATCTTCTCTGGGCTGTCATAGCTGAAATGATCTTTTCAAATTTCTCAAACCAATTTAGAGCTTACTTTTAACTTGATAATTTCCTTTCTACTCTCTGTATTAGAGTTTAGCAATTATTTTTCTGATTCTCTATGTAAATTTAGAGGACCTTAAATGGGAAAAGAATTTAAAAATTTATTTTCATTACTCTTTGGTTTTCTTTGTAATCCTTTCTATTTTATTTTACACATTTAAAAACATATGAGAAGGGAAGGGATTCATTGTCTTAGCAGACTATCAAAGAAGTCAATGATGTAATAAAAGTATAGAAATTCTGGATGGTTAGATAAAGAATAAAAATATCATCAATGCAATAGAAAAAAAGAGCTACTTTTGTAATTCTGATAAAGGACAACCTACTTGTAAATAGACTATATTTCTGGCTTATTTCATAAATCAGACTTATTCTGGGCTGAGTATATCTCTGCTACCATCTGGTGGTCAAAAGGATACATTACATAGAGAAACCAATATGTTTTACCTGTTTTTCCCCATCTAACAGTATTTTGTCTAGTATTTGTGCTATAACTCTGACCATTCCAAAATGTTGTATTCGATACGTCCCATAGCATCATCCCAAATCAGATCTGATGAATCAATTCCATTTTGATGAGTCATGAGATTTTTGTCATAGTATCATACACTTAGAACTAGAAGGGACTTTAGACCATTTTAGATCATTTTTTCATACTATTCCCTTATCGCACAGAAAACTGAGGCTCAATGAATTAAATTTGCTCATGGCTACACAAACAATAAGTAAAAGAACTAGTACTTGAACCCAGACCTACTGATCACCTATCCCCTTCTCTTCCAACTATATGTGTATATTGATCTCATTATTATTTAATACATTACATATTTATTGATAGGTTTGATTACTCTCATTATACTGGTCATAATTATACCTTCTGCTTAAAAACCTCCTTTTGAGGAAGTTTTTAGTGAGTGGAAAATAAATTTTCTTTCCCTCATTCTCAGTTGCCTTACAAAGGCAGCCCACTCTGTGTGATTTCCCCATCCCCATCCTTGGACAAAGTTCTTTAAAATTACTCTGTATATGTTCAGATACGGTTGAATATAGCTTTGTCATGCTTCATAACTCTTAAATAACATGCCAGTTTTAAATTTATATGAAGACATTGTTTGCTTGCTTTTAAGAGCTAATGTTTTTGGGGTTTGGGGGTTTTTGGTTTGGGTGGGGGCTTTTTTGACTTGAAAACTTGTTGCTTTTAACCTCCTAAAATGTTTTTGTCCTTCAGATAAACTCCGAAGAAGTATGCCTAACCTAGCAAGGATGCCAAGTACAACAGCTGTCAGTAGCAATGTTAGTTCTCCAATCACTGTGAGAAACAGCCAGAGCTTTGACTCAAGCCTGCATGGTGCTGGTAATGGAATGTCAAGGATACAGTCATGTAGTAAGTAATGTTTCTTTGTCTTTTTTCTCTTTTTAATTTTCATTGCAATATTACAAAGCAATAAGAGAAATATATTTCCATATCATAGAGGTATTGAATGAAGTCCAGCCATCTTCTGCTTTTTATATTTTATTATATATTCTGCTTATAAAGTAGCTTTTAAATTGTGGTAGCTCATTGTGATTAACCTATTTTCTCACTAAAGATTGCATTATAGGGGCAGCTAGGTGGCGCAGTGGGTAGAGCACCAGCCCTGAAGTCAGGAGGACCTGAGTTCAAATTTGGCCTCAGACACTTAACACTTTCTTAGCTGTGTGACCCTGGGCAAGCCACTTAACCCCAATTGCTTCAGAAAAAAAAAGATTGCATTATAGGCCAGATTTGATGTTTTCTTGGTGAGTGTAGCTGAAAAAGATCTATCCATCCCCTTGGTATACTGACTGACTTGGATTTTGAGGAGATGGACTCAAACCAAAGAAATCTGTGAACCAGAAGGGACCTTATTAGTCATCTAATTCAACAACCTCATTTTACACATGGGGAAACCAAAACCAGAGGAGTTAGTGACTTGCCTAAAGTATGTCTGGCCAGACCAGAGCTCTGTGTACTATGGCTCTAGAGTGAGAAGGACCTGAATTCAATTCTAGCCTCAGACACTTACTAGCTATGTGATCCTGTGTGTGTTTACCTTCAAATGTAAAATGGAGGTGATGATAGAATCTGCCTTTCAGGGTAATTGTGAGGATAAAATTGAATATTTGTAAAGCATTTACCCTACTTTTTGGCATATGAATGGCATATCCCTTCTCCATATATCATTATTTTGTCCCAGACTCTTTCCACTCCACCATCCTCTATTTAGCTTTCAAAGTAATCTTTCTAAACTCCAGTAATTCCCTTTCACCTTCAAGATCAAATGTAAAATTCTCTGTTTGACATTTAAAAGCCCTTCATAACCTGTTCCTTCATCTTCCCCACCTTTCAGTCTTCTTATTTCTGACTTCTCATCTACTCTGTGATCCAATGACATTGGACTCCTTACTGTTCCTCAAACAAATCTTCATTTCACTGAAAATGGAGACATTTTCACTGGCTGTTTCCCAAGAATAGAATGACTTTTCCTCCTTATCTCCTGGTATCCTTCTAGTCTGAACTAAAATCCCACCTTCTATAGGAAACCTTTTCTAATCTTCCTTAATGCAGTTGCTTTCCTTGTGATGATTATCTTCAATATCTGTACATAATTGTTTCTATATTGTCTCCACCATTAGACTGTGACAGCAGGGACAGCCTTTTGCTTTTCTTTGTGTATATATCCCTATTGATTAACACCTTTTCTGGAATGTAGTAGGCTCTTAATAAATAAAAGTTGAACAACTCTGTGTGCAAGACATCAGTCAGCATGATATATTGGAGTTGGAGTAGCAGCATTGAAGCCAGGGAGAATCTGGGATTAATGTCCTGCCTTGTTAATAATGACTCCATTTGTGGTTATCTTGACTAACCATTCATGTTTGTTTGCCATTTTTTTTTTCTAGTTCATTTTCCACATGAGGAAAATGAAACAAACAAGATTAAGTGACTTGCCCAGGATCACACAGTTAGTGTTGTAGGAAAATTTGAATTTGGGAAGAGGAATCCTTTTGATTTTAGACCTGATACTCTAGCCACTGTGCCAGCTGGCTGTCTCCTGGATCATGAGGATGATGATGATGATGATCTTGGCCTCCTGTCCTTCCCCCCCATCCTGTGGGGGGGGGGTGTGGGTGTGTGTGTATCTATATGAAAGGGGTTGTGTGATAGGGAAGGAGGAAAAGAAAGAACCCCAATATCCTTAAGAAAATTTGAGGAAGGAAAGAACCTGAAGATCTTTCAGTTGTCCTATTTTCTGGTTAGGAATTGGCTATATTAACTTTTTTCCTCTTTGCTTCATTTTCTGCTGTGTTTTGATTAAAAACAAAGACGAAACTGTGGATGATTGTCATCAATGCAAGGTTGGAGGGAATTGTCTGATATAATATACTGTATATTTAAAGTATTTTTTTTTTTTAGATTGTGTACTAGAGTTTAAATAATCCTTGCTTTGGGGACATATGAATTATGATGACTTAGATGTCAGAATAGGACAAGATGGTTAGGGGGAAAAAAAAAACTAAGACAGAAAAATGAAGCTATTCTTTCCTGGCTCAAGGTTAAATCTGTTATTTAGCCTCTGCCAGTCATCTGGGAGCTGACAAGTTCTGGAGGCAGAATTTTGATGGAAAATCTATCAGGAGTCGTAAGTAATTCACTAGGAAGCAAGCTCAGTCTAGGAGATAGCCTAGATGTATGAGGATCACAGAAGAACCAGGTGGAGACTTAGCCATTTGGAGCCAGCACCCTAAGCTGGCAAAGAGTTAGCTCTTTGCTCAGAGTTAAGAATGTTTTTTATACCTTAAACCAAATTTCTTGTATTTTTTTTTTAAAAAAATGTAAATTCATTCTTAGCTTGCAGGCTATATATAGCTTGCCAAACTTTGGTCTAGGCCATGAAGTGTTTTTAAAAAAAAAAAAAAAAAAAAGGTAGCTGTCCAATAAAGGTAGGATACTGTTATACTCATAGAGTGAATATGTTCAAAGCTCAATAATTAGTGACATAGAAGGTATCCCAAGAAGGGGGAGGGAATGGAATCAAGTAGATTCCACAGATATTTGTTAAACACCTACTATGATGTGATAGATGCTAAGGACTCAACCATTAAATAAAACTTAGGCTCTTATATCAGAGTTTTGCTAACTGGGAGGTTATGATATGTATACAAACCACTGTGTAATAAATGTAAAAGGAGGGACTCGAAGGAATTTTGAGGCACTTTCATCTGCAGGGATCAGAGAAAGCTTTTTTGGAGGAGGCAGAAGTCAACTTGGAACTTGAAGGAAGTGAAAGATGCTATCAAGTAGAAGTGAGAATAAGTGGTCCATTCTAAATGAAGAGATTGGAATGAGAAAGGGTACGGAGATGAAAGTTAAAATAATAGAAAAAGGGGATCATGATAATGATGATGATTTTTGAAGTGTTTTAAGGTTTGCAAAAGTACTTTATAACATCTCATTTTATTCTCACAGTAATCCTGAAAAGTGGGTGCTATTATTATTATTATCATTATTATTTTACAGATAAGGAAATTGAAAGGTTTGATGAACTTGCCCAAGGTCATACAACTACTAAGTGTCTGAGGTCATTTTTGAACTCTGATCTTCCCTCCTCTAGATCTAAGTTCTATTTATTGTATCATCTAGCTGTCTGGAGTAATTGACAGTCAACAGTTATGGAAGATTTTTTTTTTCCACTATAAGAGTAATGTAATCCTTTTGTACTACTTACTACTTTCCTTATTGGGCAGCTATGGAAAGAATAGTGGAGGCAGGAAGACAGTAGAGGATACTCTTAAAATAGTCTGGGTTTTATCAGTGAGCCTCAGAATTAAGATGGTTGTATTAGGAAGAGAAAGTCCAGCATTTTTGCAAAGTGGTGAGAAGCAGGGGCTTAGCTACCAGCTTCTTGTTGCTGGAAGGGGTAGAGTGAGGATGATGCTTGAGAGGAGACTAGATGGGGCTTTTCCCCTAAAAAGCTAGGAGATATAAATATGACTTACTTTGGTTTATAGTCAGCAATTTTCCTTAAGTTCTTTGACATTTTTAAACTCAACGGAAGACTCACATGAGGGTCAGGGAGTGGGACATTATCTACTGTAAGTTGGGGCTCTCATGCTAGTGTTGGGAAATGTGTCCTTAAAGAATACATACAAAGAAGAGAGCAAAACTAGGAAAAATAGAAACTATGGTGAGGCATATTTTCAGATCTACCTAAGGAGAAACTTTAAACAGTTATTTATAACTAAATAATTTATTATTTAATTATTAATAATTATTAGTTATTTATAACTAAATAATGGTATTGCTTTGAAAAGGAATCATTTAACGATTTATTAAGTGCTTTCATGTCAGCCAGTGTCTAAGTAATGGAGATGCAAAGACAGAAATGAAATAATTCCTGCCCTCAAGGAGCTTACATTGTAATGAGGGAGATAGGTACATATATAAATATGTATGTAAGTTATTTTTTTTTTAAATGAATCTAAGGTTGATTTGGGAGGGAGGACACTAACACCAGAGAGCATCAGGAAAGGCTTCATATAGAAAGTGGTCCTCCAGGCATCTTGAAGGAAATCAGAGATGAACTGATTTGACCAAGATCACATGAGAAGTAATTAGTAGAGTTGGGATTAAAGCCCAGGTCTTCTGATAACAAATTAAGAACTCTTCTCCTGCTGTAACTTGAAGTTTTAGAACTGCAAAACTTCCCCTTGGCCTAATAGAATGTAAGCTTCTTGAGGGCAAGAATACCTTTCATATAGTAAACTTTTTAATGCCTATTGGGTTGGATTGCCTTTATTTTTTGTTTTTAGTTTGCTTTTTCCTGAGACAATTGAGGTTAAGTGACTTGCCCAGGGTCACACAGCTAGGGAGTGTTAAGTGTCTGAGACCAGATTTGAACTTGGGTCCTCCTGACTTCAGGGATGGTGCTCTATCCACTGCGCCACCTAGCTGCCCCTGAGTCATCTAAAGACTAGAAAAAAAGGAACAGAGGGTTGCTTAATATCTGGAGGCCAAGAGGCCATAAAGGATCATTTGTGTCTTTACTGTAAGTTTTGAAGATTGATCAATAAATAAAGGAAATTGATCATCTCTATAGCTTTCATATCATATGTAAAATTTTAGAATGTTCAAAATTTAATCTTTGTCATAGAATATGAGGTGAAAGGAAGTCAGAGGTTATTTAGTCCAATCCCCAGCTTAATGATACAATTCCCAATAGCCCTTGTTATCTACCTTCTCCTTGAAGACCTCTGCTAGTAACTGTTCTATCTCCAGAAGCAGCTCTTTCCATTTTTTGACTGCTCTAAATGTGAGGAAGTTTTCTTCTTTTAAAGATAACTGTAGTATTGGTGAAAAACTACTGTTTTTTTGGTCAGACATTAATTTGACTCTCAGCTCTATACTGAGCTGTCCATGTGACTGAGAGAAATTCAGTGACATCCTTTGGAGGTCAGTTTTTTCGTTTGTAAAATTTACAAAATATATTTATACATATATTTGTATGTATATAAATATTTAAATATGGAAAATCTTTTAAAATATGTGATAAAATTTATAAAAATAGAGTACTTCTATTCCTTTTGCAGAGAGATGTAAGGGCATTGCTTCCAGTCCTTTGTCTCACTTTTTTCACTTTGCTTAGCTGTGATCTGAAAGCCTAACTTTCCCACTGACTCATCAGCCCCACTTCACAGCTTTGGTTTCCCTCCAGGGGAAAGCAAAAGAAATATTCAGGGCTCAGTATGATCTATGTAACTCTTTTACACTCAAACAGAAACTCCTTGAATTAATTTCATGAAATAAATATTACAGGAAATTTGACTGGAAACTTTTTCTCAGATTGATAGAAATAATCATGATTTCAAGTGAAGATAAATTTGCTTTTTATAGCACTGTTTTAAGTGTCTTCCCCCACTCCTATTATTATGGTAGACCCTGAAATTAAATAACTTAGCATCAAGTAATCACTAATTATTTGATGCTACTTTAAAAGAAAATCTATAGAGGAGTGCTTTGGGAATCTCTGCTTGGCTCCATGCTATTTATCCTTTCTTTGCATGATTAACTCAAATGAAGGTACTCATTTGATAAAAAAGCTAGGAAGAATAGATATCACCTTTGCTGAGAGTCAAGATCTAGAAAATGATCTATAGTCCAGGATGAGAAGCAACATGATGTAGTAGATAGACTATTTAGCCTTGGAATCAGGAGATCTGGGTTTATACTACTTTAAACCCTTAGTTGTGTGACTTTTAACTTTTTAACTTTCAATTGCCCCATCTTTGCAGCCTTTGATCTGGTCTAAAAGTTCATTTGCCTTCATAGTGATCCATTCAACTCTCAAAGAGCTCTAAGTGCTTAAATGGGATCTGCATTATGAAGGGTTTCAAGAAATCTTGCCTGAAATGGAAGGATTTTAAATATTCCAGGACTTTCAGGAAATTACATTTAAATGTGACTCAGCTTTAACTATCTTTTGAATCTCTAAATGTAATTGAATAGCTATGGAAATGCTAACACAGTTGATCTTCTTAGTTTTCTCAAGTATAAAATGTTTTGATATTGTATTGTCTACTTCACAAAGTTATCCGGAAGACAAATCTTAAAGCACTATACAAATATGAGTTAATAGATTGAGTTTAGCTTTAAGAAGACATTTTATAAATTATTAAGGTATAATATAAAGGAAAAAATTCTGTTTTTTACTTCAAAAAATCAACTCCACAAGTACAAGATAGGATAGTTGTAGTTGGATATAAGTTCACATGTAAAAGACTTAGGGAAATTATTAGTAGTCTTATAAATTCCATATGAGACAAGAGTATTATAGGGCAACTTTAAAAGCTAATGTATTAAAAAGTGACATCTAACTGATATTGCTATACTAAATCCTGTTGGATATAGTATGTGGGTACCATATTTTAGGAAGAGCATAGATTGGTTATACAATTCAAAATGGATATATAACAATATCAAAGATTGTCATAAAAAATAAGAGAAGCAGAAAATATAATTTTGAAACTTACAGGTAGTGGTTTTTTTGTTTTTTGGTTTTTGTTTTGTTTTTTTAAACTCAGGCAGTTGGGGTTAAGTAACTTGCCCAAGGTCAAAACAGCTAGGGAGTATTAAGTGTCTGAGGCCAAATTTGAACTCAGGTCCTCCTGACTTCAGGGCTAGTGCTCTATCCACTGTGCTACCTAGCTGCCCCCAAGTAGATACTTTCTTAATCAGACAAGGCAGATACAAAAGATAAATAATTTTGATTATAGTTAGTCAATCAGTAAGCATTTATTTATAATGTTGTACTATGTGATGGGCACTATTCTAAATTCTGGGAATATGAAAAAAGGTAAATAATCCCTACTTTTGAGATAATGGGAGAAGGGGCAACAAGAGGCAAACAACTTTGTACAAAATAATGCATAGGATAAATTACAAATAGTAATAATAATAAAAAAAGGAAACCTTTAGAAATAAGAGGAATTGAAAAGACTTCCTGTAGATTTTAGGATTTTAACTGGAACTTGAAGGAAGCCAAAGAAGCCATGAGTTGGAGATGGAACTTTCTCTACATGGAAAACAACCAGAGAAGATGCTTAGAGATGACATGAAGTGTCTTGCATGAAATTGAAAAGCTCCTGCACAAAAGTAATGCATCTAGGATAAGAAAAGAAGAGGTCAGAAGTAACCTCAAATTTGTATCAGATTTCTCTGATAAGGATTTAATATCTGGGATATACAGACATCCAACAGCAATATGTAAGACCAAAAGCAATTTCCCCAAAGAAAAATTGTTGAAAACCATGAACAGACAATTTTCAAAAGAAACACAAACTTCCTAGCTGTGTGACACTAAGCAGGTCACTTAACCCCAAATTGCCTTAGCAAAAAACAAAATAAAAAACACAAAGTCTTAACACCATCTGAAAGAATACTCCAGATCATTAATAAGAGATTATACAGACAGCAAATATGAAAAGATGATCAAAGTGAATCATTGTTGGAGAAAGTAGTAAAAAGATAGGCACACTAATATGTTGGAGTCCACCTTTGAATTAGAGCCATTCTGTAAAATGATTTGAAATTATCCAAAAAAAGTATCAAATACATCTATAGTTTTTGATCCAGGGATACCACTGCTAAGTATAAACTTCAAAAAAGTCACTGATGGGGGAAAAAAAAAAAAAATCACAGAACACACCAAAATTTTTATAGCAGCACTTTATGGCAACAAAGAGCTAGAAACAAAGTAGATACATCTTGGTTGTGAAATAGCTTTTTTTTTTTTTTTTTTTTTTTAAAGTGATATCAGTGTAATGGAATATTAATGTACTATAAGAGATGACAGATATAGAGAGGCAAGGAAAGACTTACAGGAACTGAATGCAAAGCAAAATAACCAGAGCCATGAAAATAATCAGCATAGTAGTATAAATGGAAATAGCAGCAGTTATAAAACAGTTGAAAATGGCTATTACAAAAATTAATCTTGGTCCCAAATAAGCTTTACTTTTGTACAAGTAGAGGCTTCACAGATTTGGAAGATGGCATGTATTCCCAGTTTTGAAAAAAAAAAATTGTCTAGTTTTTTCCTACTTCCTCTTTTTCTTAAAATGTTCTTTGGTGTGGCGGGGGGGAAAGAAGAAAAAAGAGAGGGAGAGAGAGAGAGAGAGAGAAAAGGGAGGAGAGAAATATTTAGATGATATTAAAAATATAAATAAAGATTTTTTTTTAAAGGGAAGTATCTAGAGGAAGGCATTCTCTTAAAGGTTTGTGAAGAATCTCAAAGTCATGACATAGGAAGATTTAAAGGATGTTTGCTGTGAAGAAGAAAAAAAGACTAGATGATATCTGTTTCAAGTATTTGAACAGATGGCATGTAAAAGAAGGCTTCGATTTGTTTCGCTTCACCCCCAAAGTTGATCTAGAAACAGTTGTAGAAAGGTAGATTTAGATGAAATGTAAGGAGAAGCTTATTAAAAGTGAACTCTAAAAGTTTAATGGGCTGCTGTTTATGGGTCATTTGCCATATGATATGGTCACTTGGTTCAGGTTTGTTATTATTTGGAATCAATGTGTAATATGATTTATAAGATTTCCTCAGTTGAACCATCTTTAAAATTTCTTCTCATGAAGATTTTTGTTTTCTTCTAGTTCCATCACCAGGACAGCTTCAGCATCGAGTTCACAGTGTGGGTCATTTTCCAGTGTCCATAAGGCAACCTCTTAAAGCTACAGCCTATGTGAGTCCGACTGTTCAAGGCAGCAGCAATATTCCTTTATCCAACAGCTTACAGGCATATTCCAACACAGGAATCCCTGCTCCAAACAAAACCACTACTCCTGGGATGATAGGGAGAAGTGGGCTTCCAAGACCATCTTTGTCAATAAATGGGAGTAACTTACCCCGGAGCAAAATTGCACAACCTGTGCGAAGGTGAGATTGTTTTTTAACCTTTTCTTTAAAACTTGTGTTATATTTTGCTAGTTCTTGAACTTTACTATCTGTTGCTTTTTGTGTGTATGAAATTAAGGTCTTATTTTTATCATTAATTGTATATAATTAAATAAAAACATATTCTAGCAAATCAGATATATAATTACATATTAGATATAGCCTATGTTATACAATCAGCCAGAGTGACCTGCTTCTTTGAGAGCTGGTCTCTGAGATAGGAAGAAAACATAAATTCAAGGTCCATCTCTGATACATGGGATGTATAACTTTGGGGCATTTCACCTCTTAGTGCCCTAGGCAACTCTCTTGACTATAAATTGCGGAACAGTTGTTGATCTATACTGTAGAAGAAGTGTCTTATCAGGGGAACTCATAGGCACAAACTCAAAACAAAGTTATAACTGATAACAGTAGTTGAATTTAAAGAGAAAAAAAATGCCTTCCACTTCATAAGCTTTTGAAGGATGGGTGATACAAATATCTTTTTTTTTTTTTTTTTTTGCATAAGAAGAAAATTAAAAGACAAATTAAATGATCTGTTTCAAGGTCTGCAATTAGAATATAACAGAACTGGCATTAGACCCTATGGCTTTAGACTTCAAATCCAGTTCTCTGGGTATATAAAAAGGTTTATATTTTATGGTAAACAATAAATAAATGTTATCAATTAATTTGCATTCCTCAGAGTTAGAAGAACATTTGCAAAGTTATAACATTTTAAAGAAACCATATCCTTTTATATACAATAAAGAATACAGAATTAGAGACCAAAAATTATGGAAAACATTAGAGCATTTAATGATCTAATGATCCATTCTGCTCCCCCCTAACCTCCCTGCTTCACAACCTTTGATTTTGTCTTAAATTAAATTTCTTCAGAGTGCTAAAAATGCTTTGACATTTATTTCTGGCTAAAGGCAAATTATAATGACTATTGATCTGAATTTTTAGGTGCCAGGAGAACTGGTGTCAGAAATGGGGTCTAACAGAACAATGTCCTGATAATTTGGGGAACTCGGGTCTCACATGTGATGACTTGTAAAGTACATGAGAAAAAAGTACAAGGCCAATCTAATTTGACAAATCTGAAGGGAAAATGGTATTATTGGAGGCAATTGTCATTTGTTCTTTGTTCTCAAAGAGGACTATAATCTCTCAAAGGTGATCTCATGACATGCAATTGAGTTGGATTTAAGTGAGGGTGCTCTCTATATAAAGTCACCAGCCTCACTTTCTTCTCAACTTTCTTCTGGGTTCAGTGGCAAGGTACAGATCAGTATGATTGGAATTAGTGTTCATATGCAATATGGCTCAATGGAAGGAGCATTGATTTAGAATTAAAGGGCATGGATTAAATCTTGGCTCAGCCATTTTATTGTGTGGTTTTGAACAAGTCATTTAATCTTTGTGGCAGAAAATGATAGCAGCAGACATACAATATCATTCTTCAGCTTAATACATCTCTGTATCAAATGTCATTCAACAAGTATTCATTAAATGTTTACTATATGTCAGACATTGTATTAAGTGCTGAGAATAAACAAAAAAGCAAAAACATGATCCTTGGTATCAAGAAACTCATATTCATGGAGGAGACAACATATAGATATGTGTGCATATATATACACGCCATATTCAATGGAAATGGAAAGTTATTTCAGATGGAAAGCCCTAACTATAAATAGAATTGGGATCAGGGACTTAGGCTGGAAAGTTCTTGTGCAGATGGTATAATTTAAACTGAGCCATAAAAGAAGCTAGGGAAGCTAAGAATCCAAGGTGGGAAGGAAAGGGCCTTCCAGCTATATGTATTGGAAGACTGGAAAAGTAGGAAGGGGTCTAGTTGTAAAGGATTTTAAATGCCAAATAGGATTTTCTATTTGATACTACAGTTTGAATGGAAAGATAATGTGGACAGACTTGTGCTTTAGGGAAATCACTTTGGCAGCTAATTGGAGGAAGGATTGAAATAGGAAGAAGTTGAGGCAGGAAGACCAACCAATAAGAAGATTTACAGTAATTCAGGTGTGAAGTGATTGTTCACCGATGACAAGCTATATTATTAAAGAGATGACATATACAGGAGATGAAGAAATAATAAGATGGGACAGACAGCACATTGGCTATGTGGGATGAGTGGTGAGTAAGGAATTAAAGGTGACACTGAGGTTGGGAGAGTGAGGATGGTGGTACCCTCTGCAGTAATAGAAAAGTTGGTAAGAGGGTGAGCAGGGGGGAAAAGATAATGAGTTCTTTTTTGGATATAGTGAGTGAATTCAAGATGCCTATGAAACATTCAGTTCATCATTCCAGAAAGGAAGTTGGCAGTGTGCTGGAGCTTATGACAAAGATTGGGGCTAGATATTTTGATTGTATTTGGGTGACTTCCATCAGAAACATGCATAGATCATATGACCATATTTTTCAAATGGCACTTCTTCTGCAGTTATTTTTGAGCGCAATGTTCTAGAAATTTACAAAATATATGCCATTATGTAACCTTAAAATAAGCTCTGACAGAAGGTACTGGAAGGAAACCTATTATATTGTCTGTTCAAGTATTTGAGAATCTTAAAATATAAGAAATGAGAACTTATATTTCCTCTTTATAAAGTGAAGAATGGGCAAAAACTAGACAGTTTAGAACTCAGTCTAATCTACTTTCATTTGTAATAGGCCCAAGTCCCTTGACAGCTTTTAAGTGGGGCAGTAAATACCATAGCAGACTCTAGCTGGGTCAAACTATGTGTGTTCCTAGACAAACACATTCCTTCCAAGTTCAGCTCTTTGTGTCTTGGCAGTGTCACAAAATGATCTTATACTAAAATGCAGATTTTGTTAGGGCAACTCTGGTATCTTAGTGATGTGAGTTATATAGACACAGATGATGGTAACCACCAAAAATTGGGGTTCATTCTTATGAAGAATTCTATAGCTATTCTCTTTGGCAAAAGGAGCATAGGTTACAAACTGAAGAGATACAGTAGACACCAGGAATGGTAAATATGAAATAGAGTTGGGAGAGCATATAAAGACAAGTTCTTTAGTAGAACTCACAATTTCCCAATAGAAAGGTTGAAAAGGGGGACCCCAAAAGTCCCAGACCAGAGTCACAAGGTTTCTCAAAAGAGTTTGCAGGCTTGAACCTATCCCCAAGTCAAGGGGCAAAGTTTATTAAAAGCAATGTGACACCATTACCAAGCAAACTGAATTGTAAGGGAATTCAGTGAAGAGACTGAAGCAAGAAGATATACTTATACAGCTTTCAATCATAGATATGTTAATTCTATGACCTATAAGGGTAAGGCTAGGAAGTAATTTCCAAATGAATTAAGGGTGGTCTTCAGGTAGATTGGGTGTGCTTAGTTTCCAGAGGCAGATTCCAAAGCCAGAAGACCAAGGACTCATTAGGACAGAAGCCCAAAGGGCAGGGGACCCTAAAATCACATTACATCAAAGGGAGTACCCCATGAGGTTGGGGCATGTCCTTAGCTGGCAGATTGAATCCTGAAAGGGATTTAGCACCCTAAAAGAGTTAGCAATAAGGAGGAGAAGTGGGGTTGGGAAACATAGTGGAGTTAGAAAAAATTCTATGTGATATGAGAGATGGGGTAAGGAGAAAGACACCATGAGGCAGAGTGCCATGGAGGACTGACCTAAAGGGCAGCAGCAAAGCCATGGTCCATAAGTAGATTTTAAAGGGAAAATTTGACCTCAGAGACATGTCTGGGATTTGGCAAGTAGAGGCTGAGAACCCTCAAGGGTTTGGCATAACTTGAATTTCTTACTGGATGACCTCCCCCAGGGTGGGACACAGAGCTAAACTGATCTTTGTGTCTTCTCCTGCCTCAGGGATTAATTTTTATCAATTCCTCTGTTAACCACATTCCACATTGAAGACCTCCTCACTAGTCTGGTGACTCCCTTTTCTGTCTTTGCAGTTCTTTGGCTAGAATTTTGTAATTATGACCTAGATCTATTGTTATACTTGACCTTGGCTTCTGTAGATCCATTCCAGCAGAGGTTTCTTTAGGGAAGCTTAATAACTGTCTGATTAGCTGTAATGCCTTTACATAAACCCACTTTTTAATTACTTTCACTGCTTTGATTATGTTTAACAGATTGCTGAGAACAATGCCTTTTAGAAGACATTCTTGTTTCTTTGGTGTATATACCTTTTGCTTAGATGTGCAACTGTCTTTTAATATGGGTCTCATCTGTCTTGTTTTAGTCCCAGTTGGGATATAGAATTCATTTTCTTAGCTAATGAATAAGAGTGACCTGGCTCAAAGATCATCCTCAAAATGAGTATCATCACCCACTATATGGAAGACAAGGTCTTGCTATGCTCTAATGTATTGTGCTGAATATCTGGAATATTGAATGCTGAGAATAAAAAGAAAAGCAAAAAATAGTCCTTACTCTTAAGCAGCTTCCTGTTTAATGGGGAAGACTACATGTAAACAGAATGGAAAGAGCCCTGGATTCCATGGAAAAACTTGGCCTTTTTAAGCTAAGGTCTTTAACAGATTTTAGTTTGCCTGGGGCAACTGCCCATTCAGTGATTAAGGGCAGGTAAAAAAGTAAGGCCAAAGATAGCCTAGTTTGCCTACTCAAAAAAAAAAAAAAAAAAGAAAAGAAAAGAAAAAAAAAAAAAAAAAAAAAAAAGAAAAGAAAAAAAAAGAAAGGAAAATATGCAACTGGGAGGTGAAAACCCTCTGGGTTTCTGCCCAGAACAGAATCTGTTGGTATTTTACACTTACTCTGAGCCACTAAAACCCAAAGGAAGACCAAGTGAGTGGGATATTCTATTGACCAATCAGTGAGATCTGGAGTGATTTAGTTTTAAAGCCTGGTCTAGTAAGTATGATTTGAATCTCAATGGGCTTTATCAAAGCCTGGTTTTTCAAAGCTCTTTTTCAAGAAAGGTATACCACACAGAGAGGAGAAATTTCTAATTCTGTCATAGAGAAGGTGTACTAAGATCAGACAGAAAAGACTTCTTGCAAAATGATGAATTAATTGATTTTATTAGTCAAGTCATTTGATATTCAGAAAATTTCCTAAAGGTTCTAGATTGCATTGTGATATTTAGGATGACTCTGTAATTTGAGAACAAAGTCCTTCAGAAAGTACCATGATTAGTTTGATTTCAAGTAAATTAAGAATTCTGATCAGCTATAATTGGACACATTGTACTTTGCCTTCAACATAGCAATGCCATTTTGGTCCTCTTCAGCAATGAAGGATAACCAACCAAGAATTAAAACTTTGGTATAAAAGCAATGCAGTTGAACTTTTAGGATTAAAAGTAAAAAGTGATGATTCCTGTGTTACTTATTAGTCATGTGCCATCTTTTTCTTTTGCTTTCCAGTTTTCTTCAGCCCCCAAAGCCTCTGTCTTCACTTAGCACTCTGAGAGATGGAAATTGGAGAGATGGCTGCTATTGATGTGGCATTTTGTACTCTTAGAAGACTGGGAAAGAAGTGGAAAATGAGGGTTGTGTTGCCTAGCTGGCTGGGTGACAGTACAATGGGCGTTTGTGTCTTTCCCTCCTTACATTTTAATGGATTCACCATGCTGTTTTTCAATGGACCTATTACCAGAGACTAAATTTTGCACTTATATATTTGCCTGGGATACTGCAATGTTCTCAAACCCACAGTTGCAGTATTGTGACATTTAGAACTAGATTTTTTTTTTTTTTAATAGAACTACTATGTACCTGAACTACTTTTTTGAGAGAGTTAAAATGTACCAATATTAAATACTGCTTTGCCATATCCTTTTTTTTTTTAAAGGTTACCTGTTCAATGTACTTACACTCTCTAAATTCCTTTGTCCATTACATGTTTTGTATTTTAATACATTGCCTATAACTGGGTCTTATAACATACTTTGAACTTTAATTTTTATAGTTTACAGGAATCCTATCTTTTTTTGCACTTGTTTCTTTTTATGCCTATTTGAACCACTAGGGAACAATTTAAATTTTTGTGCCATAAAAAGTATTTTTGTGGTAAGGTACTATTTTTTTAGCTCTGGGGCGAGATCAACAGAAACACACCATATAGTTTGAGAGACCTATAATCTTGTTTTTGTTGTAGGATGAGCACAAAGTAATTGAAGAGTTCAGGGGAGATGGCTAAGACAGCAAGGGAATCCAGTGGTTTTTGCCTTGTTATTGTTTCCTTAAATGTTAATTTATTATCACATCCTGTTTGGTATTTGTGGATCACATCACAGAATCTCAGAGGCGGAAATGCACATTGCATTTACCACGTGCAATGGTCTCTACACTAACTGTGGGATTTCAATACTTTGTTACAAAGGATGAAACTGTAATGTTTTACTAACATTTGCTTCTGGAAAAAAAAAAGAATGCATTTTAATGCAAATAAATCTTTTTGATAGACCTTTTACAGAATCCAATTGCACTAATGAATGCTTTCTTATGGCATATGACCTAATATTTGTTACTGTGTATACCGCTGTTTTGGAATGTTTCAGAAATAAAGAATCTATTTCAGCAATATTAAGTCACACATGACTGTGCAACCTAATGTGAAGAGATGGTTTCCTATGAGCTTTATTATTTTAAAGATGTTTGGATTGTTGCTGTTTTGAGAAAACAGGGATTTACATTGCTTGAGCATCTTCATATTTACTGTAGAGTTCCTTGGGCTAAAATGTTTGTTCAATGGAGAAATGAAAAATACTCTGCTTTAAACCATTACCAGGAAGTTATATTTAATTTTCAACATAAATTGTGAACATCAAGTATATTTATCCCAGAGGGGAACTTTGGGACTTCAGTAATAATGGGTCAACCTGATGCTTTGAAACATATGTAGGATAAACAATTCATCAAAGATATCAGCATATTTTGCAAATGGAATTCAGTTAATTTCTGAGACATCAAAAAAATATAAAAGTAATCCTTTCTCCTCATTTCAGAACTGACAGTGTTCTGGAAAACTTTTCAGAATAGAATATGATAATTTAGGAAAACATTCGTATTCAAGTTTAGAGTTAAATATTTTGCCATGGTTAGGAAAAAATCTTTTCATTTTCTGTGTTTAGGAATCAGTTGTTCACCTTAAAATATACTTAAAACATAGGAGTTGCAGCAGAAAATACATTACACACATATAAACAGATAAATGATCAGTTAGGAAAAGAGGCAGAAAGGAGAAGGGAATAAATACTTATATACTACTTACTATGCCTGGCACTGTATTAAGAGCTTTATAAATGTTTCATTTTATTCTTAATCCTGCAAGACAAATTGAAAGTTATTTGACAGTTGAGGAAACTGAGGCAAATAGAGGTTGTGGTTTGTTTCCAGCATCACAGAGAGTGTTTGAGGTCAGATTTGAACTTATCTTCCATAAATTTTCAATATTGAATTGGCAGTAGAATATAAATTGTCATTTTATCAGACTTTCATAGATCATTCTCTGCTAATGTTTATTTCTTAAATGCTTAAAAATAGTCATATAAAGTATACATCCAACAACAAAATGTGCTAGTATTTAGGAGATACGGTAGATTTGTTTAGCTTACATTTGTTACTCTTAAAAACAATGGGTCAGGTATTTGGTTCATCTTTTATTGGCTGTCATTGAACATTTATTAAGTGTTTACTATGTGCTAATACACATTCCCCACAGGAATACAAGAAAAGGTAAAAACAGCCTTTATCCTCAAGAAACTTGTATTCTTAATGGGGGGAAAAATCTAAATAACTACATACAAAATATATACATAAAGATTAGATGAAATGTAGTCTCAGAAAGGAAAGCAATAGCAGCTGAGGGTAAGGGGTGGGAGTTGAAAAATATCTTCTGCAAAAAAGGTAGTATTTGGGGCAGCTAGGTGGCGCAGTGGATAGAGCGCCAGCCCTGAAGTCAGGAGGACCTGAGTTCAAGTCTGGCCTCAGACACTTAACACGGCCTAGCTGTGTGACCTTGGGCAAGTCACTTAATCCCAATTGCCTCAGGGGAAAAAATGTAGTATTTGAGCAGAATTCAAGAAAGGGAGGGAATCTAAGAGCTGGAAATAAGAGGGGAGAGAAGATTCTAGGCAGTTTGGAGTGTACAAGAATTGAAAGTCCAGTGTGGCTGGCTTAGGTGAATCATATAGTTTGTAAACAAGAACACAGTATAAATAGACTGCAAAGGTAGGAAGGAGCCAGATTATATAAATTATTAACAACAGAGGACTTGATATTAGTTGGAGGTGTGGGTGGGAACAAAGTGAACTTAAGAAAATAGCTCATTGCTGAAATAAATAAAAGCCTTGGAGATTTAATTATAAGAATTTTTTTTGACAAGCTTGTTGAAGCCACATGTGTAGCAAGGGTTTGCCACTTGAAGAGATGGCTGTCCTCTGCAGGTAGCATGAAGATGTCTGGTGGCTCAAAGGAAAGTATTCTCTAGTCTCTTTTCCCTAAAACCTCTAAGGGATGCTTTAAATCCTAAGAAGGGAAGCAGAAAGAGGCAGAAGGCCACTGTGTTCTTCTCAGAGGTAGAGTATATGGATTAGAATTATATTTGCTCCCTTAAATATTGTTAGTCAGCATGTCCACTTTTTAAAATATGGGTTGCAACCCCATATGGGGTTTTGTAACTGTATGTGGGGATCATGAATTGTGATTTGTTATCAGTAAATTTTTAATTTGTGTACCTATTTTCTATATATACCCAGTCACAATTTTTTCCAGAAAAAAAAAGTGATTGTGAGTAGAAAAGTTTTAAGAAGCTGTGGTCTACGTGTTGTGATTAGGTTCAATCTAACTTCTGATTTTTATAATTCTTGAAGGGAAGGCAAACTCCAACCATTACATTCAAGGCTTAACTAGTTCTACAATAAACACACAGAATAACAAAGAAACTCATTTCTCTAAATCATAACAAAACAGAAATCAAAAAAGGTATACATAGGAAAATGTCAGGCAACACAATAAAAGGAATGATCTCTTATAGAAAGTGTGATAACAGCTTAACCAAAATAGAATCCTAGATCTCATACTAGGGATAGTTCTATGAAGTCTTTAGGCTAGCAAGCTGGTGATAGGGGCATAATGGAGACTGCCAGTCATTTTATATCTTCATATATAATCTTAAGTAACCTGAAGTGGAGTTGGTTTCTCCATCAGTCTCCTACCCCCCTGAAGCTGGAAGTCAGAGGAGCCCACAAGAGAATTCAAAGATGACAAAGATAGAAGAACCCACCTCTCTCTGGTTTTCTGTCTCAATTGCTACCTAGTCTTAATCACTGAATGGCTTCAGCCTCAATCAACAGATCTGTTGAAGACCTTACCTTAAAAAGGTGAAGGTCTCCCATTTCATCCAGGACCATTTCCAGGCAGCTTGATCATATCTTGCCACTGCACCCAGAAGGCTCTGGAGGGGAAAGGAAGGCAGGCACAGCCTTTCCTTACTTGAATTCAATTCACTTCCATGTCATGGCATCATCTTCCTGATGTCATGGTCCTCTGATCCTTTTTGAAAACAGATAAATGATATGCTCTTAAGTCATTATAATGAAGAAAGATTTGAGATCAAATCCTCTTTCATAAACAAGCTATACTAACTCTGGGCAAGTCACTTGGTTTCTTTCCTCATCTATAAAGTACAGATAATAATATTTACTTACTTTCCAGGGTTGTAATGAGAATAAAATAAGATTTTCAAATCTTAATATTCTTTTTTTTTTTTTTTTGCTTTTTGCTGAAGCAATTGGGGTTAAGTGACTTGCCCAGGGTCACACAGCTAGGAAGTGTCTGAGATCAGATTTGAACTCGGGTCCTCCTGATTTCAGGGCTGGTGCTCTAACCACTACGCCACCTAGCTGCCCCTAATCTTAATATTCTTTATAAATGTCAACCACTTCTGCAACTACCATTACTGTAGCCACTGCTGCTACTGCCATACTACCACTATCACCACCACTGCAACCTATACTGTTACTATTATGCCTCTTACCCAAGGTTTTAGTTCTTAAAGATAAAAAATAATGAATAAAGTTATTTCGTTTGAATTTGTCAAATTATTTTAAAGAAAATCTTAAATTGTCATTTTTAAGAGAGAACTTTCTCCCCCCTCTTTTTTTTTTGAATTGAATGCAAATTCAAGTATTCAGAATATAAGAAGGAATTTCAATATTGGTAGAATTTCAGTGTTTTGTCTTAGTTAAATATTTCTTCAGTAACTATTTTGGATTTTTTGAAACAAAATTAACCAGAGTCTGACTTCCCTTTAATCACCAGCATATTTATGAGCTGTATTCCCAAACCCCATTCATCTTATTAACTGCCATGCCCTACCAGAAACTAAGTTCTTGGATAACAGCCATCTATTACTCCAAACTCCCACCCTTAGGAGTGATTGCTAATTTATTGATTATCTCAATTACCTATTACAAATAAGCTCTAGCCATGCTTTATTTCATTCCCCTACAGACTCACAAGTTGACATCTGTTCCCTCTATGTTCTATTTTCCCCCACCCTTTTGTTCCTGGAATCATAATCAAATCAGTTCTTTCATCAATGTCAGGAAAAAACATGTCAATCTTTCCCCTCTTTAACTCCATTCACTATGTTTATATTTTTTCACACAATATTTTCCATGGGTCACTACCCCACTTTATATGTGTCATATTGCCTTCCCCCATTAGAATGTTAGTTCCTTGAGGGTATGAACTGCCTTCAGTTTTGTACTTCTATCTCCAGCAGTTAGCACAATGATTGGCAATTTCACCTATAGTTTATTCCCAAAGTCCATTGGTATGGTCTCTCTCCTTACTGGTAGAAATTAATATCCTGTCAGTCTGAGGATGAGGAGAAGTTGGAGAAAGCCAGAGAGAGGAGAGCTCTTTCATCTTTTTCAAATCATCTTTGAGTTCTCTTCAAGCCTGAAGTGACTCTGGGCACTTTTGACTTTTAGCTTTAAGGAGGAAGATGGAAAAAGGCAACTTTGCTTCATGTTGCTAAAGGAAGACTCTGCAAAGACACACACAAAAAACTGGCAGTCTCCATCATGTCCCTAAAAACATTTATAAATGCTTTTGTTCCTTCCTTCCTTCATTGATTAGTGTATTCACAGGGAAGACAATCCTATAAGCAGGACATAAATAGGAAAACAAACCTGTGAAAATATCATGGTAATCTGTTGTGACAATTTATAACCTGAATTTGAATAACTACAGGTCTAATTAAGTTTTTGGAATAGTACTATTAAAAAAAAAACAACAACATATGATATGTATTTTTTCTTCCTTCATGAAAATCCTATTCTGATTCATATCATTGTATGGCTTTTACCCATGACTGTGCAAAGCTGTTAGCAGAATATATATCTGGTTGGATCTTGAAGCAGAGAAGTTTTGTGCCTGGTTCTGGAGATGGACTATGTTTTTCCAAGAACCAGCCTACATATGGAGCCAAAAGAAAACTGAAAACTAGATGACAAATTATTGGCCATGATGTCTCATGATACTTGAAAAACTTGAGACTAGTTTATTGTCTAACCTGTGACCAGGCTTGGCACACTTCTATGCATGCCATATTGTTTTAGGATCTCGGGGAAATTTCAGGTCAGGGAACCGCAAACTTTCAGTCTTCCCAAAGCAGTCAGATCTGGGGTAAAGTCTGACCCATAATACAAAATCTGAAGTCAGAAAGTAAGGTTAAGATAAAAAAATTGGAAAATAAATTATAACTATGTTATAAATAAGGGCAGCTAGCTGGAATAATGCATAGATCACTGGATTTGGAATCAGGAAGATTCATTCTCATGAGTTCAAATCCAGCCTCAGAAACTTTACCAGTTGTGTGACTCCGGGTAAGTCACTTGACCCTATTTGCCTCAGTTTGTCATCTGTAAAACAGGTTGGAGAAGGAAATGGCGAACTATTCGAGTATTCTTGCTAAGAAAACCCCAAATAGGGTCACAAACAGCTGTACATGAATAAAATGACTCAACAACAAATGAAAGAATTGGAAAGAGAATCAACATCTTTGCACAAAACCTTACCTAAGGAACAGATTCCTTGACATTTAGAATAGACCAAATAGAAGCTGATAGCTGTATAAGATAACAAAAAATAATAAAGCAAAATAAAAAGTCAAATTGTTTTCTTTCATAGTTTAATTTCATTTATAAAATCAATTTGAGTTTTTAAAAAACCTCAATTCATTTCGTACAGAGATTCCAGTTGAATTTTTTGTCTATTTTTAATTTTTTTTTATTTTAGGTTTTGCTCATAGATGTTTTAGAGTCATAGTCTTCTTCCCTGTGTCTTAAGTTTCAGTATCACTATAATAGCTTTTTAAGGTGAGATCCTACCATCTTTAAGATTAAATATGAAATCTTCTGGTATTTGAAACCCTTTACAACCTAAGACATTTTTGCCTTTCCAGTCTTCTTATACTTCTATATACTTTATAATTTTTGTTGTTCACTTCCAATTCTTGGATTCCCTGGTTTCCTTCAAGAATCATTTTCAACAGCAAGTTATCTCCTGCTATACATCCTTTAGATCTTTCCTCTGAGATTACCTTCCATTTACATTTTATTTATTTTATAGGTATATATTTATTTGCATTTTTTCTTCTCCATTAGAATGTGAGCTTCTCAAGAGTAGGACCTATATATTTGCCTTTTTTCTTTCTTTTTTTTTTTTTTGTATCTCCAGGATTTAGAACCATTCCTGAGAGCCTAGTAAGTATTTAATAAATGCTTTTTAATTAATTGTTATAAATATTTTGGCCTTTCTTCTTGACATTAATATTGTCATCTTTGGGTTATATATATATATATATATGTACACACACATATATATATATAATTATAGAAACTAATACTGATGAAATATTAAAATAATTTCTTAGGATGAGAAGGCAGGGAAGAGTTGCAATGTTGTAAGCATGTATGATTGTTGCCCTTTATTCTTTTTTTTTTTTAAATTTTATTTGCATAACATATGTGTGGGTAATTCTTCAACAATAACCCTTACATAGCTTTCCGTTACAAATTTTTCCCCCAACTCCCCACCCCTCCCATAGATGGCAGGATATCCACTACATGTTAATTATGTTAAAATATTGGCAAATCGAATATATGTATACATATTTCCAAACTTGTCATTGTTGTGCAAGAAAAATCTTGTCTACACAAACGATATATCAGATAAAGGAAACACAATGTAAGCAAACATCAATCAAGGAGTATGAGAATGTTATGTTGTGGTCCACATTTCACATCCCTCTCTCTGGGTGTATATGGCTTTCTTCAGTGAACAATTGGAGGTGGTTTGAAACATTTCATTGTTGAAGAGAGCCATGTCCATCAGAATTGATCGTCATATAGTACTGTTGTTGCCGTGTATAATGATCTCCTGGTTCTGCTCATTTCACTCAGCATCAGTTCATGTAAGTCTCTCCAGGCCTCTCTGAAATCATCTTGCTGGTCATTTCTTACAGAACAATAATATTCCATAATATTCATATACCATAATTTATTCAGCCATTCTCCAATTGAAGTGTTGCCCTTTATTCTTGAAGACCAAAATGGCATAATTATGTTAAGGTCAAGGTACAATGTGTCCAACTCTATCTATTCAGATCAATATGAGTTTGGGAGGCTCTACCACAAGTCAGGCATAAATAGTGCACATGAACATTTGAAGTGGAGCTATCTCTAAATCTGTGCATTTTATGTATCTGGAGAGCATGCCTAATAAGAGTCTGTCATAAATCCATTGAAGTATTCAAAACAAATTCTCTCTTTTTTTTTTTTTAGAACTCTGTCTTTATAAAAGTTATTCTATAGTATTTTTTCAAAAGCAAAAAAGTCCAAATGTGTTTGCTTTGTTTTGCTTTTTTTCTCTTTTTTCGTGAACAGTTGAGAGCATTTATAAAAAGCTTTCCTTTCTTTTGACTAGATATAGCCACAAGGTTGTTTCATGCTGAGTGAAGATAATGTGGGACTCAGGACTGTTTATTTTAAAAGAATTCTGTAAAATCACCACCAGAAAGTGTTTTCCACCTCAGGCATGCTTCCAGCATGCGTAAATCATTCTTGACCCAAGATTATAAACTTCACTCTTTGTTTGGATGGCATGTTGCCTTGGTGATGCAGGGCACTCTTTTTACCCACCAACTTGATAAATGTGCAGAGATGATCATTGTTTGCCTACAATGAGGAAGGAACACAATAACCAGAAAGCTCTGTCTTGCTGCTGCTGGGCATCTCAAATTGTTTCTTCATCAGCTTTAGTGAAAGATCTGCACTGTTTCCCTGAGGGCAAAAGCAAGTATATTTTTATAGAGAAACACAATGTTTTATGTAAGAAAATAGATTCCATTTGTCAGTGTTCACATTTTTTATTCTACCTTATTCAAACCCCAGTTTGAGGAATTTAAAACATTCATCAATTTATTACTGAACCTAGAAGGGGTGAGATTATCCAGATAATTAGAATTTGGGTTTGAGAACACTTTCAGTAGGTTTCTAACCTCTCTTTAAAATGTTGACATGAAAAGGACATATGGTGAAATGCAAATATGTCTCTATAACTCAATTTTAGAGATCTTCAAATAATGAAAAATATAGTATATTAAGATTTACAAAGCACTTTCCTTATACTAACTCTGTGAGGCAAGTAGCATAAGTATTATCATAAAACATTAAAGGATACAAAGAAATTTAAAAGGAGAGAGGAATATTTTGTTACTATTTTTAAAAATTTAATATACATTTTAAAATAAACTATATGGTTGGGCATACAACCATCTTTTATGTTCTATTTATGTTTGAATATTTGATTTGGTGCCTCTTAATAAAATATTTATATTTTAAGAAGTCTAAGTATCTAAGCAACAAAAAGCAAAGGGGGCCAAAAGATTTCAGGAGTTAGCAGTCCATAAACATTTAATGTCTTTTCCTACCAGAGAATATGATAACCAAGGTCAGGTTAAAATTCAAATGTACCTTTGATATCATACATATTGGTATTTTCTCCAATGATGCAGAATGCCCATGTCTGTCCATCTCCTATGGAATTTTGATCCTTGTTTTCCCCTATGTTTGCCACAAGTGTCTACCAATGCTTGATATTTTCTCACTTTCTTCTAATATCATGGAATTACCACAGTTTATGCATTATTTATCCCTCATTCATTCTATGTGACCACCCTTTGCTTATAAATCTCTTTGATGACATTCTATATACCATTTTCCTTTTTAATTCTCCTTCTCCTCCTCTTCTCTTCCTTTTCCTCCTCTTCCTTGTCCCTTTCTTCTCCTTTTTCTTCTTCCTCCTCTGATAATGTGTTGTGGTTTTTTAACACCTATCATGTCTCTTTATTTCTCTTTGGGTAAACCTTAGTTTTGATTAATTGAAATGGCAATTTTTCATGACTCATAGTTATAAAATAAAACCAGAAGAATGTTGATATGAAAATGGTGGTTCTTTGTTCTAGGAGAAGCTTGAGGTCATTAAAAGAAATTTGTGATTTCTTCTCCTGTTGAATTCTGGGTTTAATTAAATTGCCAATTGCAATTTCTATCATTCATACACAGCAGAAATGTGTATTATAGTCTAGACAATAGGCATTCTTTATCCACTTGTTTTTTCCTATAGAAATGGTTGGGTCAAATTCTTTAGAATAATTATGAAGCTTACTTAGGAGGCTCAACAATATTTTAGAGCTCAATGTAATTAAAATAATGTCATTTGTAAACAGAAACCTTGCCATTTGTGGGGACTATTTCTCATTTGAAAATCTTTATTAGATCTCTAACACAATAGTGGCAATCACAATTGGAAAGTTTATGTCCCCATTTTATTCCTTGGTTGTTATTAATGATTAGTAAGTTGTTTAACAAAGTTATATCTGCTGTTGAGTCTTTCAAGGAATGTTGTATAATTTTGTCAATTACATAGGAGATTTTTTTTTTTTTTTTGGAAAAGAGACTTTAATGTACTGTTAAGCTATCCTGCAGTGGTAGCAAACAAATGAAATGACAGCCACTGATGCATATATCAGGATCCCTACAGATTACACATTGACTTAATTTTAAACTGTAGTATTATCTATATTTATTTATTTTGACAAATGTTTTCCAATTACATTTTAATTTGGTGCAGTTTTCATTTAGAAGATCCATAGGCAATGCATTCGACATCTTTGCTCTACTGGATCAAATAATACTTTACAGTCAACAAATAAAAAGGGGAGTGAGATTTTATAGTCTCTTTATTCAGACAATTGTGTTTTGGTAAAAAGGCAGTTGGACAGTTAGGTGGCATAGTGGATGAGAATGCTAGGCCTGGAATCAGGAAAATTTATCTTTGTGAGTTCAAATCCAGCTTCAGAAATATACTAGCTGTGTGACCCTGGACAAGTCATTTAAACATTTGCCTCAGTTCCTCATTTGTAAAATCATCTGGAGAGGAAATGGCAAACCACTCCAGTATTTTTTTTTCCAAATTTTTTTTTTTTAACCAAAGGAAAAAACACCCAAATGGGGTCACAAAGACTTGGATATAACCAATAACCAAAGTTTGGTTTACTATGTAGTATTGCTTATAAAAGCTTATTTATTTCCTTCTAATAATCTATTAAAAGATGCCCTCAATAGATGTGAAACATCCTCATAATAAAAAAAAAGGAAAGTAGAAATATAGGTGAATAGTCACTGAATTTCTCTGGGCTACCTTTTGTTTTTTATTAATAATTAAGTATTAGATATTTTGGACATATCTTTGGACATACCTATTCCTTCAGAAATTTTAAGAATTGATCTCTTAGTATTTCAAAATTATATCAGTTCCAGCATAGTTAAATTCTCTGTCTGTCTGTCTGTCTGTCTCTTTATACATAGTGTGAAAAAAAATATATATGTATTGTTTTCACACTTTTTTCATAAACACATCCAGTTGAAAATAATTGTATCTTATCCATTGTAGCTTTTTCAGGGAATGAAGATAGAAAAATAACTCAATTTTGTCTTCTAAATTAAGAAGTGCATATATTGAACTGTCTGTTTCTCATACTTAGAATGCTCTATTTCATCATTTCTGCTTCTTGGAATCTTTAGCTTACCTCAGGATTCAAATCAAATGCCCCTCCTCCCCTTTTCCCTCTGAAATTACTTTGTATTTACTTTGAACACACTTTATATCTACTATTTTGTATTTATTATTTCTCCTAAATAGATGTTCCTCGAGAGCAGGAAATTATTTAATTTTTGTATTGCCAGCATCTAGTACAAAGCATGGTACATGTTTATTCATTTGTTTGTTTGTTTGAGTTATTGCTGTTGAATTATTTTAGTTGCATCTGAGTCTCCCTGATTCTATTTGAGGTTTTCTTGGCAAAAATACCAGAGTGGTTTGCCATTTCCTTTTCCAAATCATTTTACAAATGAGGAACTGAAGCAAACAGGGTTAAATGACTTGCCCAGGGTTATGTGGCCAGCAAGTATCTAAAATCAGAATTAAACTCAGGTCTTCCTGACTCCACGGGGGATGCACTATTCACTGTGCCACTTGTTACACAGCAGATAATTAATAAATGCTAGTTGAATTTAATTGTATTGAATTAATCTGGTCGCAGCATAGAGGGAGAAGGAGAGAGATGTTCAAATCAGAGAGACCAGTTAGGAAACTCCAAGCCAAGACTAGGCAAGAGGAATGAGAGCCTCAACTATGGTAGAGATATTAGAACTCAGGAGGAGAAAATAAATATGGAATATCTTTTTTTAATGCTTTTGAGTGTCTCTGATTGGGAAGATGATCCTGTCATTAATAGAAATAAAGATGTCAGGAGGAGGAAGAAAGTCTGGTGAAGAAAGATGAAGAATTCATTTTCAAAAATACTGATTTTTGAGGTGCTAAGATGTTATTGACCTTTTTCATGTATTCTCCATTAAATTAAATAGAATCCTTTTTTTCTGAAGACTGTGAAATGTGGGTATTTTAAAATTTTTTATGATTTCACCAAAACCAGGAATTTTAAAATTAAAAATTAAAAAAAATTTTTAAAAAATTATCTAGAATATACCAAGTAGGTTTTTGCAAATTTTATTCCTAATGAGATCAATCAGTTTTGTATGCCTCCTTGTTTTTCTGTTGAGCTTTCATCATATAATGAAGCAATTTTGTGTGATACTGAAATCCCAGAGGAGTTACATGATGGGAAAGAGTATCAATGAATTGAGTTTGCTATAACTAATGTTATTACCCAAGATGAATTTTTACTAAACACTGACTACAATATTTCAAGTATACTGAATCCTTAGATCCCAGCATTTATTCCTGGTTGCACAACTTCCAAAAAGAACCATGATGACATACAAAATGAAATCAACCAGAACTCCATCAACTGCCAGTTCACAAGCTCTGTGTTTGCTTTGGTTATTGGTTCTAATACCAAAGCTAAAGACAGCCTTTTTGACAATCAAATAAATGAAATATTAAAAGAAGGGGGAGAGGGAAAGAGCACAGGATACCAAAGTTGTTTGAAAGATGAGATGGTGATTATATCTCTACAGAAGCCCTTGTAAAGGGTCATGCAAATTCATCAGTACAATATACACATAAATGAAACAAAATTTATGAGAAATAACCATCAGCTATACCAAGGACTAGTAATAGCCCTGAAAATTCTGTAAACTAGTGATACTGTGAGGATTCTTTTCCTAGAGCATTAGACAATGTTAGGACTGCAGGGTACCCTGAAGTATGTCATGTTACTAGTTTTGAACAGTAACTATCTCTTCAGAGGCTGGCAGAGCCTTATGACTGATACAACTGAAAAATCATGTAATTGCTAATGGACAAACACAAGCTTTCTCAGTTGAGAGCCCAGCTCTAATGGATGGAATTGTACACTGTAGAAAGTACTGACTCAGATCCAGCTAAGCACAACAGTGCTTCACCTACTGCTGAAGTCCAAACCCCTGTAACAGGATCAGTTTCTGTTAATCAGTCTGTTAAATCTCAGGATAACCTTTTTCACAATTCCAAACCCTTTGCTTTCATACTTGTGGCTTATGTTGAAACTAAATATTTCTTTCCTACCACATCTTCTCTGGTCCCTGAAAAACAGGCTGAATCAGAAAATGATTTGTTCTCATTTCAAAGGGTTCTGTAGATATAAAGATTTCAGAATTACTAAAATATGTAATGGTAATACATAAACCAATATCTTTACAACTCTGGGAGTTGATCAATAAAGGAAACTGGTGCTGCATAGGTACTACTTGACAAACATTGGTTGCTTGACCAACTTCCATGTATTATCTAATGCCAGTGTATTTCAAAGTGCAGCAACCATATACACTGACACCCATGATAGGCAGTTTGGTTCTACTAATGAATGAGCTTACCAATATGCCAGTACTTCCAAAAGTCAAACAAGCTCTTGGTGACAAGATAGTGAGAGGTATTTGCCCTAGAGCTGCCTTTGAACTGATGTATCTGTCAGTCTATCTATCTATCTATCTATCTATCTATCTATCTATCTATCTATCTATCTATCTATCTACTTACCATCCATCCATACATTCATCTGTCTATCTATCTAGTTAGAGATAGACATATCGATAAAGATAGATATAGATAGACAGACTACTGACAGTTATCAAGTCAAGCCTCTGAAAAGGGTTGACTGGAAGGTACTGAAGAATATCTAGAATTTATTCTAAACAGACTACATGAAGATAATTTGAACTTAAAGAAACTTCTCTTATGAAATAATGAAAAATTTTCAGTTTTCAATGAACATGAAACACAGTCTGTACCTGAGGATGAACAGAGACAAAGAGAAGCTAATGAGTATAAGTGAGAGCAAGTCAGCCCTTGGAATGAAATATTGATCACTAGGCAGATTCCAATTATCCACATTTTTGGAGGACACATAAGATTTGTAGTTTACAAAAAGTCAAGAATTTCGAGGGAATTAATTAAAAAAATGCAAATGAAAGTGGCTAGCTGTACCAGACCTAAAACTATATTATAAAGTAATGGTCATTAAAACCATTTGGTAATGGCTAAGAAATAGAGTAATCGATCAGTGGAATAGGTTAGGTTCACAAGACACAATAGTCAATGACTATAGTAATCTAGTGTTTGATAAACCCAAAGATTCCAACTTCTGGGATAAGCACTCACTATTTTTTTTTATTAAAACTTTTTATTTACAAAACATATGTATGGGTAATTCTTCAACATTAACCCTTACAAACCTTTCTGTTACAAATTTTTCCCCCCTACTCCCCACCTATCCCCTAGATGGCAGGAAATCCACTACATGTTAATTATGTTAAAATACTTGACAAATCGAATATATGTATACATATTTCCACACTTATGATTGTTGTGCAAGAAAAATCATATCCACAAGAAAAAAAAAATCAGAGAAAGGAAATACAATGCTAGCAAACATCAAAAGAGAGCATGAAAATGTTATGTTGTGGTCCACATTTTATATCCCTCTCTCTAGGTATATATGGCTTTCTTCATTGAACAATTGGAACTGGTTTGAAACATTTCATTGTTGAAGAGAGCCATGTCCATCAGAATTGATCATCATATAGCATTATTATTGCCGTGTATAATGATCTCCTGGTTCTGCTCATTTCACTCAGCATAAGTCCATGTAAGTCTCTCCAGGCCTCTCTGAAATCATCTTGCTGGTCGTTTCTCACAGAACAATAATATTCCATAACATTCATATACCATAATTTGTTCAGCCACTCTCCAATTGATGGGCATCCATTCAGTTTCCAGTTTCTAGCCACTACAAAAAGGGCTGCCACAAACATTCTTGCACATGTGGGGCCCTTTCCTTCCTTTAAGATCTCTTTGGGATATAAGCCCAATAGAAACACTGCTGGGTCAAAGGCCATGCACAGTTTGGTAACTTTTTGATCATAGTTCCAAATAAGCACTCACTATTGATAAAAATTGTTGGGGAAAGTGGAAATTAGTATGGCAGAAATTAGACATTGCCTCATACCTAGATAAGGTCTAAATAGGTTCTTGATTTAGACATAAAGAGTGATATTATAAGCAAATTAGAAAAACAAAGGATATTCTACCTCTCAGATCTGTGGAGAAGGAAGAAAACTGTGGTCAAAGAAGAACTGGATTACATTATGGAATGTAAAGTGGATAATTTTGAATATATTAAGTTAAAAAGTTTTTGTACAAACAAAATCAAGGCAGACAAGATTAGAAGGGAAGCAATAAAATGGGAAAAAAATTTTACATTCAAAGGTTCTGATAAAGGCCTCATTTCTAGAATATATAGAAAATTGACTCAAATTTATAAGAATTCAAGCCATTCTTCAATTGATAAATGGTCAAAGGATATGAACAGACAATTGTCAAATGAAGAAATTGAAATCATTTGTAGTCATATGAAAAGGTGCTCCAAATCACTATTGATGAGAGAAATGCAAATTAAGATGACATTGAGATATCACTATTTACCTTTCAGATTGGCTAAGATGATAGGAAAAGGTAATGGTGAATGTTGGAAGGGATGTGGGAAAACTGGGACACTAATACATTGTTGGTAGAACTGTGAATGGATCCAGCCATTCTGAAGAGCAATTTGGAGCTATGCTCAAAAAGTTATCAAACTATGCATACCCTTTGACCCAGAAGATCTCTACTGGCCCTGTATCCCAAAGAGGTCATAAAGAGGGAAAGGGACTCACATGTGCAAAAATGTTTGTGGCAGCCATTTTTGTAGTAACAAGAAACTAGACATTGAGTGGATGCTCATCAATTGGAGAATGGTTGAATAAGTTATGGTATATGAATGTTATGGAATATTATTGTTCTATAAGAAATGATCAACAGGATGATTTCAGAGAGGCCTGGAGAGACTTATGTGAACTGATGCTAAGTAAAGTGAGTAGAAGCAGATCATTGTACCTGGCAACAGCAAGATTTTATGATGATCATTTCTGATGGATGTGGCTCTTTTAAACAATGAGATGATTCAGAGAAGATCAATGAATTGGGCTTGCAACTAAAAAAGCTAGAAAAAGAACAAATTAAAAATCCCCAATGAAATACCAAATTTGAAATTCTGAAAATAAAAGGGGTGATTAATAAAAGTGAATGTAACAAAACTATTGAATTAATAAATAAAACTAAGAGCTGGTTTTATGAAAATCAAAACAAAATAGATAAACCTTTAGTTAATTTGATTAGGAAAATGAAAGAAGAAAATCAAATTGTTAATATCAAAAATTAAAAGGGAGAGCTTTCCACCCCTGAAGAGAAAATTAGAGCAATCATTAAAAATTCTTTAGCCCAATTATATGTCAATGAATCTGACAATCTAAGTGAAATGGAGGAATACTTACAAAAATACAGATTGCTTAGATTAACATAAGAGGAAATAAATTACTTAAATAGTCCCACTTTTAGAAAAAGAAATAGAACAAGCTATTAATCAGCTCCCTAAGAAAAAATCTCCAGGGCCAGATGGATTTACATGTAAATTCTACCAAACATTTAAAGAACAATTAATTCCAATACTATACAAACTACTTTAAAAAATAGGGAAAGGAAGAATCCTAAAACCTCCTTTTATGACACAGATATGGTGCTGATATAGCTAAACCAGGTCGTATGAAAACAGAGAAAGAAAATTATAGACCAATTTTCCTAATGAATATTTATGCAAAACCCTTAAATAAAATGTTAGTGAAGAGATTATAGCAAGTCATCCCCAGGATAATATACCATGACCAAGTAGGATTTATACCAAGAATGCAGGGGCTGGTTCAATATCAGGAAAACTATTAGCATAACTGACTATATCAATAACCAAACTAATAAAAATCATATGATTATCTCAATAGATGCAGAAAAAACATTTGATAAAATCCAACTCTCATTCCTATTAAAAACTAAAGAGTATAGTAATAAATGGAGATTTTCTTAAAATGATCAGTAAGTAGCATGTATTTAAAACCATTAGCAAGCTGTAATGCGGACAAACTAGAACCCTTCCCAGTAAGATCAGGGGTGAAACAAGGTTACCTACTATCACCATTATTATTCAATATTGTATTATAAATATTAGCTTTGGCAATAAAAGAAGAAAAAAGAAATTAAAGAAATTAGAGTAGGTAATGAAGAAGCCAAATTATCACTCTTTGCAGATGATATGATAGTATACTTAGAGAACCCTAGAGAATCAACTAAAAAACTATTAGAAACACACTTTAGCAAAGTTGCAGGATACAAAATAAATCCATATAAATCATCAGCATTTTTATATGTTACTGACAAAGTCCAACAACAAGAGATACAAACAGAAATTCCATTTAAAGTAACTGGATAATAAAAAAATATTTGGGAGTCTATCTGCCAAGGCAAAGTCAGGAACTATATGAACACAACTACAAAACACTTTCCACACAAATGAAATCAGATCTAATCAACTGGAAAAATATTGAGTGCTCATGAGTAAGCCAAGTGAATATAATAAAAATGACAAAACTACCTAAATTAATCTACTTATTCAGTGCCACACCAATCTAACTCCCAAGAAATTATTTTACAGATCTAAAAAAAAAATAATAACAAAGTTCATCGGGGAAGAATAAAAGGTCATGAATTTCAAGGGAATTAATGAAAAAAAAAAAAAAAGTAAATGAAGGTGGCCTAGTTGTGCCAGACCTAAAACCATATTATAAGCAGAGGTCATCAAAACCATTTGGTACTGGCTAAGAAATAGAGTAGTTGATTAGCAGAAGAGGTTAGGTTCACAGGACAAAATAATCAATGACTATAGTAATCTAGTGTTTGATAAACCCAACCCCAGAATCTGGGATAAGAACTCACTATTGACAAAAATTGCTGGGAAAACTGGAAATTAGTACTGCAGAAACTAGGTATTAATGCACACCTAACACCACATATCAAGATAAAGTCCAAATGGGTTCATGATTTAGACATAAAGAGTAATATTATAAGCAAATTAGAAGAATAAAGGATAATTTACCTCTCAGATCTGTGGAGAAAAAAAATAGAATTTGTGTCCAAAGAAGAACTGGAAGTACATTATGGAATGCAAAATGAATGCTTTTGAATATATTAAGTTTAAAAGTTTTTGTACAAACAAAACCAAGGCAGACAAGATTAGAAGGGAAGCAATAAAATGGGAAAAAAATTACATTCAAAGGTTCTGATAAAGGCCTCATTTCTAAAATATATAGAGAATTGACTCAAATTTATAAGAATTCAAGTCATTCTTCAATTGATAAATGGTCAAAGGACATGAACAGACAATTGTCAGATGAAGAAATTGAAATCATTTCTAGTCATATGAAAAGGTGCTCCAAATCACTATTGATCAGAGAAATGCAAATTAAGACAATGCTGAGATACTACTACACACCTCTCAGATTGACTAAGATGAGAAGAAAAGATAATGGCAAATGTTGGAAGGGATGTGGGAAAACTGGGATGCTAATACATTGTTGGTGGAATTGTGAACTGATTCAACCATTGTGGAGAGCAATTTGGAACTATACCCAAAGGGTATATCAAACTATGCATATCCTTTGATCCAGCAGTGTTTCTACTGGGCTTATATCCCAAAGTGATCTTAAAGGAGGGAAAGAAACCCACATGTGCAAAAGTGTTTGTGGCAACCCTTTTTGTAGTGGCAAGAAACTGGAAGCTGTGTGGATGCCCATTAGTAGGAAAATGACTCAATAAGTTATAGCATATGAATGTGAAGGAATATTATTGTTCTATAAGAAAGATCAGAATGATTTTAGAGAGGCCTGGAGAGATTTAACATGAAATGATGCTAAGTGAAATGAGCAGAACCAGGAGATCACTGTACATGGTAACAACAAGATTATACAAAAATCAATTCTGATGGATGTGGCTCTTTTCAACAATGAGATGATTCAGGCCAGTTCCAATGATCTTGTGATAAAGAGAACCATCTACACTCAGAGAGAGGACTGTGGTAACTGAGTGTGGATCATTTCATAGCATTTTCATCCTTTTTGTTGTTGTTTGCTTGCATTTTGCTTTCTTTCTCATTTTTCCCTTTTTGATCTGATTTTTTTTTTGTGCAGCAAGATAATTGTATAAATATGTATACATATATTGAATTTAACATATTTTTTTTTACCATGTTTAACATATATTAGATTACTTGACATCTGGGAGAGGAAATTTGGAACACAAGGTTTTGCAAGGGTTAATGTTGAATAATTATCCATGCGTATGTTCTGAAAATAAAAAGCTTTAAAAAAAAAAAAAAAGATAAACAAAACAACAACAATGAGATGATTCCAGCCAGTTCTATTGATCTTGTGATGAAGAGAGCCATCTGAATCCAGAGAGAGGACTGTGGGGATTGAGAGTGGATCACAACATAGTATTTTCACTCTTTTTGTTGTTTGCTTGCATTTTGTTTTCTTTTTCATTTTTTCCCTTTTTGATCTGATTATTCTTATGCAGCATGATAATTGTGGAAATATGTATAGAAGAATTATACATGTTTAACAAATATTGGGTTACTTGCCATCTAGGGAAAGGGGTGAGGTGAAGGGAGGGAAAAATTTTTGGAACACAAGGTTTTGCAAGGGTGAATGTTGAAAATTATCTATGCATATGTTTTGAAAAAATTAAAAAGCTTTAATATTAAAAAAAAGATTTGCAGTTTACCAGCATAATTCAAAGGAATCTACCACTTTGCAGTCATTTTTAAACTTGTAATTGGATATCCAGTTTGAGAAGTTACACAGACTAAGATGCATGGGAAGGTCTGGTGGCAAGATGGTCTGTCCAAGGATATAAAGTAAGCACAAAAAGTAAGCAAGAAATTGAGATTAGTCAAAGAGACCTGGAGAAGCTCCCTCTTGTTCTTCCTCCATATCTTAAATGGTTTTTGATGAAAAGACTGGTAGATGTCAAAACTTTCTCAAGAATATCATGAATTAAAAAAAATGAAGATAGTGGAGTAAGCAGGAAATCTCCTTCAAAAAATCATAAAATAGCACCCTAAAACAAATTCTGAAACAGCAGAACCAGCAAAAAATGGGATGAAATAATCTTTGAGCCCAAGAAACTCAGAGGATGGGCAAGAAAGTTCTGTTTCATGTAGGTAAAAGGAGAACACAGTCCAGGACAGGAAGCATCCTAGGAAGTCAGCAACAAATCACAGAAAACCAGCAGTAAATCCTGAGCCCCAGTTCAATAGAGCAGGCAAACGCCAACATCAGAACCCCCATTTACCTCAGCATAGCCAGGGGAATGGCAGATTCCAAGTCTGAGAAATACCATATGCTTCAGAATAGCCTGGGAGTAAACAGGCAATCTCCAGCAGCCAGACATCCAGATGTTTCAGTGTAGCCCTGGGCAAACAGATGCCAACCTTATGGGTGACTAAGCAAATAAACAGCTTTCAACAGTATGCCTTGCCACAAGTTTCAGTGCAACCCTAGGGAAACAGGCAGCCACCAGAAGCCAGAGTGACACTTGCTTCAGTGTAGCCCAGAGAAAATGCAGAAACATTTCTCTAGCCTCAATTTTTTCCAGACATCACCAGTAAAACCCTGGCTCAGCATCAGATAAAGCTGCCAGATAAAGGCTGCTACAGCCTTCAGCAGTGCCAACTAGCACCAACCCCATATAAATGACCAGTGCCTACAGTCCCTGGAACAAGAAGCTTGAGACAGTATCCTTTATACCCTGGGATCTGTGCTCAAATTTAAAAGAAAAGAAAAAGGCCAAAAAAGAATGAACAAAAAACAACAAAAAAGAATCTGGCCTTAAAAAGTTATTATGGTAATAGGGAAGTTAAGACAAACTCAGAAGAGAAGAACAGTTTCAAAATACCTATGCTCAAAATCCTAAAAGAAAAATGGGAAATGGTCTCAAGCCCAGAAAAAACTCATGGAAGAGCTCAAAAAGGAACTTTAAAAATCATATAAGAGAGGTAGAAAAAAAATTGGGAAGAGAAATGAGAATTATGAAAAAAAGAGTCAACAGCTTGGAAAAAGAAAGCAACTAGTTAAAAAATAGAATTGGCCAAATGAAAAAGAATATATATAAAAAAAACAACCGAAGAAAACAATCCTTTAAAAAGTCCAATTGACCAAATAGAAAAGAAAGTAAAAAACCTTAAAAGTTAGAATTGGGCAAGTGAGAGCTAATGGCTGTATGAAACATCAAGAATCAATCAAATAGATTCAAAAGAATGAAAAAAAAATAGAAGAAAATGTAAAATATCTCATGAGAGAAACAACTGACCTGGAAAAAGATCCAGGAAAGACAATCTCAGAATCACTGGATTATCTGAAAGCCGTTGGAAAGAACATCTGGATAGCATCTTCTGAGAAACTATTCAGGAAGACTGTCCTGATATCCTGGAATCAGAGGCAATGAAAGAATCTACCAATCACTCCAGGAAAGAGATCCTAAAGTAAAAACTGCAAGGAACATTATAACCAAATTTTGAACTATGCAGTCCATAAAATAAATACTGTAAGTGGTCAGAAAGAAACAATTCAAATACGGGGAAGACACAGTAATTAGAAGCTGCAACATTATAAGAAAGAAAGTCATGAAACTAAATTCTGGAACGCAAAGGAGGTAGGACTACAACCAAGAATCATATATCCAGTGAAATTAAGCTTAAAATACATCAAGAGGGAAAAATGGTTATTCAAGGAAGAATTTCAAGCTTTCATAAGGAGAAGATCAGAATTAAACCAAAAATTTGACCTCCAGTTTCAAGAGAAGTACAAACAGCAGATGCAGAAACTCACAAAACACAGTATATTGGGGGCCATTAAGCATGGGGGTAAGTAGACTGACAGATTCATCAAGCAGTCAGGACAGTCTCACTGAGAAAGATTGGGACTATCTACTACTGGGAAGAACACCTGGTTTAAGGGAAGCTCTGTTTTCTCTTCCTGGTTTCAAGGCAGTCCTTGGAGTCCAGCTCCAACCCCGGTTAACCTATGAATCATGTTTCAGAAGACTAAAGGCTTTGGAGGCCCAGTCTTTGATCTAGTTTTGCTCTCCAATTATTTCTTCCCATTACCCTACCCTGCCCCATCATCCCAACCCACAAGCTTCATTATTTTGAACTTTGAAATTCTTCTGTCTACTCAAAATCTCTTGTTCTTCTGTTTTACTCTCTGACTCATTCCTAAACCTATTCATCTTTACCTTCCTGTTTAACCAGACTGTCACCCTGCTTGTATCTCTTTACTCTAAAATCTTGACCCTACACAGTTCATCAGAACAACTATATACACTCTTTACCCCCCTCTAACACTACTGTCCTATGCTGTTCATTCTCTGTCAATTTTCAACCCTGAATCACACTCTCCACCATCCATTCTTCTCTTTTGGCTCCCATGCTGCTGAAAAGCACTGGAGGAGGTCATAGAACTATGCCATTTGGGATCATTACAAATTTAGATTTGAATGAATAGACAGTCTGGCTCAGGAAGACCTAGGTTCAAGTTCTCCCACTAAAATACCAGCTGTATGATCCTGGACAAGCTATTTAATATCTTAAGGTCCCTGAGGCAATTGTCTTAGACACTATGAGATTGAAGAGTTATAGTCTGTATCAACAGAAAGAGTTTCTTCGCTGGAAGTTCCCTATATCACATCAATAAAATCACAGATTCAGACTGAAAAAAAAAAAGGGATTTTCATTGTTGCACAAAAGACACAAGGGGGTAAAAACCCCACACAATTCTACTCTTTCATTCAACATTTACTAAGCACCTACTATATGCAAGACACTCAGTAGCTAACTCAAAACTTCCCAAGGGTCCAATTGCTTTTCACTTACCCTTCTCTCAACAGATGTCCTCTTTCTTTGAAAAGAAATTAAAAACTATCCACCATGATCTCCCTTTTCTGTTGGATTCCATCCTTCCCTATTACCCACAAATATGCTCAGAACAATTTGTTTTGTTTCTTAAGTGCAGAATTAAAAAAAAAAAAAAAGAATATCTAGTATCCTGAGGACTTGGCAATTAGCAGAGAACTGTTTTCTTCAGGTGTAAAAAATAAGCATTTTAAAGACCACAGAAACTATCAACTTTTTGCAGTGGTTTGTCATCATAGAAATGGTACACTGGTGGTCATTATACTATAGAAGACTTCCAAATTGATCTGATGGCTGGTTATATATAAATGATGAGGTAAAATGATAGGCAAAGTGATAAACCAACATAGGTGGTGAAGCCTTGCTGCTTAATGCACAGCCTATTTCTTGTACCACCCAGGAGTTGACCAGCTTTAAACCTTTTTTCTTTCTGTTGTGTGCAAAGATACCTGCTTTCTAGAATATCATCTCTTATTAACATTTTTCCTCTCCCTAATGGCTCTATTGAGTGAAACTTTATTTCTCCTTTGTAACTATGGGATAGATTGGAAAAGAAATTAACTCCCATGAAGCAAGTTTGTTGATTTTAATCTTCCATATCAAAAGCATTTGGTTGAAAAACTATTGCTTTGGGGGGGGCGGAGCCAAGATGGCGGAGTGAAAAGGTGACTTTCTGCCTCTCCTCCGATCTTCTCTCAAATCAACAATAAAATAAGCCTCTGAACTGATCTTCAAGTCAACGAACTCAGAAATATTTGGGCATGGTTCTCTGGAGAACTTCATATCAGGTTAGTCGGACTGGGACAGAGAGATAAATAGACGACAACTGTGCAGGCCGGAAGTGAGGGTGGGACTCAGCTCGGCTCACCGTGGAAGAAATTCCAAACTCCAAACTCCAAATTCCAAATACCTGGAGTTTATCTGAGGCACTCGGGACACTCTGCCCTGATTGGGGACAGGTGTTCTGGCAGACTTGCCTTGTTTAAGGAGTAATTCGG